>UCOJ01000008.1:0-390554 GCA_900474305.1 Cecidostiba fungosa
TTGACTGTTAATTAGATAAACCATTTGGAAACCAATTAAAATTCATAAGTCTTTCTGCAATTAAAGTACGGCATAAGAAGTAATGTCAATGTGATGGTTTTGGGGTTATGTTTATTCCAGCAAATGCTCAAAAAATGGGTATTGATTTACTCAAGCTCGAATTTATCAAATATACTGTCAAAGCTTAAATAGAAAATTCCATTAATATAACACGGATATTAAAGCCACCAACCTGACCTACAGCGTTACACTTTCCGATAACGAATCTCAAGCATCACTAAATATATCACTGGTCTACTATATTGGTCTCATTTTTACGTCGCACAAATATCTTCGAACTTGGAAAACTAATTTCGATTAGTTCTACAATATAATTTTCAAACTATAGTTATAACTATATTAAGTGTCCAACTAATGAATATCTATATATACTAGATAAGTTATATTGTCATGTATTATATTCCTTCATATAATCGAACTACTTCAATTCTTAAAGTGAATCAGTCAACAGCATAAACTTTATCGATATAAGAAGCAAAAAAATGTTAGCTCAAGTTTTCTCGCTAACACATTTTCTTTTTTTCCACTTATTTTCACAGTCTACTGCAACACCTTCCCCTTATTCACTTCCTACAGCCTGTCTTCAACTAACCCAATTCGTCAGGATAAGTCGAGCGGACACGAGGATAATTCGGTTACTTCGACACCCTACGACGAACCCTTGTTCTTTTATACCTTTCTTTTTTCTCAGTCTTAAGCTATACGCTTCCTTTTGTTTTCTTCGACGTGTTTTTGTTCAAGCTTCCCCAGACGCAATATGTCCACAAAATAAAAAAAATGTAACAAAGTGTGCCGATCGTCTAAAACCGTAAACTCAATCAGCCGTACTTTTTCCTATAGGTATATCGTGACACCGAAAAGTATGAATCAAAATCCAAACAATAATACAGCAGCAATCGCCAGAAACACGATCGCAATACAAATTCATGCCGTTTGCACGAATGCGCATATTTTTCGGATTTCATCGGGGGGGTTTTTCTTTCGCGTCGCGCAAGCGCGAGAAAAAAAGCTCGAACCGAAAAAAAGTGCTATATGAAAGAGGACCAGGAGTCGTTTGTGCTTCAGCGTCGACTGGAAACAGCCGGCGTATACATGACAAAAAAAGTCGCGCGCGGCGCTATATACGCATATACATACCATCCTCGTGCAAATATTGGTTGCGCGCAGGCGTCGAAAATGTGAACAGAGCCGCATGCGAGCGTGAAAACGCGCGGCATCGCGTCCAGATTTTAAAGCCTATCCCCTTGTTTGAGCGATACGGTGCGCAATTGTTCTTCGTTTCTTTTTCTTCCGCCTTTTTTGTTTGTTTTTTTTTTCATCTATTATTTTGCGTTAAATATATTCTATTCAAATGGCATGAATGTACACAATAAAAAAAATTAACAAGGAATTCCGCAAAACAACATTTTGGGGGCAGACATGAGACAAACAAAAATTCTGGAGCACACGCCTGGAACAATTTTTTCTTGTTCTTTTTCTTCAATTTTCAAATGCGAACAAAGGGTTTTTAAACTTTTTCATCGGAATTTAAAATGAGAAGACGTATGCATATTCAGTTATTCACTATAGAGAAATACTACAGGAAAAAAAATATCAATACTGGATGCTTTTGGTAAAAGGTTGTCTATACGTTTAAGAACAGGTAAGAATCATAGAAATCTCGATTTTGTACGAAATCCAGCGATTTTCCCTTTCTTAAAACCCTTATATAATATATAACTTTTCATCCAAGTCGTAATTTTTAACCAACCATCGCACATCCTGGCTTAAATTAAAGCTCTAGCTACTTTCATTTCAAACATGTAACATCAACTATTTGTTTATTGATTAACTATATAATATCAATTATAGCTTTTTTGGCCTTCTTGAATGCCACCTATATTATATAATAGTTAATCATCAGCGCAAAGGCAGAGGTTTAATGTAAAATCTTAAAATGAAAGTAGAAGAGCTTTAATTTAAAAAAGCCCTGATGGACGGTTAAAAATGACCGTTCGGGTGAAAAGTTACAGAGATTTAAAAATGAGAAAAATATCTGGATTTCTATTAAACATTTTTTTGCCTAATTTTTAGCCGTCAAGTTTTTGTTTGCTAATTCCCTCTTATTATACCCTAGAATGTTTATAACAATAATAAGCAATGCTCATTTTATTGGCCGATAATATTAATCCGTAGTATACGTAGTTAATACAAAATACAATAACGACGGGCACTTTTACATTGAAAGAAGCATTATATGTGACGTGCGCGAGCATCAATATAAACCATCGTTAAATATACTGATGACGCCGCAGCTGAATGAACGGCCGCGCGCATATTGCGAGTAGCAAAAGTGCAGCTCGATGTATATGCATCGGAGAGAGAGAAAAAAAGAGCAAACAAGCTTATATATTTATCCCTAAAACAACACAGAGAATGGCGCGTGTAAATCACGATAATTCAATGATGTCGATCGAATCTACATTTAAATGCCATAAATGCGCGCCACTGCGCGCTCACGGTAATTCGTCCTTTCGTTAATTCCATTTTATATATAAGTATTAACGAATTTTCGCGCGAATCACGTTCAGTTTGCTGCCAGTTGCGAGAGGGCAATACATATATATATACATCGAGGGCTTTACAAAAGCGCATATGTGCGGCTGCAGCGAGCGATACTGTCTGTATAGAAAAGAGTGAACGCGCATTACTTGCTCCCGAGGCTAATGCATTCGTGTCATTTCGACGTATCGTCACTCTTTGTGTATTATATATAGGCGTGTGCGTATAATGCGAACACTATGTACATGGGTGTTATTCCCGTAGAATTGAGTGTGATACTGAGTAATGATACTCGAATTAAATTTTGACGGAATAAAAGCTTTTACGAGAACTAATAGTTATATCATATACAGAACTGAGATTTGATCATCTATAATCTAAGGTTACAAACTTTAAAAATTCGAAAAATTCACTCGTCGGGACATTTCCGCGACTTTTTTCTAATTATCGCATACCTATATATACTGGGTTATGCGCGTGACAAGCAATAGACAAAAGGGTACACACGAGCAAGAGAGAAAATGCGAGAATAGCAAGTCCCGTATACGCACACCTCTAACGAGACCGAAATACGCACAATAGAGAGTTTAATTTACGATCGCACTTGTTTAAATAATATATAATCGCGAGAGCTGTGCAGCCGCGGCGGCGGCGGCCTCTCGGGAAAGGATAGATATAGCAGCGCTGTTAACATTTACGAACAGATGTTGCTACGGTCGGGGGGAAGGGGGGGGGCAGTTGTCGTTCACTGTTTACTTCTGCGTTTCGGGGTAATTAACATGTCACGCCGACACGCGATATTTCTCGAAAATTCGTTTGGTTGGCCCACTTGACGGAGAAAAAAAGATTCAGAAGACACGCGTGCTCAGGTTGTATGTATTATATATAGGCACATAATTATTGTAAACTAATTGAGAAAATTTTGCGGTAAAAATTATCGTGCTCTAATCTTTGGTCGAAGTGCACTTCTGCTACGGTAAAACGTATTATACTTTTAATATTTATTTAATTATATGACGATTTTTACAACGTGATAGTAAAAATTACCATCACACTGAACATTGAAATTTGCCCTTCACAACGGTCAAAATTACCGTAATTTTACGTAAATTTTTTCATCGTGCACTTTCAATCCATCGTTATAAATGATACAGTAACTTTTACCATACCATTCTTCCATATATATTAGACACAAGAAACTGAAGTAACGTTTATACTATTATACTTTGACATGTCAACCTGTTCAAATATCGTTTTCGAGTAAATACTCCGTTAGACATAATCAAATCGTATACTCGAATTGAGCACACACGAAACATAAAAATCAAGTACACCTCACCACAGAAGAAATACGGTACGAAAGAGTCAGTAGGTATGTTCCAATCGGATTCCCGCGTACAAATGCCTCCGTTGCCTTGATGTTGCTCAACGAAAAAAAAGGATTAAAACAAAAAAACAAGGACTCGTCGAGCTGCGAAGCTCTGAACGCGGCGATTTATCGAAGCGAAGCTACATATACGCCAATACGTGAATATCCACAATATATATATACATATAGGACGCCTACTCTATATAGATATATCGAAAGCGGTCGGGAATTCTCTTTTCTCAATATATAGCGCGAACGAGCGGATGGTTCGAACATCGCGTAATCGTTTTAACACGCAGCACCGGCATCCAAGCTCGCGCGCGATTCCACGAGTTTCGCGCACAGCTCTCTCGATATTTTGAAAACAAAATGCGCGAGTTATCACGGCGACCGGCGTATTTTGCGCCTGTGCGTTGCACGTATAGGGCGTGAATGACGATTTCAAAAGTGTCCTTAATAATACTAATAATACTATCCTCAAACGTCGATTCGAAATATAAGATCTTGTGTGTATAACAACGGCAATTACCGGTCTCCGTTTATACACACATAGAATTAACCACTTTTCGATGTATATAATGTAATAGTTGTGAAAGTCCGAAATCATCCCTGACTATAGCATCAAGCTCAGATAGCAGATAATTTGTTTTCTTCCTCATTAATTAACCGCGCATACGCGCGAAATAAAAAACTTTGCACTATAGCATCAGCAATTACGCGCCTGTAGCCAGTTGGGGACGATGCTTTTAAAAAGCCCGCGCGTAAACAGGTCGATGCTTTCTCTCGGCTGATGGCATATCCCTGGCGGAAAATAAACGGGATATACACGTATATATGTATACGTATATATAGACCGAGAGCCGAGCAGACAAAGCTCTCCCACCGCGAGTTTACAAAAATTGATTGCACTCGCGGCCCGCTCGCGATTATGGCCAAAAGGATTAGCCATGGACAGCGAGTTCGAATTAATTAAGCCGGTTAACCAGCCCGGACCGCTGCTGATGCGTTCTCTGGCCCGATCTCTCAAATCGAAAGGAGCCGCCGGAAATTGTGTTTGCTTTGTTTTCACACGTTTCGACTAATGAACAACAACCGCGCTGTGTCCCGAGCTCTCTCTCTCTTTCTCTCTAACTCTATATCCTGTATGTGTGTGCACTCGCGCTCGTATAGACAGTTGCAGCTATATAGGTATATATATACGCTGTGCGCGGAACCACTAACAATTTCCGCCGCGACGTGTCCGCCGAATAAGAAGTCGGCGGACGCGCGCACGATCTGACAGTGCGGTAAAAAGACCGGCTGACAGCTGCGGAATTGCTTCGTAAAAGGTGTGATTTTGAAGTTTAATCAGAGTCTCCAGGGATGAGAGACACATATAGGATGTATACTTTGGATTCTGAAAAGCTCTTTAGTGCGAGGATCGATTATGTGTACATCACATATTATATTTCGAATGAGCGTAAACCATAACTACTATTTTTGCAAATAGACAAATAGAATACATGGAAATTTCTGTAGATCAAATCTAAAGTTCAGCTCTACGCAAGATTTTCCATGTTTCGAATTTTTCTCCCAGCGGCAACAAATGGATGAAACTGCGTGTGCAGCGATCATCCGGCGATGAAGGGCGGAGTAGCGTTTTTTTTCCACAAATAAAGAGGCTTTTTTTATTCCGCTCGAAAATCCGCTTGCAGGAGAGAGAGAAAGGGCTGCACACAGGAGAAAGCGACGCAATAAACCCTGGCGCGCTCGTCGGTGCGACCGCGCGTATATGTATATGTATGAAAACGGAAAATAAACGAGCGGTTTCCCGCAACCATTGACATGAGCCGGCGGCTACTTCGCCGTGTAAGCGAGCACGCCGCTGTGAGCGGGGAGCGAAAAATTATTTTCAAAATGACAAAATGGCATACATAAAATGCGCTACACAAAAATACACGTGTATATGTATACGTGATGCATATCTATATATGTATGTTATGCGCCGGAAATATTCAAGAGAGCGATTTTGCTACGTCGATGTACAGTGCCATCCTGTGCGATATGACACGTTTGACGCTGGATTTTATATTTCACTTATAAATGCCTCTACAGGGTGTACACACTAACCGAGCGATATCCCATTTTTATATTGACAACTATGATGACAATCCAAATGGGATGAAATAAGCTGATCAATTATTATGGATTATATTGAAAATTCATCCAAGTGCTGATGTCATTCTGTTATCCAGATGAAGAAAAAAAACACTCACATGATCGTGTAAACGTACCGATTTGTTATTTGTTTGCAAAAGTTTGATAGATATACATACGTTATTCATCGTACACAAAACTTGCAACAATTCATGAAATTGAGAAATATCTAACCATCGGATTATCAGGTTTTCTAAAATATAAACGATATGTTCATTATACTGTATTCGCGTGAAGCAGATTCTATACAGATAAAGCCAATAAGGCTATAAAAAAACTGCGCTACAGAGAGAAAACCTCCTGGGCGCGGTAAGAAAGTTATATTGAGATAACTTCACTCCCCAGGCGCTTAACCAATTAGCCTCTATTTCTAAAACTTTTTGGTATATCCCCGTTACTCTAAATCTATACTTATTCGATGATAAATAAAATGTGAATATAACATATTGCGTTTTTGACAAAATAGTTAGATATTATTACAAAAAAAAAAGTTGGAAGGAAATACTTTTCCATCGATATTATAGTAAATCCATCGTGACGATCGAGACAAGCTAAAGATATAGAAGTTTTTTCTTCTTCTACGCATCATTCAATTAATTATCCCTTCGTAAATTCGCCAAGTAATCGAAAGGAAATAAGACAAGTATAATGAAGGGGAACAACTTGTCCTACGGCGCAATGCTACGTAAACATCTTAATTCTTATTTGAACAGAATGGCTTGCTTGTTAATTATATAGTGAATATTGTTTATAGAGCGATTGACAAGACAAGCCTATATGAAACGTAAATTATTTTGGATGCTTTTTTTGTCCACTTGCATATTGCAAGTTGAAATAAATAAGTAATAATTTAGTACAAGAGTACATGAAAATCAGGAGAAACGTATTTTATTCCGGATTATTGATTTTCTTCTAATTAATTATTTTCAGCCATCAAAATGGAATTACATAATTTACATATCTCTGAACGTTTGTATGATATTTTTTGTAGATACAAATCAAACTGCTACAATTTTTTAAAATAAATAATTAAAAAAAATAAAAAAATTCAAGTCGGATGAATTCCACCATTCTACTAATAAATAATAGTGTCATGATTGTCACAAAGTTCTTGCTATACATCTGAACAAAAGAATTGCATGCAACAATCATGCAATTTATCACAAAGGCTTTTTGATTTTGTTTATATAATTCAATTATAGATGCGTTCGTATAATTAGCAATGTCTCCGGTGCGCATCGCATTGTGTTCGACATGTATATACCATATAGAGGGCAAATTGAAAAACGCGCAATTCTCGCAGCCGAGTCTGTCGAGCGGAAGGCATAAATATGAAAATGCGCGAGGGGGTACGCGCGAACCCGCGTTAAATTATCATTGTACTCTAGCCACAAAGGCTGCGTTAAATAAATTCACCTTTTTCCGCTTCCATTGCATTGCGGAATATGCGTTATAACGCTTGTAAGTATGTGTGCGCGCGAAAAGCGGCTGCATGCTGCACAAAAAGAGAAGAACGATGGAAAGTGGAAAGGCAGAGGAAAGAGACCGTACAATGGGAAAGCGAGAGTAAACGCAGGGATAGGAGATATCAACTCTCTATGCGGACACGCATGCTTTATTGAGTTTTGACATTTTTTTGTCTAATGATAACTGATACTTTATGACATTTTCCTTGTCATTTCCCATGTATATTCTAATTAGGCATTTACATATAAAATTGAGATTTTTTGTTATTTTTTATAGTTGCGTCTTGTAAACATTATTGAAAGTATAATTTTATATTATATGTTTAAAATTAAAAGAGATGAGGTAATGTAAGTGCAGTTCATAAAGAGTTTAGAATTACAAAAATTGTATATGCAAGCGCAAATTGAAAATAGAAATAACGTAAATAAAAATTAACGATATTAAGGGGTAACGTTCGGAGCGCCGTGGTGCTTCTGGAGCAGCATGTGAAATGCTTGTTATTTTTGTTGAGTATCTAATCGAGAAATCTCAATAAATTACTTATCGCACCGAATTATTGCATGTTAATTGCTGTGTAGAGAGACTCTATAAAAGCGATATGAGCATTAACCTCCGTCTACTATACCAGCTCCTTTACTACACTAACAATTGCTTTTAGAGTTATGTTTATGCGCGATATCGCGTAATTGTAAGCTTCAAATTACCGCGGGAAACCGAGGTGCGTTCGGGACACATATACCTGCGCATTCCACTGGTTTTCATAAATGAAGATAAAGTTAATTTACTACAACTGATTATTAAATATAAACTATTAATATATTTTATCAAAATAAATATAACTTCTTTTGGATATTGGAACCTTTTTTTCAAGATTTTTGTATCCGTTTGCACGCATAATAATACTTGTATACAAAGTCATCATTGATAAGTGAAGTGAAGCTGTACGTTTGAAAAAAGCAGCTTAACTTTCTATTAAACATAAATTTACGATAGACAGTTATATTGAGGTTAAAAGAACGGAAGCTTTAGTTAAAAAAACCTTAAGGGAGAAAAATATAAAATCTGTTAGGACATTTTGTGAGTCAGTTAATGCTCAAACTATAGTTTTAGGCAATTTTGGAATTAAATTAGAATGTACAAAATCGGAATTAATAGAAATCAACAATCAATAGGCAATAAAAAATATGAAACTAATATAAGAAACACAATAGATAACTTACTTATGCTCAGCTAAAATGAAAGTTGATGAATCTCTTAAATATAATTAATATGGAGGACGAAAATAACCAACCAAATTCTTTAGATTCTCTATTTTTCTTTGAAGAACTTCAATTTTGCTTACATGCATAGAGGGTATACAGACGCCCCCTACCAGCGTACAAGGCTACTAAGATACTCAGTTGGTAAAAGCTAGTGTCCGACTGCTGGTGCCATCTTTATACAAATAGTGAAACAAAATACTTTCCTGGTACATTCTAGAGGATTCTAGCCTCTACTATCTGCTTGACCTATTCATTCGCAACTTCTAAAGTGGTTTGCAGCCGAACGATCTAGATGCCACTAGCTATTCTTCATTCGTTCGCGATCCTTCTCGTAATTTCTTCCCCTTTAGCGACATTTCTGAAAATAAGAACTACTTATGATTTTTTAAGCAATTTCATACATTTAAAGTTTGAAAAAAATGTGTGGATTAAATTTATCTTCTAAATCTACTTTTTACGGTTAAAATGTGTATTTAAGTTCAAATTAATAATAGAAAGATTAAAGTTAACAGTACTTATGATATGTTATTATACAAATTATAAACGTATTTGGAGATAGTCCACTAGTAAACTAATTAGCATTAATACTTTATTAATATTTTTATTAATAAATAGGATTAATAATTGTGTAGCATACTTAAAACTTCTATTAGTAGAACTTTTACTGCGTAAGCGTAAATAGACTTTAACAATTTGCCGGAATCTATTCTCTAATGTTATAAAATTATCATCTGTAAGGAATTTTGAATACTGCGATCCATTTTTAATAGAAAAATTGTTCTAAATATCAATAGAAAAACTTATTAGTTCTTAAATATTAAGTATACCATTGATACTGAAATAACATTTTTTTTATTTTTTATTTACTGCTCCAGATGTGTAATATTTAATGTTTTTATGCAAACAAATACATTAAGAAACAATATTCCAAACAATTACTGTTACATGTATTATTTTAACACAACAACAGTTCTGGATGCTTCTAGAATTTCTCGAAAGCTCCAAGCACCTCAGCCGTCCCGCATAAAAGGAGCTCAGCCGGCACTGCTTCCCCAGTGATAAACAGACGTTCGAAGCGAAAGCATCGAAGCAAACTTAACCTCAAAGCAAAACTTAAACTCGTTAGAGTATACAACCGATTCTCAACAACTGTTCTATTAATAAACGTTTAAACAAGTTTTTGCTGTATTAATAAAACAAAACAGAAAATGTCATTGGTTCCACTGATTTTCTCCGATTGGTGGGAGGATTTGGACAGACCGCATCATCTTCTAGATCAAGATTTTGGACTGGGAATCCACCCGGACCAATTATTAACACCACGAAGACTCGAACAATACCTCCAGCCACAAAGGAAAAGGTACCCTTTGAATTACATCAGACCTTGGGCAGATCTTCTCCGAGACGCTGATAAAGGAGGAGTATCTACTGTAGAGGCCGACAAGGACAAGTTCCAAGTTACATTGGATGTACAACAATTCAAACCAGAAGAAATCGACGTCAAAGTGGTAGGAAAGCATGTTGTTGTTAATGCCAAACACGAAGAAAAGCGAGACGAGCATGGCTGGATTTCTCGCGAATTCACCAGGAAGTACTTGATACCGGAGCAGTGCAACATCGATCAAGTTACATCAAAACTATCTTCGGACGGAGTACTCACCATCTTAGCGCCTAGAAAGGACCAGCCAAAATTAGAGAACGAGAAAGTCATCAAAATCGAGCACACAGGAAAACCAGCGTTGAAGCCAAAGGAAGAAGTTGAAAAAAAGAAAATTGAAAAAAAATAAAAAGTAAATTGTTGTAAACTTTCTTGTTGCTTGATATTTCATTATTCACTGTAAAACTTCATTTTCTTTCACAATCTTTTTTTATTTATTAAACCGCTTTAAAGGCTGCCAGTTACACGACTTCATTTTGTAACTATAAATAAGACTTCTTTACTGCTGTTTGTGATACTAAGGATGTCTAAGTGAATCAACCTTAGTAAAACTTAGTTTTCGTTTGTATAATTATAATAAGCCTTCGAAATATACACCATTTATAATTGTTATAAGTAGATGATTTATAAATAAACCGAAAAATAAGTTATTTGAAGAGTTTTCATTTTCACCATTTACCTACTACCTCCTTTTTCACTGTATTAACTTTTAAGTATTAAATCAATAAATGTTGGACAGAAACAAATGTTATAAACTCAAAATTTAATTTTCTTACTATAAAGTAGAGAAAAGAAACTTATTTCTTATAAATATCTTTAATCTTATATTCAAAAACTTTGTTTAGCAAAAGTAATAGTAAATATCTTTTTTTTATTATAAGTGAAATGTTAATTAAAAACTTTGTTTGCTTCTTATTGAAACAAATACTTACGTTGTACGTTATATGAAAAAAAGTTCTTTTCGATTTTATATTGCTCATAATTAGTTGTTCTAACGTGAATCGAGCCGTTGCTTTTTCTGGTATTTTTCTTTACTTAAAAAATTGATTTTACTTAAAAACATGAAAATAAAAAGTGCTTTAAATTCGTGATTTTGGCCCACAAGAAAACATTTCTGTTATAAAAATTACGTCATTTTTTGTCGTTTTTTCCTATTTTAATTAAGTAACTTTGTTTTGCAAGAATAAGTTTGATCATACAATCATATACAACAATTAATGTACTATCTAATAATCAAAAGATGCAAATAGTAATTTTAAAAGTAACGCGTCAAATATACTATTTTCTGACAAGTTAGGAATGACATGCTAATATATTAATATATATGAGAAAATCTGAAAATCAAGATATCGTTGTCGACTCGAGGTACAAAATATATTGTCGTGTGGTGGGTATTTGAAATCAATAAGACGTATGTTACAAAAAAACCTTATTTATTTAATCAACGCTTCATAGTGTACGTACATGTTATTAATTCTATACACAGCACTTTAATGTTTTACTGTTTGACTCAGCAGTGATACATCATCTAAACGAGAAATATCACAAGATATAGGAAACATAAAAAGATAATTCTTTTTACAACTACAAAAAATCTAAGTTTTTAAATATAAAAAATGAAATGATAAAAATGGTCATGAGAATCATGAGGGGAACTTGATGGCTCGATTTTTACTGACTTTGGGCCATTTTCTTATTTTCTATCTGTGGTTGTTCTTCGGCCTTATTTTCCAGCACAGGCTTTCCAGTCTTCTCAATTTTTAAAACCTTCTCTTTCTTCTCCTCGATAGATTCTGGCTTCCTAGGCGCAGTAATGGTTAAAACTCCGTCAGAAGAAAGACTACTGGCAGCCTTTTCTGGATCGCACTGCTCTGGGATCATGTATTTCCTCACAAAGTGCCTCGAAATAATGCCGTGGTCATCTTGTTTTTCTTCGTGTTTTCCTGAAATGAGAAATAAGTTATCATTAACCACTGCGTATAAATTCGTTTATTTTTTTTTTTTTTTTCAAAATTAAGAAAAAATATTTTGTCAAAATAAAAAAATGTCGATGCAAAAATATAATAAAAGCTATTAATCTTTCGTTATAATTCAATGTCAATATCGCACAACGTATACGTAACGAATACAGTACAACCCGACGTATTAAAACGCACTTTTCCAATACGTTCGTTAAACGTTTTATCAATGAAAAAAATTTAAAATTCAAACAAATTTAAAAATGTTATAAATATCTTACCTTCGACAACGATGTAATTGTCGACAATTTTAACGTTGATCTCCTCGGGCTTGAATTGCTGGACATCCAGAGCGACGTGGAATTTGTTCTTATCGTCCTTGATCGTTGACCAGCCATTTTCCGCTTCCCGCATGAGTTCCGTCAACGGTTTCATGTATGCGTACGGGATTCTCCTCTCGAATAACGATGGTGAGTTAAAAAAGGCTTCCGGATGAAGTCCCAGTCCAAAATGCTGGTCGAAGATTCGGTGTGGCCGCTCCATTTGCTCCCACATCTGAGAGACCAACTTGGGGATGATAGACACTCTCCTCATTTTGATCCTTTACTTTATCGTATATACGTTGATCAAGAATTAAAAAGATTTTTCTGCGATGTTTAAAATCGTTTGAGAAAGCTCTTTGCTTATATAAACAGTCGCGTTGAGATGCGCTCTGCGAAACTTACTCTGCAGCGTGCTATCGGATACTGAGGAGACTCGGCCGGCCGGCCGGCTTTTATATACTGCGAAGTAAACGCAGCGCGCACGTTTCTAGAGACTTCAGGGAGCTACGCGATGCTTCTACGCCCTTCGATTGTTTCCTCTCGAGAAATTTAATATTCACCATCAGAGTTTTAGTTTCTAAACAAATAGTGATATAATTTATGATGAATAATGTTAATAATTTTTCGGAAAAACAGAGCTATTTTCTTCGCTTTGGCATGCGGTATTGATTTTCTGCACTTCTTTGTTACTATATATGTATGTATGTACAGGCTGTGCTATGCTTGCTATCTTATACGATCGTACGTTGCCCCTACTCTATTTTTATACAGCACTTGCACATATTGTATGTATGTATGCGTTTTACATACATACATGCGTACGTATGTACATACATACATATGTATTAATGAACCTTTTTTAAAGTTTATAATTTTTATTCAGTTAACTGTTACAAGAAAATGAAAAATGTTATGCATAATAGGTAAGATGTTTTCAACGTGTAAAATAACAAATAAAAAATCAACTCAGATGTTAATAATTAAAATTGCTTAATTTTTATTGAACGACGAAAAATTTTATAAATAAATTAGTATATACCGATTCCAGTATGGTTTGGTTGTATGGATTGATATGTGAATGTTTTTGTATGTACAATGTAAACAAACAATTTTTTGAAAAAAAAAAAAATGATTTTGTTCATAGAATTTTAGAGACGCTTGTCCAACCTGTAGAATATTATGTATCGGCTTATCTGTTAGTATCATTATTATACTTATCATTCGAGATCTTACAGTGTGAACACATGCTAAAATAATAAGCAAATATTTTATGTAAAAATTTATATTTCTAGAACATTCGCTAAAAGTCTAGAAATTTCTAGAATAATATGGAATACACTAAAATACTAACATGAAATTCTTTAAGTTAAGATCAGAAATCAATAAATATAATATGCTTTTTTTAATAAAAAAATATTGAAATTTAATAATGTATTTAAGGTGTATCGATGTATACATACATGAATAAGGGATAAGATATTGATGGTTTTTAGAAAATATCTTGAATCGAAAACAAAAGATATTATTTTTAAAATTTACTTTTCTTAACTTATATTTCCGATGCGAACGCTACCTTGTTGTCGTTCGCGTTTGAAAGTTCCAGACAGTTCACGATATTGACTAAATTTAGTTTCAACGTTCCTATAACGGAGCAAGATAATACTGATAACTTAAAAAAAATACTCGTGCGCTTATAGAGGTGTGCAAAAATACAATCTTCACAATATCAATATTCATGGCTCGTATTTTTCTAGATGTTTCTATATCCTTTTCAGAGTTCAATCGTATATGTATATAAAACAGAAAAATTATAGTCATAAAAAGACTTACCTTTGTGCATGACAAAATATCCGCGAAATCGCAAGGAAAAACATCAGTTTTCAAAAATGAAAAAACGCCGAACAATCATTTGAACTTTATAAAAATAAATCAGTCTAATGATATTGTTAAAAAAAGGGCTGATTCAATTGTTGACCATGAAATCAATCCACAGATGTCAAAAAAAAGAGTATAAAAGAACTTTATATCAAGATCTATTAGAGCGACGCAAAGAAAAAAAAGTCCACGTCATCCAACCATGAAGCGCTACGTGGTCGCAGAGCAATAGGTACAAGTATGTATATACTATCTCGAGGGGATGATACAATTTGGCCTGCAGATTGCAGCTCATGAAAGCTATCGCTTCTCGCACACCGGGAGGTACATACGTGTCGCTTCTGGAAAGCTCGCGCTGCGCATCTTCTCTATACCTTCTGCAGCAGTAGAGCGCGTTGCTCCCCACCATCAGGCAACGAGCAGCCTCCGGGTCGCCGAGTGGTCTCCCTTACCTACCTATATAAACAGCGGCGCGCCGACTCGCCGGTAGTTTCAAGCTAGAATCGAGCCGCATCACTTAGCAACCGTGCAAACTGCACTGTGAATATTCTCTAATACACGTCGCTAGAATTTTCTCGAAAAGAGTTTCAATCAAAGAACGAATCAAGAATGGTTTCACCACTGCTACCACTGCTCCTGTCGACGGCGTACTTTGGAGACATCGACCGGCCGTCGAGTCGCCTCGTCGACCAGGATTTCGGCTTGGGTTTACGCCCTGATCAACTAGTCCTGTCTCGCTACGGTTACTACATGCCATCCGTCTATTACCGTCCATGGGCCGATTTACTGCGACAGGAGACAGGCGACCGAGGCGTTTCCAGTATAACCCTTGACAAGGATGCCTTCAAGGTGACGCTGGACGTGCAGCAGTTCAAACCCGAGGAGATCGACGTTAAGGTCGTCGACAAGTTCATCGTCGTCGAGGCCAAACACGAGGAGAAGAAAGACGAGCACGGCCTGATCTCCCGGCAATTCGTCCGCAGGTACGTCATCCCCGAGAACGTCGAGGCCGAGCAGATCAGCTCGACAATCTCGTCCGATGGCGTGCTGACGATCCAGGCGCCCGTCAAGGAAGTCCAGCAAGAGGAGAAGAACGTGAGGAAGATCAAAATCGAGTTAACGGGTAAACCGGCTCTCAAACCCAGGGAGGACAAACAGCAGGAGGAGAAGAAGGAGGAAACCACGCCATCCTCGACGACTGGTACTCCACAAGGATCGACGACTGCGAATAACTTGTAGATCAGGACTGATTAATTGCATGATTCCGATATTATTTATATATACTCGTGTACGACGTATTATATATTATTTTACTTTAATGCATTTGAACTTTTTGACTGATGAGCGATTTTCAATGCTGACTGATCTGTATGTGCGTTTATTGTGATCGTGAAGTCGCATTTGTTGTGTTGAATGAATGAAAAAAAATGTGTGACCAAATTAGCAATATCAGTTAGCTTGTGCCAGATTTGTTAAATCAAACTTGTGTTAAAATTTCGAATGACCTGTCATAGTGTTCCTCTGCAATATTTTGTAACAGTAATTTTTATAATGAATAAAAAAATTGCTTTGTAATAAATTAAAATGGGTGAGTTTTTATTGTCTTGTAAAACACTAACTCTCCATAATAATTAGTCATGCCTCTAACCTATACCTACGCACTTAAAACGTTTATTTTAATTTTTATTTCCAGACACATTCTTTTTCATTTACTAAACAATATTTGGAAATTCAATAAAAAACAAAAGTAAAACGAAATTTAAACGTAGTTATTATATAACGCTGTATCTAAAATTGTCAAAATTTTATTTTGGTTTCGTAATCCATCCATAGTTTGTTTTATTTGATGCCTTCAAAAAAATTGCCATTAATTTTTTATTCTCGGTCTTAAATTCAAATTTAAAGTTCGTCTCGCTCGAAGATCAATCATCAATGCGCAGGCGTAGCCGGTTTCCCGTTACGCTCACGCGTTGACAGCGCCAATTTTAGCACAGAAAAATAAGCATAAATTGAACAATCACAACAACGGTAAAATAAAGAAAAAAAACTTATGATAATATTTCTTGTAGGCGGATAACGCGATGCGTGTGGAACTTTACAAAACAGTATAAGGCGTGCATGCGCTATCCGCAAACGTTGTTTTTCGTTGTACTAGCGCGCCCAGCCCATCTTTTCTGTTTTCACTTGCTCCCCTGTGTCGCCCCTTCTCCTCGCTCTCTTCTACATTCACTCTATTGCTGCACACGGGACGACGCTTCCCGAAAATACGCGAATATACGCATCGCGTAATATAGGCACGCCTCGTAATACCGGCCGGCGACGCGTATCAGCTGCTGTATATATACATTCGTACACAGATATACACTATCCACACATATACATATACATAGTATACTTACCCATCGGCGAGAGAGAGAGAGAGAGAGAGAGAGCTTCCAGAGCGAAGAGGAACAGTCGACGCGCGCGCTGCGCGAACCCATAAAAGACCCGGCATAGCTGTTGCCAAGCCACACACGTCCTTTGTCCAAGCAAGCCGGCAGTCGCTTCACAGCAACCGTCGAGAGTAGACGTGCAAACTTCTTCAGTCCCGAGAATAAACCGAATCTTCGCATATCAGACAGGATGTCTCTGTTCCCGCTGCTCTTCTCCAACTGGTGGGAGGAACTGGACCGGCCGCACCACGTCCGCGACCAGCACTTCGGCGTTGGTCTGCACCCGGATCACCTGGCCGTCCTGCCGACTGACATCTTCGAGCCAAGGCCACCGCACCCTGTTGTCACCAGTCTTGTGCCTCATCTCCAGCCCCGAACTCACCATGCGAGCACTCACAGCCACTACTACCGACCCTGGGGTGATCTCCTGCGTCGTCAGAAGGAAGGTGGCATATCCACGGTTAAGGCCGACAAGGACACTTTCCAGGTCGTCCTCGACGTACAGCAATTCTCGCCCGAGGAGATCAATGTCAAGGTTAGTCCCGGCACAGCCATTGCTATCCCTTTTCTCTTCAAGTTCAGCCATTTTCATTGCACTATTTATATTTGCACGTATTTACATACGTATGCATGTGATTTTTTTGTCGCGTCGTGCGTTTCGGGAGTGTTTTTCGCGCTTACCGGCGTCTGACTAATCTTATCTGTAGCAAATTTAATTATCGGCTCTGGCCTCGAGACTTCGGGAATGAATTTTGACATTATTTTTCTCGATTCGAGTGCATTTGTACGAGCGTAATTTTTTAGAAGCGTTTTGAGCGTTATTTCCTTTGTTGAACAGACGCTATTTTGCGCGAGACACGACTAGATATATGTCGCTGCTCAATGGCTGCCTGACGTTGCCAAACGTTTTCTTTTCATTTGATTCGTTTTGTGGACGAAAATTGTTGTTCGCGAGAAAATCTTTGTTTAAAAAAAATTAAAAAATAAACAAAAAATTGACCCTAACATTTCATTCATCATTTCAGGTGGTCGACAAGTACGTCGTCGTCGAGGGCAATCACGAGGAAAAGCAGGACGAGCATGGCTGGATCTCGCGCAAATTCACCCGGCGATACTTGATCCCTGAGCAGTGCAACGTCGAGAAGGTCGAGTCAAAGCTTTCGTCCGATGGAGTCCTCACCATCTGCGTTCCTCGCAAGGAACAACCAAAGGTCGAGGGTGCTGAGCGGGTCATCAGCATCCAGCACACTGGCAAGCCAGCCATCCGCGAGAAGAAGCCTGATGCCGAAGAGAAGAAAGTCGAGCAGAAGTAAAATCTTCGTCGCTCATATTTCCTACGTATCTCACGAATGCATTTAGTGTCATAACAAATTTTTAATCATCTAATACTAGAAGCTTTAACATTACTAGAATAAGTATTTTTTACTATTTAATACTCAATACCTTAATGTACGCGTACTTGTTCATTTTTCAAAAAATAACAATGTATTGAACGCGCTATGTATCGTACTATATTGTCTGATAAGTTATCATTTGTACAAGAAGTTTTCAAAAGAAAATCATCAATAAAACGAGTTCTTTTTTTTTAAATAAAGCTACTTATTTCTACTTCCTTTAATCGTCTAATAGTTAGTTTTTCTTTATTGCAAAATGTAAATTCAATCTTTTTATTGAAAAAAATTAAATTATAACTGAAAACAAAAGAGAATGTAATGTCTTAGATGTTCCTGAAATAATTTATAACTATATTTTTGCGCTGTATTTACAAACAAAACGGTTCATTTCATAATAACAGCCGGCGAGCTTTGACCGGCGCTGACCTTGAATGCCAGACGCTTTAGCTATAGACGTTTCTAGGAGTCACTCGATACGCGTATACGATCCCCTTGGTATACATGCATACGTTCGCGCACACAGTTCCAGAAAGCGCTAGCACATTGACAGGCGATTGCAGCGCCGAATTCGCCGGTTCTTCCTCGAAACTTCTCGTTGCATCTCGCTCGCTCCAACGAGCGGAGGCTCTCTGCGCGCGCCCATATAAAAGCATTCAACGGCGTCGAACGAGCAGTTCGTTCTACACTGAGCTGAGCACTGGAAGTACTGTTTCAACGAGACGTCCCCCCTGTTGAAGGATAAAAAAAGGAAACCTAACGAGTTTTTCGCATAGTAACAGCAACTGTTGTTCGAGTCAACCGATTTTGAGAGAAGAGTAGTTTCTTGCAAGTTTTTTTTTAAGGTATTTATGGGTTTATTTCGTTTTTCAATTCTTGTAAACTCCGAAAATTCTTGATTCGATTTATTACGTAATAATTGTACAAAGGACATTTTTGTAAAAGCTTCGCGTCCTCGGTGTAACATTATCTAAATTGGAGAATAGCTGTGCCAGATTTACGTATTGCTTCTTTAAGAGAAATTGAAATTGATGCTAACGTTATTGATTTTCTGTTATCGTTGTATAATACTTTGTATAGTTTATCAGCGCGCGAATAATAGCAAACGAGTGATAGCGTCCTTTGTTTGGTTTGAGCAGCATTTTTAAAAATGTGCAAGTCTTAAAATTAAATCACTTCGTTTTTTTTTCCATGCATGAAAACTAAAGTTTATTGTTTATTTATATTTTCAGACAACCAACCAAAATGTCACTTGTGCCATTACTATTCTCCGACTGGTGGGAGGATTTGGACCGTCCTCACAGTTTGTTTGATCAACATTTTGGCCTGCCATTAGATCCAGAGGATCTTGTCGAACGTGTTGCTCCGAGGTCAGAGGTACTGCTCTACAAGCCTGGCAAACTGCGACACAGGTCATCCCGTTATCATCCATTCCTCCATGGTCTCACAAGGAGAGGCAGTCGAGGATTGTCTACCGTTACTCCTGATAAGGACAAATTTGTTGTAACTTTGGATGTCCAACAATTCCATCCTGAGGAGATCAACGTGAAAGTTGTAGACAACACCATTATTGTAGAAGCCAAGCACGAAGAAAAAGAAGATGAACATGGCTGGATTTCCAGACAATTCATTCGCAAGTACTTAATTCCAAATCAGTGCGATGTTGGACAAGTTGAGTCACAGTTGTCTTCTGATGGAGTTTTAACCATCACTGCTCCAAAGAAAGAACCACCAAAGACTGACTCCAATGAAAAAGTTATTAAGATTCAGTACACTGGAGAACCAGCTGTCACACATCGAGAAAATGCAGCTATTGAAGGAGGCTCAGGATCAAGAGAGGGTGCTCAACAACGCCAAGCACCACAGCGTGGAAAGAAATCTACTGTCAAGGCTGCTTAAGTGATTAACTTGTATTATAATGTACTGCCTTTCATAATTTACTTTATTCCTAAAATTTAAAAGAACTAAGTTTAAAGTATTTTTTTTTCATTTTCATTTTGCGTTAAAGATAGTATGTTCCTTCAACATGATAATCATATTTATTTCAAAAATTTAAATTAAGTATAACATACTTTGTGTACTTTAATGTTCAGTTTAAGTTACAATGATTACTTATTTTGTTCGTCGTCAAATATTTGTAACTTATAGACTTGTTCATCCACATACAAATATTAAATATAAGTTTTTTATATATTGATGACTGTAGGTATCAATAAGAAAAGTGTGAACTTAGTGAAAGAAAATAAATGAACCAGTGTTTTGATATAAAAAACATTTATTTCATTTAACCCTTATATACCTATTTTACCTTTTATATTTATATATATTTCTTACTAGAAATTTTGTTTAACATTTATTTTTTTTATTAAAGAAATTATATTAAACTACGTCATCTAATAAAATTCGGATCATTAGAAAAAAATTGACACTTAATAAAACCTTTTTACTTAAGTTCATGAAATTTTGATCATAGAAACGTATTCGATACTCTTGAGGTATCAATATCTATTTTATTTTGCGAAAAATAAGAATACAAACATTACAAATATTGTTTTCTGCACAGTTGAAAATTTATATTTTTTATTTTATCAAATTCTATATTTATTTGAAAGTAAGTATTTGTATACTTCACATGAAAAGTTGATTGATATCATTTTCTAAAATTAAATTAAATTACTCTATTAAGGGACCTATTTACATTTATTACTAATGTATACAAAAAAAAAAATATTCATGCGTTTTTTTTATTTTGCTATTGCTGGATACATCATAATTTTAGCTAAATGTAATTACAGTAATTAAGTAATTTCTTTTTATTTTTATATAATACTGGATTATTTTAAATATATATTCTAGAATTTTTGTAACTTATTTTGACGGATAATGTTTTTTTTTACAAAAGACGTTAATTACTGTGTAAAAATTAATATACAAAAAACAAACAAACATTATGCTTGACGAGTTTCAAATTTTAATTTGAGAAAATTGATCAATATATTATATTTTTTAATATACACCATTTCATGTAATACATACGACGAGCTAACGAATATTAAATTAAAAATAGCAAAAAATTATGAAAATTTTGGGATTTTTCAAAATCAAGTAATGCGTCCCTTTTTTCACGACTTGTCGCTATTTTCAATTGCTGATAACTTTGACCTAATTGACCATTTTTAACGATTTTTTCAATTTTTTTTCTTTTTTCCCGTACTTTTATCCTATAAATCATGGATTTTCCGTTTGCGCCCTCAAGAATTGAGTATGTGGCCTTGAACAATGGCTATTTTTCGCATCATTTGAAGGGTCGATAAAACAGTGTCACAAGGCATTTTTTACGTTTTGAACTCTATTTACCGGAAAAGCATTTTTTAATTTTTTTTCGTGTTTTTCTTCACCCTTCACCTTAATAACATAGATAAAAAAACCTATATATTTTTAAACATAATGATGTCACGAAGAAAATCAAAACCTAATGTTAAATTATTATAAACAATTAAAAGAATTTAAACAGATGATATAATATGCAAAATAGTTATTCAATGTTTTTATATTAGAGCCGCCATGGCTTACTTTTTTATCATTGCAGGTTTTTGTAGTTTAAATTACAAGTACAATAACGTTATGATAATTATTGAGATATGATTTTACATTTATGTAAACTTTATTTTGCAAAATTTTTGTATTGGACTTTACTTACAACACGTCCTTTTAATAATTTATATATGTATATTACACGCAAAGACGCAAAAAGAAAAAAAAAATATACACGCATCCAAAAACATTTATATTTTTAGACTCTTACGTAAGTGATTATATACATGTTATATATATATATGTATGTTTTGAGGAAAAAAGTACTCGAATAAAAAGATAAACTTTGACAAGAGAAATAAAATCTACATGAGCACATGAATGATAGTATGTATTTTTATCCCAAATCCCGTTTATCTGCTTTCTTTACATGCAAAGTTCGAATTTAAAAAAAAACTGAAGATAATATTATTATAGTCAGTTTATAAATAAATAAATGTGGTGGTTCATACACGCAACAAAGTTGCTTTCTCACGTAAATACATACATACACGTATACTCGGGGATTTTTATTGCGAGAAAATCAATAATTTCATTTCGAACATTCTGGTTTTTTCTAGAACTCCACTGTATAATTATATATTGAATGAAGCACAAAGTATCTTATCTACTCAACGGTACTCGAGATATGTATACGAAAACAAACGTTGTAAATAATACAACGAAAATACTCCAACATTCTTTAATCAACAATAAAATAAAAGAACACAAATGTTGGAGTAATAGACAAAAAGAAATTGACTCTCCCTTCAGGCTAATTATCGAGAAAATTCATATGACCTAGAAAAAAAACGACTCATCTAGAAAGATTCGCGAATTCTCCGGTTAAAGAATGTAAACACTGCACACAAGGCTCAACGGACGTTTGCTAATGGCGCATGCGTGTTCGTGATGTTTCGCGACGCGTCGCGAAACGTCAAACTTTTCGAAACGTTTTATTTCCAGTTTTGCAGAAAAATCAGCAAAAATTGCACGTCTAGGATTGCATAAAAAGTGTTAAACTATCGTCTGTTTGCGTAGTTTTAGTAGAAAAGATTAAAAACAATGGTTGCCGGGCTATGGAAGTTCAAGAAATGTCGCGTCTACGTGAGAGGCTTCTAGAACCGGCCGAGCCGGCTCTCGCGCCTATAAATAGGAGGCGCTCCCCGGCACCCGGCAACAGTTGATTCTGAGCAAGCGAAGCGAAAGCATCGAGTGCGCAAAAAACGTAAATCTTACGGTGAACTTTTCACTGCCTACAATCTTCGACTTCCATAAACTTCTACAAGGTGAGTTTTTGTTCATCGATTGAATTTTCCTATTCATCACTCGTTTCGGTTACTCTTTTCGACGGTTCCAGTTTGTTATTTTAGTTTTCGGATTTCGTGTTGGTTACGTTTTACAAACGTTTTCTTTGTCTTCTTGTCGACCTTCAACTTTTACACCGTTTATTAACGTCCCTCGTATCGGGTTCTCTTTGCGACGGTTCTAAATCATTGTTTAATTTAAATTAGTTGAATTTTTCCGGATTTTGTCTGTTACGTATTTCAAACGTTTTCTTTGTCTTGGCTAAATTTTACACTGTAATTATATAGATATTATCTGCCTCGTTTCCGTTTTCTTTATCGACGTTTTACATTTAACTTTATTTGAATTTTTTCGTATATTTTTTTGGTTACTTTTCTAAACGTTTTCTTTGTTGACATCTTTGTTTGATCGCGTAATTTGATTAAAGTATTTAATCGGGTTGAATTTTCTGTGCGTTTCAGTGAGTTTTACAATTTTACTAAAAATGTTTATTTTTTACAGACTAAGAAACAGAGCAACATGTCTCTTGTACCGCTTCTTTTCTCCGACTGGTGGCAGGATCTCGACCGCCCGCATCGTCTCCTGGACCAGGACTTCGGCATTGGATTGCATCCCGAACAACTGGCGCTTCCAGGTATTCTAGAGCAATACTACGCGCCGATGCCACGTACAGCGAGCAGACGCAACCCTCTGCTGTACTACAGACCTTGGGGCGAACTTCTCCGCCAAGCCGATGGTGGTGGTACTTCCACGGTCAAGGCTGATAAGGACAAATTCCAAGTGGTCCTGGATGTTCAGCAGTTCAAGCCCGAGGAGATCAACGTCAAGGTGGTCGACAAATTCGTCGTCGTCGAAGGTAACCATTTTTTAATTTTCAATCGTTCATTAATTCTTATTTTTGAAATAAGAACTTAGTCAAGTTTAATTTGTGAATAATGACAGATTTTAAAATTGCATTTTTAAAACAGTAATATGTTGTTTTTAAATCTTTATTTGTCGTGATATACTATAGAAAACTAAAACAATGTTTGATTTTGCATTACAGGAAAGCACGAGGAGAAACAAGACGAGCACGGCACCATCTCTCGTCACTTCGTGCGCAAGTACATGATTCCAGAGCAGTGCAACGTCGAAGATGTAAAATCTAGCCTCTCCTCGGACGGAGTCCTCACCATCACGGCTCCACGTAAAGAAGAACCAAAGCTTACCAACGAAAAGGTTGTGAAGATCGAACATACTGGCAAGCCAGCTATCCGTGAGGCTGAGAAGAAAGTCGAGAAGAAAGACGAAAAGTGTGAGAAGAAGAAATAAGATTACTTTAACCATTTCTTTAAGTTTTTTAAGTTCAAGTCATAACTTAAGTATTATTTAAGCTTTTGTCATAAGAATGTTCCTTTTCATTTTTTTTATCGTTCTTCAAAGACTGTATGAACTAAAAGTTACTTGTTCGTAATAGATATCTTTTTATAATAAAACAGAAAAAAAATTCGTTGATCGAAACAAAAAAAAAATTGTTTTCATTGAATAACCTTATACAGCTTTCCCTTTCCCAAAAGCATTCATTCTTACTATTATTTATTATTATTTCTTTATTTTCCTGTAGCATTCATTCTTACTATATTGTTGTTTAAAAATGCAAGTTCTAATTCGAATTTGTGAAATTGCTATTTTTTTATAAAACATTAAATTTTAAAATTTATTCTTTTCTTTGCAAATGTAAAATTATTACTACTCGTATATAAAACATCTGATTAAATACAAAATCTATTGTTTGCACAAGTCGGGTTCTTTAATTAAAGTACAGGTTCAATGTTATATTTTAAGAAAATTTATTATTCATGAATGAAGTTGTATTAGATACGTACATAATTATAATACAATTTTAATTTCCAAAGCTTCTATTTACAAGCGGTAATTACAATCATTGATTTATACAACAAGCTTTTTTTAAATAATATCTTTCTCAAAAGAAGATAAAATGAATAATTTCAACAAAAAATACAATACTTAATATCAGCTATCTTTAAGGACCTCTTTTAAAATAGATCCTGTATTTCTTGCTGGAACAAAATCTGGGAATGTTGGAAGCGTGACATTTGACAACAAAAGTGTCGATTGAGTTGATGATGACGAATGTTGTCTGCTGTGACCTGGTCTGCTTATTGGCTAAAAGATACATATTATAAACATTAAAATAAGAAATAAAGTTTAATGAGCTATAAGTGTACAAAAAAAAGATGTTAAATTGATCATTTACCGAGTTGGATATAGGCAAAGCTGGCAATTGAGGCTTTGGTTGTGATTCGCTTTCCAAAAATTTAATAAATGCTGATGATAAGGAAGCTTCTTGTTCCTGAAAAAAGAATTAGATACTTTTAGAAAATTGTGTTATATAATACAAAATAATATTAAAAACTAACATAATATTTCAAAAAGCATCTTATTTATTACACACTTATTATTTTTTTAAATATAATTATACGTATGATTATTTTGAGGTATATATAAACCTAGAGATATCTTTTCCTATTTTTAACTTATCTAATCAATATAAAGAAATGTTTATAAATAATTAAGATAAATTGCATACGTTCCACTTTCATATATAAATAGCTGAAAACCGCCAAAATGTTATCAACCAACGGTTCTTATCGAATTGGCAAACGATACGTTGCTCTTGATAAAATGCAACCGCGTCGAATGTTCATTAAAAAAAAATCACCTTGCTAGAAGTTGGACTGCTGTTGACCAAGGACGAAAACCAACTGTTTTTGGCGGAAGAACCAGTAAGGCCGGATTTCTCGCGTTCCGTTTCGTTGAAATCAAGAACATTGGCAAAAACACGGAGGACCGATGTTTTATCGTTTGGCGGAGAAGATATGTAACCCAATAAGAGATTTTTTACAAGAGACCTGCAAGAAAAATAAAAAAAAAATGAGTACATGATCGAAGGATAATATACTTTATTGTGTTATTGTATTTTATTGCAAATTTTCACCTGTCGACTTTTCCTTCGCCGCTTTTATATGCATCTTGAATTCTTTGATCTGCAGTATTTACCAGTTCAGTTAGCCTGTTCACTGTAAAAATAAAATAACTTTATCAAAAAATTGCATTCAATCCAATTGTTTGTTTAATGTAATTTTCGTTTCTACCTAAAATAATAACAATCGTTTACAGGAGACATAAATAAGACAAACTTAATGATAATAGTATTTGTAACTACATAATATAAAAGTTATTTCCAAAATACAATAAATATAAAAAATTCTATTAATTGAATCCATAACAAGTAAACAATTTGGTACGGCGCATTGATAGTAAGTAATTCTAATATCATTCGGATAACATGTTAATACTAATAAGAGATGCAGGGGTACTTTTAGTACAATAAATATGCATTCGGGCGTCGTGGATAATATGCTTAGTTCTCATTCGGCACAACAGGCGGGCAGATGGTTAAGAAGCGAACGCAAGTATAACACAAGTACTGGTCGCTGAAAAAAAGACACCAGTACCTGATGTAATACTCACACCCTCCTCTTATTAATGCTTTTCTCGTAATTTTGATTCATGCTGCATTCCTTGCGGTTTAGTTTCATGCCATTATTACCATTACAATCTATCATTACAAACAATTCGTCTCACAAATGTTTGATTAAAAAGTTGATTTACAATTACGCCATTTACTTCGTAACAAATGTTATTCACATATTTATTTTTATAATTTTTTCTGATAAGACGAATCGTAAATAATTGAATTTTAAAATGTACATATCATTACATCGCTAGACAATGAATTAATTGCAACAACTTGGAATAGATATCGAGAGCAGAAAGTAGAGCTTACTGTCCAAACTACTATCTGACTTGTCACTAGAAATTCGAATTACAGCTAAACTAGTTAAGGCTATATTTACTTGTGAATATCTAATAAATTAGATGAACTACATTGATGCACATCGTAACTACATAAGTATTATACAAACTACAATCAACATATCAGTGATACATATCAAAGGCAGATAAATGATCGCATTGCTGGATGGATTTAAGAAAATACATAAACTAAATTTAACGTCGAATACGCATAATAATTCATTTAAGAATTCGTAGAACAGCGGTAGTGGGTGGGAAATCCCACGAGGTAATATGAGCCATAGTTTTTCACACGCTCACAGTTACCGCATGAGATTACCTACGCAGACACTACCAATTTCGTCCTACTACTTGATTCGACTTGTCTTTTTTCTTTTCTTTATCAGCAATCATTCAGCCACCAAGGCAACTTTGTGCTCGTTTTCGTCCTTCTGGAATCTCGTATATTTTCAATTTTTGTTATCCAAAGCATTACACAACACCATGATGTTATTTAAAATTGCATTTGTTAGCAAGTTATCGCAAAAATCCAATAATGAAAGATATTCCAATGGCTGTGCTGTTGGTTAAACAAGTCTGATATTCTTTTTAGATTTTAAACTACATTCAAGAGGTGCAATAAGAAAACGTGATAAAATGATTCAAAGTGTAAAATATGTTCACGTGATTTTCGTATCAATAGAAATTGTATCTATTGGTTGTTTTAACGATTACACAGCCGAAATCGCTGCAAAATTTATTAGTTTGCTTTGAACATGTAAAAGTCAACCCAGAAAGTTAAGAAACATCCATAGACATTATTCAACGTCCCGGCGGTTTCGCTCTCCGCATCATAAGAGCCCAAAAAATCCAAAAGTTGGAGGAGAACCAGCACCGACGAAATGGCAGAATGGGTGATTATGCGATTTTATTTTGATTTCGTTTCAGCATTTTTTTTTTTTTTTTTTCGTTTTTGTTTGTTTAGTGAAGTGCAAAGGCAGGCGACGAGCCAGTTCGTAACCGGATACCAGCAAGAATCCTGGGTTGCATAATAAGTATCCCAGAATTACCAGCTGATATTTGACTACGTGACTGGACAGCAGCGTGAGTTTGTGTGTTGTGCTGTCGCATGTGAATAAAATTTGATTTTCTTTTAATCGTCTGATGGTGGTGTTCTTATTAATAATCGCAATTTCGCCTCTGTGGAGATTAGTTACAAAACGCAGATCGCGGTAAAAATTGCATTGCTCAGTCCAAAAATAGCGTGGCCAATCCGAGTACGTGTGTTGGAATCTCGCTGTTCTTAGAGATATATATTTTGAAAAATGTGCAATTAATAAAGAGACAGTTTGAAAGATAAGCGTAAGAGGAAAAGATTCTCGACTTGTCTTTTTTGACATTAAAGATTAAAGAAAAATGGCTTTCAAATCATTTTTCACATCATAGTAAAAAAAAACTAATTATCAGCATTTAAATTAAGCACATAATTACATTATGCGTGCACTCGAAGTTTTGCATATTACTCTAATCGAATTCTAGTACAAGGCTACGATAGTATACTTAATTACTTTATAGAAACGTTGCAAAAAAAAGGAAACTAAAAACGTTACTGTTCTAAAGGTCATAGTTGAAAGGTCAATATAAAATAAGGAAATTAAAACAGTGCTGAGATTAATACAAGCGCCAAATTAAAAGCTGTTACACAGAGTATGCATGCATGCGAGAGAGTATAGTTAAAAACAAGATGCGTCCAATAATCAGCATAAATAGAAAAACAAAGTGAAATTCGCACCTTCTTGATTGAGTTGCTCAATGCGCTCCGACTTCTTTTCTAATTGCTCTGTCAACCTTGAGGCAGCTCGCAGGCATTCCTTAGCTTCAGCCAATTGCTCCTTGAAGGCAAAATGTAAAATTAATTTCTTACTGAATAGACTTAGAGCGATTACGGTTTTTTACAAAGCTAGCAGAATGTCATTGAAAACAAACTTTTAGAGAGGTAATCTCGGAGACGAGTTCATCCTGTTTTTTGTAGGATTGCTGCAGTTCGACGCGCAACTTTTCCGTCGCCGCTTGAATGTCCTTCTCCTTATCTGAAATTTCGATTGCACATATGTAAGAAAAATAATAGTTACTTTACAAAGGCAATTCTATATAAACACAAACCTCTTTGGAACTGCTCCAAAACCAGTTGGAGATTGGTGAGCGAAGCCGAGTAGGATAGGACCTTATCCTCGGCGGAGGATATTTTATTTTGCAAATCGTCTCTCTGCTGCACGATCAAAGCCAGTTGTTGCTGCAGCGTCTCGACCTGTTGATTCGCTCTCACGCTCGCCGACGTGTACATGGTCGAGCTGTTCTTCAGCTTCTCCTCGGCCTGCATAAGTCTCGCCTCGAGCGTCCTCTGAATTTCCTCGGATTGCAGAGCCTCCTCCGTGTAGTTCGCTTCCATCTCGACGAGATGATTTCTCAGCCTATCGACCTCTTTCAGAGCGATAGCTTCCTTGCTCTGAGCTTCGACCAGCTGTTCCTGAAGGTATCGAATGTTGGATTGATCTTGCAGAATCGCAGCCTCCATCGCCTTGCTCTTCTCCTCCAACGTCGAGACATGTTTGCTCAGAAGCGTGTGCTCGGCTATGCCGCAACGTTCTCCGTGATTGTTCGACTCCTCGATGTTCTGCAGTCGTTGCTTAACAACTTGGAGCTCGTTTTGAGTCCAGAGAAGCTGCGACTCTTTATCTTGCAGACTAGCCAGGGTAGCGTCTTTCTCGGCAATGGCCTTTTGCAGATTTGTCGTCTGATCGCTGATCAGTTGAGTCAGTCTCTGGATTTCAGCGTGGTACTGAAGGCTCTCGTTGTGTTTCTCTTGCACGAGCTTTATAAGCTCGTCTCGCTCGTTCTTGATCGTGTCGACGCTCGCGTTGATTTTGATCAGTTCGTTATCCTTGGAACTTATCAATTGGGAGAGATTTTCGACGGTTTCGCGAGCCATCTGCGCTGAATCTTTGTCCTTCGATATCGTCGCTTTCAAAATCTCAATCTCTTTGGATTTTTCGCTTAGTTGATGGATGAGCTGCGAACGCTCTTCTTCGGTCAAAGGAACTCGCGCCTCTGAATTATCTGTCGTGCTAACTTCGACATCGCGCTTTTCTACCAGTAATTTATCCAACTCCGATTTCAACCTTTCATTCTCGTCCTTCAGCTTGTCCAATTTGGTTTGATATGTTAAGGACAATTCTTTACCGTCTGCTTTCTTCTGGCTCCTCTCCAATTCAAGCTGCTGCTGCAGCTCTTGAATTTCTTTCTTGGCATTCTCGTTCTCTTGCTCAACCTGCGCAAGCTTGCTTTCCAGTATCTGGCTCTCGTCCTCCAAACTCGAGATGTAATTTTCCGTACACTTCAACTTCGTCGTGACATTGGCAACCTCTTCCTCGTTTCTAGCGATTTCCTGTTGCTTCTCTTCGATCGCTTCGATAAGTCTCTTGTTGTCGCTGTCTACGTCGGCGGTTCTTATCAGTTCGTTCTGCAACCGCTTGTTCTCGTTCTCGAGCATCAAAGCTTTCTCCTCGAGCTCCTTAAATCTCTTCAAAGTTGCATCCAGTTCTTCTTTCGTGTGGTCCAAGCTCCGCTCTTCCAACTGTTTCTTCAATTCCAGATATTCTCCCTCGTTTTCCTTAATCTTCGAAGCCTCCTCGTTCAGCCTCTCGTTCTCGTTCTTCAGAGTCAGCATCTTCTCCTCCATGTCGCTCAGATATCTCATAGTCCTCTCGAGCTCCTCTTTGCTGCCCTCAAGCTCCTGTTGCAGCAGTGTCATCTCTGTGTTGAGCAGCTCAACCTTGTCCTGATTCTCCTTCTGCGTCTCGGAGAACTGGTCCAGAAGTTTACTGTTCTCCTTGGCCAGTCTCTCGTTGTCCAGCTCGAGCTTCTCGTTCTCCGTTCTGTTGGCCTCCAGCTGTTCGAGGGTCCGATCGAGTTCGTTCCTCATGTTTCTTATGTCATAGTCCAAGTCGTCCTTCTCCTCCTTGGACTTTTTCAGCTCCTCGCGGAGTTCGGCGAGCGCTTCGCCGTCGCTCCTCTTCAGGTCCGACTCAGAGCTGAGAAGCTTCAGATCAGCCTCGAGCTGTTCCTTCTCTCTGGCCAGGACTTCGTTGTCCGCGTCCACCTCGTTCTTAGCCTCCTGGAGAATGGTCAGCGAGTTCTCGAGCCGCTTGTTGTTGGACAGTGCGATCTTGAGCTCGCGGCGGGCGTTCTCCAGGTCGAGCTTGAGCTCCTCGATCAGCTCGATGTTCTCGTCGAGACCCTTGCAGCGCTCGAGCGAGACTCTGAGCTCGCTCTCCAGCACGTCGATCCTGCGTCTGAGAGCCGTGTTCTCCTCGAGAGTCGCTTGCAGCAGTTCATCCGGGTCCTTGCTCGACTTGGACTTGTTCTGCTCGATCAGGAGAGCCTCTATTCTGTTGGCAAGGTCGACGCTGCCGCCCTCCTCCTTGACGGCCGCTTTGATGGCCTTGAGCTCGGAGGACATATCGGCATTGGATTTGCGAAGGGCGTGAATCTCCGCCTGCAGAGACTCGGTCTCGGTCTCGAGTGAGGCGACGCGTTCCTCACTGGCTTCGGGTATGGAGGGCAGGTTCGACTTGAGGTGCTGCACCTCCATCAGTAGTGACTCGATGTTGGTCTGCATGTCCTCGCAGTCGATCTGCATCGAGTCTCGCAGCTCCTGAGCCTCCTTGAGTTCTCGGCTCTGCTCCGTGAGCTTGCGCTCGAGCGTCTCCTTCTTCCATTTGAGCTCGACGAACTGTCTGGCTACGGCTACGAAGACGGAATCGTTGGGATGCTCGTTGCTCGGCTCGAGCGGAGCGTTCTTCAGAATGTCGCTGACCTTCTTAAGCTCGGACGCCAGGTCCGGCTGGCCGTCTGACTTGAGATCGACTTCGACTTCCTTGTCCTCCTTGGCCAAGTGGATCTCGGTCTCCTTGTCCAGTTTCGGCTGAACGAGCGTTTGGACGGCGGTGTCCAGCGAGGACTTGTTGGGCGCTTTCGAAACAAGCTGATCTTGCTGAAGATTCTCGATTTTCGACAGAGCTTGGTTGTACTCGACGTACAGATGCTCGTAGGCGCTTTGGAGCGAGTGGTGCTTCTTCTGAAGTTCCTCCTTCAGCGAGAGGACGCTTTCTGAAAAGCACAATCAATCCTATATAACAATCGCAAAGTACAAAACAGTTCGAAATGAAAAAAAATGAGATCTCGTTACCGATAGACTCGGCGTTCTGTTTGTCGAGTTCCTCGATGCTCTGCGACAGGCTCTGATTCTCAGCCTCGAGTTCCTCGATTCTCCGGCGCAGTTTGACCTCGGACTCCTGGTTCTTGTCGTTTCGGGATTTGCCCTCGACGTCGTAACCCATCGAGTCGGTTTTCTCCGCACTGCCGTGTAACTGCTCGCTTTCGTTCTCCAGCGCCATCAGAGCCGATCTGATGAGGTCGTACTGCTCGGGTGAGGCCAGCTTCGATATGGCCTTGCGGAAGTCGCTCACAAGTGTAAGCTCGTCTTGCTGGAGACGCTTGGCGTTTCTCTCCACTTCGCGACTCTGCAAAGGGTTTTATATACATCGATTAATACCTCCGTTTTTTAAATAATACCAAAAATCAATACTGATGGATATACCTTCTCGCCCATTTGAATTATACGATTCATCACGTCCTGCTTGGCGCGCAAAAGTTCCGCCTTCTGCGAGGCTCCTTCTTCCTTGATATTCGCATCGTCCTTAACGTTCGACGAGTTCAGCTGAAAGCAAGCAATAATTAATACGACAATCTCGAATATAACGAAAATTCCCATGATGTATTATACCGTCTGCACACGATTGAGTTCCGACTCGAGGTCGCGAATCCTCACGGTGGCCTGGTCGAGTTGGTCCTGCAGTAGTTTGCTCTGGTTCTCGACTTTGCGGTTCCTCGAGGAGGACGACGGCGGCGGGTCCCAGAAGAAACCTCCGCCTGAATCATCGTCCTGATGCGCTCCATTGTTTCTCTGCAAAGACGAAATGCAGCTTTAGCGATCGTATATTATAAGAAGAAAAAGCGCCTGCAGTGTATTATACATGTATAATCTCGTCTCGAAAAAAAGAGAAAAACGTCAAGGCTCTAAAGAAAAAAAAAACGTGGTATTGCATAAACGTTATTCTTAGTTTTAAGGACTCGTGTATATTAGCCGCTGGTTTACGCGATTGGAGGTTAAAGTTGCGGACAAGAATAAGAGGCGCACGCACGAGAGCAGGATATGCATCTGCCGGCAGGTCTATGATTAGTATGAGCTCGAGAGTATTGTTATATGAAGCTTTTACATAAGAATCTCGTGCCGTATAGTATGAACAATGCGCACACGCGCGTTTATATACAGCTTGATGTAGTCGAGGAGGTGTATGCGAGGACGAGGATATAATATGCGATATCGGGAGACCTGTGATTTTCGATTTTGTGCTATTTGTCGAGCCGCTTGTTATTGACGGCGCGGTCTGTGTGTTATCATTTTCACTTTGGTGATGATTATTTTAATTTTCTCATGGTTGCGCATTCTCCTATAATTTATATATGGTTTGCACAGTCTCGAATATTTTTTTTTTTTTGTTTCTCGGTACACCTTAGTATCTGATGGCATACAAATCGACGTGTTTCACAAATATTTCTAATGAAGGCTAATTTATTCTCCAAATAATAATATTTACGATTCAGGGTATGTGACATAAGACTATACTGAAAGCGAATATATATATATAGTAAAATCAGACCAACCGCTTGGACTGCATGACAAAAGCGGTGCACAAAAAAAAGCCCCCGGTGAGAAATAAATAATTTATGACTCGCTTCATCGAGCACGACAAGGCTAATATTTTCAAGCCGTTATTTTTCCGAGACGGAATAACGAAAACACACCGTTAAAAAGCATCGAAACCGTCGTATACCGATCGAGGCGATACTACCGCGATAACACACTATATACGCGCATACATCTACAGCATAACAATTGATTCATTCACCGCGCACAGCTGACACAATAGAGAAATAGACGACAGCATCGACGGATAATTTTAGCCGGCAAGCGCAAAGAATTAGAATGTCAAATCAGCTGGCGACGAGGTGCTTGCACTTCCGATCTCGTGAACGAACGCCTCTATAGGGATATATGTATATACGATCAGATAAGCCATCGGTATAGTGGATCGATCGGTTTTTCGGTCTTACGGCGACGATCGTCGTTCCGATAAATAGGCCCTCTCTTTCTCCATTGTAATTCGACTGCGTTTGCATAACGCGACGAGACTGACCGATACTCCGAAGACGATCGACACTCGTCTCTGCACGAGGAGGAGAAAGACGAAGATAAAGGAGCGGAACGATCATTTGAGCGCATGATGTATATACCTATATATTGCACGTGGTCCAAAGTCAACGCGATGCTATAATGAATATGAATGGGGAGGTTTCGTTGGGTCAGGTCAAGGAATAATGCGTCGTTTGACTTGCATGCGCGCCTACCTATATATAAGCTAAACTCACAACTGCGACAAAAGAGTTTTACTAAGGCTGATGCTTTCGGCTGTTTTATGCTGTCCTCTGAGCGGAGAAAAAAAATGTCCCCCGAGATCTCGTCTTTGCGATACAACATGTTTTTATGCGTAATGAATATTCAAAGGACTGATGCTACAAAACTGAAGCAACAATATAACTTATATGAACGAGAGACGCTTATATAATCAAGTGTATATCTCAAAAGTCCGAATCGACGGACCTATCATCGTTTCGCTCTAGAAAAACTGCGAACGACGGGCAAAACTGACGCGTCGAGTTGCGTTTAATCGCGGTATATATACACTTATATATACAAGCGACGTCCCGATCAGCGTTACAGTAGAGGTAACGCACTCGATAAGCAACGTGGGAACGGAAGCTTTTATCGAAACTAGGTAGAAAAAAAGACAGCCTACATATATATGTAACGACGATTTTAACTATGCGCTCAAGCCGATTACATACGCACAAGCTTCAACTTTTCTTTTTACAATACACATATACCGAGCGAACGATTGTCGTACATTGCGGCCAATAACAAAGGACTTGAATAAAAATTCAACGCGAAATCCAGAACGTTCCAGATAATATTACAATTATAATACACTCTATTAAGAGTCGAAGAAAAGTTTTCCTGCCTCGCTCGGCGTCACGCATCACCATAAATATAATATTTGCGAGAGAACGGCGTCGATTGAACAGTATATATATATATACGAGCTGCAGATGCGACAGTACCTTATATACTCGATATCTTGGCGCGGTCTGTGTCAACACAGACTGCAATAAAACGCTTGTATGTCGCTTTCGCGCATCATCTCCGTCGACTGTATAAACTGCGCGCTCTCTCGCGGTGTATATGTGTCTCGCGACGACGAAGTCGTCGCTTGGTTTCTCTTCTTTCACGAGCTTGTGTGTTCCGTTGCTTTTTTTTTAATGTTTCTCTCTTTACGGGGAAAACGATTATGCAGAGGAAATGAAGAGGAGCCAGTAGCTGATTCATAAGCAAATTAGTCACGATTGTAAATTTATTCAGCCCCTACTCAGCTGCGTATATTGTCTTGCGGTGGTATATGTCGCGCTTGGAATTTTGATATTGTGCAGCTAGGAATTTCGGTATGATAATGTACACGTTACATACAAGTTTCTCGTGTAATGCAAGGGGTCAAGGATCGCAGAGAGATTCTTTTTTTTCAAATACAATTAACGGTATTATAATAACTGGCACACGTATATTATAAATAAATTCGTAACATAAAAAAGCGCGCGTCAATGCAGCTTCGCTTTATAACTTTTGCGTCGCGCACCTGCGAGTCGAATCGCGAGAGAAAGAATGGTTTTCTCTTTCTCTCGCCCTTGGACGTATACATATACAGAACAGCATTCGATGCGCCCGTAAATGCAACTCGCGCTCATTGTGCGAAGTGTACATATAAGCGCGCGGTCGTATCAATTCCGCGTGTACAGCGCGGACAGCGGTCAAAGGAGGTCGCGAGCGATAAGGAACACCTCTGTTCGACTATAGAAGTTGTATAAGTCGTCGTCATCGCACGTTCGCGGGGGAGTCGCGATTCTATTATGGTGGGGAGGAACAACACAAAACGCCGGCGAATCGACGAGTATATATTGTTCTCGTATTGTGTGTATATGTATATATATACACCTTGGTATAATATCAGCGATATATCTGCATCAGCGGTGTTGCTGCGCGCGTTTGCACGTGTGCTAATTCTCCGCACATATGTGAATATTCTATGCGGGTAATAAAACGCGAGCTATATATATATACATACGCAAGTCGACGCTGGTTCATTATGGCTTTTATTCGATTTTTCGCTCGTCTGCATTTTCTCTCTATCGCTTTGTGTATTTTTGTAATTTTTTTTTCGTTGCGCGCCATTATGATCGTTCGGTAAACATTTTGTCATTTGAAAATTGCACTCAACTCGCGGTCTTTTTTACGAGTATATGTATATATGCAGTATATGTGTGTGTTATAAAGCTCGTATTCAGGTTATGGTATATATACACACGCTATTGGATATCGCAGAAAAGTTTTTCGAGCTGCGGTTTTCAACTATAGATTTGTTTCTTGCAATGAAGTTTTTAGCGCGCGCTCGCGCGCGTGTATGTGTCGAGTTCGAAATTATTATTCCGTGACATGATTTTTTTTCCACTCGCACTTTGTGGCCAGTCGTTCGTTTGCCGATAGTTTACGAAAGTTGAGTTGTTCAACGCTCTCATTTACTAAGTATAGACGCCAGCCGCGTTTTATACACACACACACACACACATGCGAGTTTCTCGCCGTGTATTACAAACCCGCTGCCCGATAATTATTGTTATTATATTTATGCCTGCTTTAATCTATTTACATACATTATTAACTGGAGATCGTCGCTGAATTAATGAATAACATATGTAGATCATAGATTTATTTACGAATATTAAATGCATTGGATAATAATAAAATATTTTTAATATTCGTAAATAAATCTGTGAGATCTATGTTATTCAATAATTCAGCTCGACTGCACGCGCGTCGATTTAGATATATTATTCAAACCCGACGCTCTTAGTAGAGTTGCGCGCACGCAACTAAATTTCCCGCGCGATTTTGCATTATTTCAAACTCGCAATATATACGACGCTGTGAAAAAAAAAAAAATAAAAGGGGTTATCACATAGAGTAACGCTCTCAGAAATCATCGGCGCGTTTATCCAGGCGTTCGTGAGTTTAGCCAACTTTCCTCAATTTTTTCGTCATTTCCTGTGGTAGACTCTCCTATACGGTGCGTGGATGTCGCAAAAGCGCGTCGTCATATCGCGTATATCCCTGCTTTTTACGTTGACTCGCGACACACGAGCGGCGACTGAAAAATTTTGCATGCGCATTATGCAAAGAGTGTGTGTGTGTGTGTGTGCCTCGGACACTACGACAGAGTATGTTTATAAGCCATATAGAAGCTTTACGACGGATTTCTTTTCTTTTCTATTTTTTTAACGATTTTTAGGGAAGTCGCGAGCTATGAAATCTCTTTGTTCGCTTATCACTCACGTATACACGCGGTTGCGATTTTTCGTTTTCTATAATTACAGAACTGAGAGGATACATGCGTTATCGTCAGTAAAAAGCCCATATTTTTTCGCACGAACGAAGAGAAAGCGTGTCTGGGTGTGCGACGACGTCTATTGAGAAGATAACAGTTTGGTTTTACTCTCGTGTTCGGAGAAATGGTGTTACGAAAATTCAGTTCCTCAAAGTGGATCAGGCTTTTGTGTGATGTACCTGTATGTATACCGTTTATCTCGAGCATTTCTCTCGTGCGAATATATTTTTGTTCAATGGCTGAGTATACGCTAATAGACTTTTGGATATCAGTTTCAGTTTTTTAGAAATCTTGTATAGTACAAAATTGTAACTCAATATCCTCCTACATTAAGCTAATGTAACGAACCTTTTCATAAAAAGAATTATCTTTTAAACAATGATATTTTACTGTCCAGCATACGATTGCGCTAAACACCGAGACTGTAGGAGACTTTTGCAATGGAAAGCATCTCGCAACCGTCGACAAAAACTTAATTGAATATGTAAAAATAGAATTTTCAGAATGATCACTTCGGCCAGTTCATTTTCTCGAGTGTATAGAGAAAGAGAGAGAGAAGCGCTTGCACGCGACACAGGCAAAAGTCCTCGACGCTATACAGAGAGTATGTATGTATACGTGCGGTGCGGTACTGTTTCGTCATCAGCTTCATTTCCAGCAGCAGCAGCAGCAGCGGCTAGTTATGAAACATTACCTATATCGTCGCGATGCGTGTGTGCTCAGGAAATAAACCGCGTGCGTGTATACATGCACAGAACTCGCGCGACCTGTGCGCCTCTTCTTCGTCGGCGATCGGTTTTTATAAGCAGCGTAACAACGACGATAGTTTTGATCTAAAACTCGTTCATCAGTGTGCTCGATTATTCTTCCTATATAGGATAGCAGTGTGATATGAATTTGGAATGTAATACAGAAGAGCAAACTGTTATAAAAAGACTTATTCAATTATCGGCTGTATCGCGGAATTAATTGGTTTCAATTTTGAGAAATAAAAAAAGAATATCGATTTATGAAATGTCGTTCGAAGATTAGATTGCCTATAGGTAACTTGAGTATATGTGAAGTAGGTTTACGCGCAGCTAAAACGATTTCGTGTCGCGGAAGGAACGATATAAGCTTTTCGATTGGATTTGCGCATACATTGACCTTTGGCATAAAAGTTTGTTTAGCATTTTACTTCTCGGCTTCGCGTTTATGGAAAACTATTTCTAAACGTGTTCTTTTTGGACTTTTTTTTTACTCTCCACACAGGTATACACACTTTTCTGGTTATTCAATTTTGTTTCTTTAGTTTTGGCCAGCAAAATAACGATAAAAAATGGATTAATTCATTACTTTCAAGATATATCGTCTCCTTATTGTAAAAGGAAATTTTTTAATATTTTTATTATAGAAAAATACAGATTCGTTGTGAAACTTACAGTTGCAAGATTCGTTATAGCAAAAACCTCGAACGAGCATCTTTTTTTTTGTCTCTCGCAAAAACGCTAATTATTATGCTGTTCAATATTTATTGGGATGTATATAACTGTTACGTATCGCACATTATACACATATAAAATTGACTTTAGTCTTCGGTCTGTGCAATAGAGACCGACGACTCAGATGGTATTTTATTAATTAAAAAAAGAGAAATAAAAAGAATATCGTCAAAGGATAATTTATTACGTAAACTAAAAAAAAAAGATTATTGCGTCGACCTGCAATCAACGTTTAATAAACAATAACAAAAAATTGTTCGAGAAGACGACGACGCGGTAGCTCTGGTTGTCAGTCAATGCAACCTCCGTTGCATATACTACAAAACACTGAAATGTGCTTTCGTTACGCAAAGAAAAAAAAAATAACTCGATTTCTCGGAAAAGGCAAAATATCAAAGTCAAGGAACATGAAGGAAAAGGTGCAGACGTAGACTCAGCGGAGCTTAGATTGCAACTTTGATTTCGTCTATGGAAAAAAAGCGAATTCGAATATCACACACACACACACACAGACACATCGGAAACTCGGCTACTGACTCCAAAAGTCCCACAGTCCGTCGTTGCCACATGATAAAACGAACATGGCGTGTGTATCGTGTGCGTTACCAAGAATCTAATAGTCAGCGCGTTCCGCAAGATAAGCACACAAGACGCGACGTCGACGCAAACGACTTACTCCTTTTCCGAGCATCTCCTTACGCTATTATAACTACACTCGCATATCCTTCGACAAGCTTATAACGGCGAAAATTCTCATCATCCTTCATCGCGACTATGTCTGCAATATATACGATTACAGCGTTTGAACGCGAACGATAATATTATACATAATTCGTTGGCTATATTTTCATCGTCGAATATACTCGTAAAGACGATCGATATACATCAGTCATGAATCGATCTACAGTCCTGACTTGTTTGATCTGCGAAATATATTATAAACCTCCTGTCGACACGCAGGAGCTCGTTCGGAGAAATCGATCATTCGTCATCAGAGTGATCTACTCGCGCAAGAGCGTAATTTTCTGCTCTACTAATGATGCCATTGACTCGCACACGTGTATGTGTGTATATACATCACACGAAAAAAAAAAACGCGCACGTATATAAACTCGCTCTCGATTGTCGGGATGACCACACGTCGACGAGAGGACTGCACGCGACGCAAGTCCTGGATGATGATGAGCAGGAAATGCACTTTACATGTATATATACCATACATACCTTGCGAAATAGCAAAACACAATATGACGTTCGTTTCGATGTTATTGTTGTGTTTTTTTTTTCTATGAGAGAAACGATGATATATATGGAAATGCAACGAAAAGAAAGAAAAAAATGCGACCGACGTATTCATCATTACCTATTCGCGATTCAATTAGTTCGGACTAGATATCACATGTATATTATATACCGTTAGCTATTTTATGCACATACCTATAATAATAACATTTCCTCTAATACTACTACTGCGTTACGTGAATTACGCAACGGCTCTCGCAGCATGACATGCATCCCGCGATCGATTAAGATATACGAGAGACGAAAAGTGCAAATTGCCGCGTGCTCTCCTCCGCGTTTTTGCCGCTCCGCGAGGCGTTAAAACGACACGCGCCTCACGTACATACACATACACAAGTCGTTGCTTCGCCTTGTACCATTTAATACTTTCGCGCGCTCCTGCAAACTGCCTGCTCTATCCAAGCGAGATATATCAAACCCGGTGTGCATATAACGTGCATCTCGAGCATATTATAAGATTGGATTTCTATATAATGCACCGCGAGATGATTCAAGCGTTTAACAGAGCAACGACGGGCTGATGGATTGACGGAGAGATCGCCATTTATTTTTCTAACGCGATCGCTCGGATGATGGAAAGCGTTGATGGGTGGATCGAATTTAGATTTTACGACGCGCGTTATAACGTGGAGGCGTGTGTATGTGGTTGGTCGACGATTTACATTTTTATTTGCGTCCTATCTCTCTCCTTAAAGCGTTTGTGTAAATAACAGTCGAATTGGTATGCATTATGCGCGTCCAAGTTATCTAGGTGATTTTTCTCTCAACGCGCACACGAAAAAGAATCACAACACACACACGCGCGAAATGCAATTTTGCAAGGCAAATTTTTTATACGAAAGAAGTTTCTTTATTTTTCTATCCCGAGAACACGTGAACAAGTATTACAAAGGTCTAGACAATACACACGAGCTTTGTCGGCGAACACCGAAGATCCAAGAAAAAGTGTTAACCTATCGTGTCGCGAAGAATCAAGTATGAAAAGAAAAAAAAAAACGGTATATCGGTATATAATAACGAGCTCGAAATCGTATAATTGTCGCGTATAATTTCTAATTTTCTGGAACGCCATCAGAATTATTACTTAACCAATTTCGCGGCCTCGAAGCTGATGGCGCTTAACGCGCGCGCACGTAACGTCGTTCGACTATGACTATTGATATACCAGTGGCCTCTCGTATTATGCAGCGTATTATGTGAGATAAGAGGCAGCTCCGCGCGACTCTTGTGTTTTATCGTTGCAAATTGACATGCCGCGCGACTTTTACAAGGAAAGACCGATATCGCCAGACTGCACCATTTATATATAGGTACACTTTTCTGCGTTTCTAAGACGAGTTATTTTTTTTCTCTTGAATATACTTAAAAAAAAAATGTATTCTGTTGTTTTTATCGTCAAGTGTTTTTGATAACATTCGCAGTAATACTTATACTTACTATACTTGATGCACGGCGAAAGTGCAATCGCTATCGCAAGCGCAACAAAATCTAAAGATAATCAAAGATAGCAGTTCAACGCGCTGCAAACTGACTTTTAGCTTCGGCGCCTTTGTAAACAAACTTGTATAAATGGAATTTCTCGCAGTCGACGCGAGCGCACCGCACGCATAAACGCAAAGAGAAAACAAAGTCGACGCGTGACGTTATATACAGCTAATTTACATGATTGAAATCGTACGAGGACCTGCAGTAACACGCTAGTTATTACAACTAAACATTAATTATATACACGTCCTTCCATTTCTCTTTATCACATATATAACTGTAGGCAATCCGTCATATAATTCTGACACGAGATGAATACACACAAGAGAGAAAAAAAACGCCGATGTGTCTTACGGAACGTTTCAATCAGGATCGCGATTTTTTTTTAAATATTGAGAGAAAATCGAGTCGCGAACTGGCAAAAACATTATGTACACGGCGCGGAAAGTTTGCGCAGAACGCGCAAGAAGGACGACTCCTCTCGGTGCGCGCGGGTTGTGTAAACGGCCGTTGCAACACTATCGTCACTATGGTAATTGACTGGACTCGTCTCTCGCTGGACTTCTTCTCTCCTCTTTCTTGCGATATTCGACAATTTGTCATTTATATTTCGCGGTATTGTACATACCCACGCCGAAATGATATATCGTTTTTATTGAATCGTGTGATCGAGCGTGAGTAGATCGAGAAATGCAGTTAATTATTAATGCTCGACGTTTGGTCAAGGCTACTGTCGTGCAAACAAATTTTTTTTGCAAACGTGTCGTTTTTGCACTATTTTATGCCTGTCGATGCAGCGACTGCTTGTATTTGAGTATAATATTATATAGACGTTGTGAAAATTAAATAGCACTGCAGAGCATCGCTTGAATTATTTCGTTCTCGAATAAAATTTTAAAACCGCATCGGTACATACGCGGTATGCATAAGTTATTTTACAATCGAGCGTAAAACGAGATTTACGCAAGAATACAGCAGTAAGAACAAAAGTTTGAAAAAAAAACCATTAAAAAAACGACGATTTGGAAAGAAAAAGAAACAATGATATAAAAATGCTGCTTACTTGACGTGCGTCGAGTCCTCAGATTTTTCCTCGTGTCCGCTCCGGAAACCGAACATCCCGCGGTATTATAATCGTTACGTGTGCGCCGAGTCAGCAAAAAGTAAAAAAATGAGCAAGAAAATATAATTCGCGAAGGCCGCTCCTCCCAGCTTAGACGGCGAATCAACGGGACACACCTCCGTCGCTCGCAACGCCTTCATCCACTTGCAGAAGTGTGACGATGCAAAAGAATATTTAATATATAAAGTCCATCGCGTGGCCCTTATATTTTCGAAAAAGCGGCGAACCGCGCGAGCGCCGACTGTCGACTGCGCTTGCGGGTAGCTTCCAACGCGGCTGCTCAGGTATACGAGCGTTTCTCTCTCTCTCTCTCTTTCTATGTTCACCCCTCCACTTTGACCTGGCTATAGTGCTGCTCTCAAACTACTGGCGCGACGATGGCCGGTGTCGGAAGTTTCTCACGAGGCATATAGAGAACGCGTGTAACTCGACTTATCAAGCGTTTTATTTTTTGTTCGAACACCGCGTTTTTCAGTCTGAATGTGCGAGCGAGACCTAGACGACACGCGATATTTATAAAGTCACCTGCCGCTGGATATGAGATCGAGTGCTTTACAGGTCTTTACGATCGAAGATCGTAGCTGTGCTTTTTTGGTAAGACTTAATATTGGGAAGAATACGTGAGGTAGAGTAAAAGTTGTTATGCGGATTGATAAAAAAATCGTATGGACTGATGATGAACGTTCAAATACAGCTACTTTCAAAGCAAATATATCGGTATTCAAAAACGGTACCCTATATAACCTATGAGAAGACGATAATCTTGTTAACACTCGTATAGAGTATTGACCAAAACTTTCATTTTTAACTGGAATAGCGGATGGAAACTGTTTGACTAACTTTGAAGGAATTTAAAAGGGCCAAGAATTATCGATATACATCAGTTGGCGTGCAAAATTATTTTAAACAACAATTATAGTTTTCGACTTATTGCAAATAATTTCAATTAATCTCATTTCTCTTTTGTGGGTGATTCAGATATTCCGACAAAAAACTAATTCCTGAATCACTCATCACTTTGTCGCCCTGATAGTGTTAGCAACAGATAAAAGATTTCTAAAAATAAAATTTACTTTTGATAATTACACTCTGGATGATACAATTAACAGCGTTGTGTTATTACTGTTTTAGCTTATCTGGCTTTGATAAACATTTCTTTGTTTCAAAAATGCCGAAAATTATATTTATAGGTACATTATTATTTAATTGAATTTTTTTTTAATTTTACAAACGTCAAGAAAGATTTGACACATCTGATTAACTTGGATTGACAGGAGTGATTAATTTATTTTAAATGCTTTACAAGTACTTTCAAACTGATGTATCATTTAGATTGATTTTATCAGTGTAGTGACATAATTAACTCTGGTATTTTTAGAAGTGCTGAAATGTCAATATCATATTTTAGTTTTTACATATTGCTATTAATATTTTGCAATTATAAAGAATTTGTATTTTTGTAATTCGTGTTATCTGTTGAAAGCAAAATGTACCGATAAATTGTATGGTAATTTATGCATCAACATAGCAAAAGTCTACAACGTATTTTAAAGGTGAATTTTAATATGCATACAAGTGTTCATGTAAGTCAAGAGAGCAGGAAACTTTTATCGCTCTTTCTCTCTTTCTCCTTCTCTTTCATTTTTCCCGCTACGCGTGACAAAAGTCCTTTCCTCCTTTACTTCTCAACGCGCATTTCATTCTACCCATTCTTTCGTGCTCTTTTTTCGATTAGTTTCAGTTTAAGCTTAAGCGGGTACTGCGGGTGGGCAGGTGAAGGAAACATTTACAGTAAAAGAAACATCCTGTCGCTCTCGTACCCGGGCTAAATGCTAATTCCCTGCTTTCCTGTCCAATTTTTTTCGATCTTATGGAGTTTTGTCAAAATGCTTGAGGCCGACACCAATACGTAAGTTGTACTTTAAGAGCTTGGGTACATGTTGTCTATTTTAAAGAATAACTATACTTTTGAAAATAAATAGTAGATTTTTGCACGTATTAAATATATAGGTTGATTCTGCAAACAAGTATGATTTCTACTTTGAGCAGATAGCGATAAGTGTAATGGTTGTCACGCCACAAACAGGCCTTGGACACTATTCGATAATTTAGCTATACTTTTCGTTTATCTTCAAAATGCAACTAGAATTATTTTCTTACTAATTACAGTCCACTTATGAAATGAGTTCACTGTAAGAAATGAATGTATAGGAACTTTATTTTTACGCAGAGCCTATAGCTGCTGGTGCCTGTTTAATTCTCGACATTTGTGTGTCGTTAATACAGCACACACATAGCTATAGTCTAAAAACTTATGCAGAGAAAACGTTCTCAAGTTTTTTAAGAAAACGGAAAAATAAGTACTGACCTCAAGGTATATACGACGCGAGAAAAATTTTTCGTCGTGCAACACTTGTATATAGAGCACTGATTCGATGAAAAAGCAACGTTGAAGGTGACTAAGCGCAGTTAGGGTTGATCGAGCAGTATTTATACGTCTACAGAAGTTATCAGTTTATTTTGTAGTCATAGGTACTATCTATCCTCACAGTCCAAGCAGTCAGCAGTCACCTTCCATAAAGTATAAAATACCTTTTTCTCTATAAACGCACCTGCATAAGCGAACAGTACAATAAGACTAGAAAATTCTACATAACTCCGCATCATTTCCACTAAATAATTCCACCATTATACAGAAAGTCGAATAATGGCATTCTCTTAAAGGATGTGCATTCAAAATCTTGAAAGTTCGTGTTCACAAAGGCGATAAATCAACCCTATGTAAATTTTCTCATTCATTTGCCCTGTTAAAAGGTCAAACATAGCCATTTACAAGCTTTCACTCGCAGGAGCATGGCGAAGCGTCGAGAAAAAGAAACCCCTGCGTATATACGACCATCTCTATAAATAAAACATAGGTATCGAGGCCAGAACGGAATTTGGAAATTTCATCGGAGCCCTGACAATTTGTATATATACGTATAAACGACTGCACGGGTATAAAATTCATGTATTCGTGAGCGCTTAGGTGAGCCGGTCGAGTGTAATCGCGGGAACGAGCCCGGGCATCGCCCTTAATTTCTTCAGGATTTCGTCCACCGTATCCGGCGTTTCTCAACTCGTCGCAGTCGTGTCCTCGTATAATACACGCATACATACTTTCCGTGAGCCTCATCAAGCGGCAAAGAGAAAGAAAAGGAGAATGAGGAGTCTTCAGTGAGTACACACACACACACATATATATAGGTACACGGGCCCGAGTCGCGCCTCACGTCGTCGCCAAAGGGCCGATCCTTTGTTTGCCGGGGACCGAGAGATATAGCCGCGTGCAGAGGAGAAACAAAAATGGGCCGCTTCTTCCTCGTCTTCCGCGAGCGCTTTCTGCTTTTAAACTCTCGAAAACGTTCGAGTTTTTAAAACTGCTTTTCAAGTTTTTTTTTATTTTGCCTCTCCTCTTGGCCGACTTCTCATTCTTCCTTTCGTTTCATTTGAATTTCTATTTTGGGAATTACAATTCCCTGCATTTTTTTGTTTGCATGTGGACCTCTTATACTATCTCGAGGACGATGCAGTTCATTTACATACATATATGCGCATGTTGAATCGGTCTATATCAAAACATCTAGAATTATTTTATTTTTTTAAATCAGATTTTCATTTGATATTATTTATTGTGCGTTTTGGTCTATTGTCCAATATACTCAGTAAGTATATATTAGTAGTAAATTGTAGTGCTCTTTTAACGATGAGTAAAAGTCAACACCGGGTTGTTCGACGTTGTATAGAAACGTGGAATTAAAAGCGAATATGTCTGTTTTTTTAAAAGGTACCCGCATGAAAAACAGCGTTGATGTTATTCTCTTGCACTGCAAGTCGATATAGTTAATTGTAACGGTGTAGCATCTGACCAAAGAATTTAAACTACTTTGCTGTCGATTAATTCTTGCTATCAAAATTTTCGTCAGTATAAATGATTTTAAGGACATACATAAATAATAAATAACATTCATAAGAAAATGTCCTGTAATTGGCAGACTTGAATACTTACAGAATCATGAGGCTTGGTCCGAAATTCTACTACAGCCTTTTGGAGTTCGCTGTTTTGTCTTCGCAATATAGAAATCTGAAAATTACAAAGAAGTTGTATTTGTTAAATTTTCTATTTTTATAAACTGAATAACATATATTTTTATCCATTAATTAAATGCAAATTATGCATTGCATAGAACGATCAAATTAAATTTAATACATTAATATCGTCTTATGAACCGAAGCTATATTATGTTAAAAAAAGATCCATTACTTAAATATTACTAAAAATAAACCCACAAAAATTAATAACGTTCCACAATAACACAAACATCCTTGTACGCATCAGAAGCCCCCTGTATCTATATATACATTATGAGACCTATACGGATATCACTTTTAACAATCAACTGAAAAGGACCGGTGCTCTGCCTATATATACGACTGGCGATAAGGGCTGCTGCCAGCCTATATGAGTTTCTCGAATAGAGAAAAAAATGCGATTTCGAGTAAACATTAGCGCCTAGACTTATGCGCGCGTTCTGTCGCTGCACTAAATCGCTCACCCATATACTAGCAACCATAGCAGAAGGAAGTCCGGTGCCGACGATTCGGGAGATGCCAGCAAAGCCCTCTCTCGCTCTGTTTGCCGCCCTTATCTGAGTTTGCGTTGCGATAAGTATGCGAGTTGCCTCCCCCGGAACGTATAACCTGTGGAGAGCAACGCCGGCAGCGGCCTCGGCCTTTTTTGAGGCTGAGCAATATAAGCGTTTGTTAGTTTAAGCCTGCTGTATTATAAAGCACACCTTTTCCACGGCTGAGGTTTCGGCCTTTTTTTTTGTTGTTTTAGTAAGGGACATCATCTGCCCTCGTGGGTTCACGTATAACAAACGAAAACGCTGTATCAGGAATTTTTACATTAGATAAAGGTACGGCCTCCGTAATGTTCGTTTTTAAATTTAATATGTTGCTGATGTTCTTTGAAATTTTATATTAATAAGAACATTAAGGTATTATGAATTAATCATTAAGGTACGATACTGTTGTAAACCTATATAAACATAGTTATCAAAGAAAACCTTTACCGTAATGCTGTTCCATTTACGTAGCAGAATTGATAAATTAATATTTCATAATTATTAAATAATAGTATGGCATTTTAATTGATTAAATAAATTAATACATCTAAGTCGACTGTAAAAGAATAATGAGAACTTGAAAAAATTATACCTCTTAATAATAAATTAAAAAAAAACAAACTTATAGATAATTACACACTCTGACGTATACAGTAGGTGCACAGAGCGTGGAAAGACAATATCAGTATATATAGGCCCTAGTTATGCAGTCGCACAAAGCTCCCAAAGATATTGTTATCTTTTGGGTGGCGGAACAGCCGTATTCGAAAAACTGGTCTTTTTCCCACCATCCCCCTACGCTTATACTTGCCTGGATGCGTATATGTGCGCACGATGAACATAAACGACTGATAGCAGAATAAGGAAGAAGGTACGCGATAGCGAGCGAGCGATGGCCGTATTACGCAAATTGGCGTTACCGACTCTTTCCACGCTTGAGTTTCTCATGTTTCTTATTAGCGAAAATGCTCGACTTTACAAGCGATCCATGTACTTTTCTTCTGTATGTTTTTTGAAATGCTGCATGACATTTTTATGTCCTTCAAATAAATTTTATTTACTGTTTCTTTTTGCACTGCATATATTTATTCTAGATATCGTGGCTGATTCTGAAACGATTATGCAGAACGTGAATACTATACAAAGGTGATACTCTAAGGCTCGTCACAAACAAAATATATTAACAGCCACTTTGTACTTTATCAATCGATATAAAATATATTAGTTAAGAAAATTCAAAAAGCTGAAGCTACAGTGAGAAGAATTCGTTTTAGTTCTGTAAACCGTGGATCGTTTAAACGTAATATAGTTTAATTTATCGTTCCTGACTACAATGAATTTCGTGAACGTTCATTGAATGATACGGAGTGAAAATAGTAAATATTTTTATGATCTTTTGAGTAAAAGCGTTTCCTTCCATTTCACGATGTTGTGCAAATACGAATTATTTTTCTTTTTTTTTTTTGTACTGAATAGAGTATTTTGCACTCAGCGATAAAACAGTAACAGCATATCCTGAAAAATTGAGGCACCGTTTAATAAATTTCAGTGAAAGCCTCGTGTTTGCTCTGCACTTCGCTGGGCTTATTGAAGAAAATGGCCATCTGTTAAAACATAGCGATTATCACGAAAAAGGCTTATCTACAGTTTGTCAAACACACAGATGGCTAAGGGTCTTTTATAAAGCTACGGGGGTAGATATGAGTCAAAAGGGAAATTTATTTTCAACGCGAAACACCTGACCGCCACACGTAGAAAGCAAACTGTGAATCTGATACTGAAACTAAATATAGAAATATGATTTTCACTTACCTCTGCTTCTTTCGAGTTGAGTAACTCCTGCAGTTGCGTACATTTCGCATGAGCCTCCTCCAAGTCTTTCGATCGCTCGTCTATAAAAAAAACATTATTTCGTGACAAAGGACAAAACGTAAAAAATACACTGTATGAAAATAGATTTAATTTAAAAACAACAGTACAGCTGCCTTAAGTGAATAAATATTGACGTCTATAATAAGGCAATATTTATTGTTGTTGCGTGAAATGCACTGAAAAGTGACACGAAAAAACAACTAAGTCGACAATTCGAATGAATCCGGTTTGCGCGGGCTTTGTAAAGTGAAGTGCATATGCGTTTCTAAACACACTGCAGTGTATACTCGGTCGATAAAACAGATCAATGTTTTGACAGTGGCCAGTAACCTAAAATTTCATTGCACGTGACGTTGCCGAGTATATTATCGCTGGCTGTGCCTCGTTTCACTCACCTATTTCATTGACGATGCCGTCGGACAGCACTTCTTTCGTGAAATTCGTAATCTGCCCCTTCAAATTGGAGAGGCTGGAAAGGCCTTCGCCGAGCCACGCCATTTCCCACGTCAACACTTGCTTCGCAGAGATATCCTCCTGGTTTTTTCGTGCTCGCACAATTGAACACGCGATTACTTAGTCCGGCTGTTTATCGTCGCGCATTTTCGCTCACTTCGGCCACGACGACGACATATACACAAAATTATTACAAGAGAAAATAAATGGCAACACACACGACTGCAGCACTGCGAACTGCGAAAGTCCGAGGAGGAAAATAACTTGCAGTCTGGGGGATTTGATCAGCTGACAACGTTCGCGACTGAATTCCCTAGATTGCTTTGATTCTTCATAATGAAAATGTTCTGCAAGCGGGGGTAAGATTTTTGTTATAAATATTTTAACTATCATTATTTTCTCATTTACGTTGAATTTGTATTTATAAATTATGTGCGTTTCATTGCACTTTCGAGTTCGCTCGAGTTTTGCGATCGGATGGTAATACAGGTGTTTGTTTTTACCGACTGATTGTCGGTATACAGAAGCGCACTGTTGTACTTTACCATTCGTTCGCATACATGAAGTGTGCTTACCAGCGGTAAAAGCAGTAGTAAGTAGTTTATAAAGCGCCAGAATTTGATATTCATGAATTTAATTTTTCTTAGCAACTATCATTATCTATCATATTAAACAATATTAATGATCTATCATATCTATCATATTAAACAATATTAATAATGCGATTTGAAAAATCGAATCAATTTTAGTGGAAAAGTTTATTAATAATTATTAACATCATGAACAATGCGATAGAATATATAATTAAAATATTAGGTTTTGAAATTGAAATGATAAACATAATATTTAAAACAAAGTTTTTCAACGGTTTTAATTAACGTTCGTCAGTCTTGTTTTATGCTGAGCTATAAACTTCAGTATAAACTTCAATATAAACTTTAATAAAAAATTGGCACTCAAAATGCACCTCATTTAAAAAATTAATAACGTTCTTATTGATTTTAAAGCATTATGATGCGATGAATTTGACGTTATACGTTTTGCTGATAAAATAGTTGGAAATTCATAATCACATCCATTACGGTTCTTCATAATATCGTTCATGATGATTTAACAAAAAGCTCAAGCATTTATTAGTAGAAGTAACGGACTTCATTCGCAAAAAACATGACAATTTATTTTCTCGTGAAACACCGCCTCAATCTCGCGTGAGTTCACATGGAATTCTGCGCACCCATTCATTTTATTGTCATCCCTGATGTCACGTATTTTCACGCTCTTTTATGAAATAAAATACCTTTGTCTACTTATTTGTCTTGCTGTTTATACAGAAAGGATTACCTGGTAATAACGCGAAATTTGCTGTAAAAATTACAACCAATTTGCAGTACTTGCATTGTAAATTTTTTTTTATTATTTGATCCTCGTTTATTTAATATTAAAAATGATTTAACTGAACAGCAGTATCTACTTATAAGTGGATTTTAAACATTTTTAACGGGAAAAATTTATGTTGAAATTTGCAAGTAGCTATTACATACAAGTTAATTTGTTCCATTATATTATAATGCGACACATGCAGTTTTTTACCAGAAAATTTTATCCGTGCACAGAATATACAACACTTGAAAGCAACGCACAGGTATAAAATTGCATTGCCATATAGGACAAATTTAAAAATAAATATTAAGTGATTAGATTTTTACGATGGTCATAAACGAAGGCTTTACTATCGCACCTTTTAATGTGTAGTATACCGCCGAAGCAGTTTAAAATCTATAAAATGGAATAAAATGAAGTTTTAAACAAGTTGTATTATACCGGATTCCGTTATTGTAAGACATGTAAATATTACAGCACGATACGATTATAAATACCCAAATTTAATTTCAAAGCACAAATTCGTTAGTACGTTACATCATTCCCATTTTTAACTTTACATTTAATTAGCCATGAATGTTGGAAAACAAATATTCAAACTCCACAGAAAACAAAAAAAAAACAACTGCAGCTGAAAAGCGATACCTGCGGCAAGAAAACATTCATCACGCATATAGAGCAACAGTCGATCGAAACAATTGAATCAATAGAGCGCAGAGAGTCGTATCCGCCGACGCAGCCCGGGTCAGCATCAGCAGCACGCAATAATCCCAATACATATATATACATCACACCGATGCATATATATATATATATTCAGAGGTAGACGTAAACCGGGGACCAAAATGGCGCCCGGAAATTACGGCCCTGGGACCGAGCTGTATAGTAGCGCGACGGTGGCAGGCAATCGCGATTAAACGCAGCCGAGAAGTCACACACATGAGCGAGCTGCAGTATATACAGGCATAAGGGCGCATGTATAAAGAAGCGAGAAGTCAGCTTCTCCTCTCTCTCTCTCTCTCTCTCTCTGCAGTCGAGAAAGCAAAGGCTAAAGAACGCGCGTGAGCGGAGGAAGGAGCGCTGCTCTACAGGCAGCGGACTCGCGCAGCGCGAGAGAGGGAGAAAACGAACGGCGGCGGTAGAAAGAGAGAGAGAGAGAGAGAGCGAAGGCATGTCTGAATCCTTCTACGAAGCATACTCTGCGCTCAGTCCGATCCAAGCCAGGCCAGTGCCCTGGTCGCTCGCCGTACAGACGCGCGTCCTTCGCGCCGGGAACACGACTTTTCTGTGTAACATATACCTCCTGTATTATATACGCAGCGAGTGCGTTGTTTTTTTATCTGTTACAATTTTCTACCTAATATATACATACACTTTTTTGATACCGCTATATACTTTGAGTACGTATCGGAGATAGCCACAGCACTGCGATATTGTTGTATAGTGTTCGTAGCGCGCGATAAAATATATATAACGAGAGGTGCGCATTATTATTATTATCGGACAGCGGGAAGTGGAGGATCGTCTGTCGCCGCGCACTCTGACTCGACGATGAACAGAATAGGCTCAGGTACCATTATCAGTGAAAGTGAATCGGCCCGCGAAGACGCCGCTGGAACCAGCACTTCAGCCGTGTGACGTAGTCCTGCAGGAATATTGTATATATAGTTATATATATATAGAAGCTGCCGATCCTCGTCACTGCGGACTCGCTGCGATCCGATTTTTAGGTATGTGTGTGCTTGCTTTTGGAGACTCGAGTGGGTTTATAATACCGGAAAGTAAGAGAGAGAGGATCGTTTTTTACGATCGGGCTTTGATATTCAAATATGTAGTCAGTGTACCGTTTGACGGTGTGGAGAAAACTTATTTTACTTTTCAGTGTATAGAGTGTGGAAACCGGCTGTCCGGTACGCGATTGGGAATATTTTACGTCGTCCGATTTAGATATCGCGTATTTTTGTATTGGATCATATATACTGCGTGTACGTTTTTCACTGCGGAGAGTTATTTAATACTGGTAATAATTTTTTGACGCTTGCGTGTTCTGTGAACTTTTACTTGCGAGAATAGCATTACATATAGAAATTATAACACACGATAGTCTTCACGGTCTAGTGTTTCGAAAACGTATATGGGAATTTATATTGCATGAATGCATGAGCTATATATGTACCTATACTCATTCACACGCATTGTTTATAACATTTTCGAGCATACGAGTGATTGACAATTTCAATTTAATGTACATACATATCAGTCGAACACGTAATAATTAATATACGTTCGATGTACTATGTTATAAATCGATATATTCCCATTAATGCAGCGATTCCGCTTGTGTTATAATTATATGTTTTCCATTGGACCAAATCATGTATATATTCGATTAAATTTTAATATTATTGTCGTTAACAGGAAATATCGTACAATAATCTCTTGAACGATTCTCATTATTATATATATAACGCACGCTCGATATTGTACGTTACAATTTTTATTTATACATCATCATCAACGTAATATCTTGATCCAGTATCATTCTTCAGGTGAAAAAATAAATCTGAATAATACACGGTAATGATTGAACTGAATTATTTCTGCAATAGATTTTCCCTTCGGTGAGTGGATATTTAACATTTCATAGGACAGTAGAACGTAAAGATAACTCAGCTGTGATTGAGAGTGCAGTTACAGCATGCGAGTGAAAATTTTACTACGAAATAGAGAAGATGCACTGTCCGGTAGTCATTCCACGTAAAGGTGATCTATCTGGTCGGATCTAGTTTCACTCCAAAAACTTTGGGACGTGTATATAGACAAGCCGGAGCAAGTTCCTGTCTTAGCGTTTCATCTATGCCAAAGGATTAGGCGAGCTTCAAATTAACTTTCGGAAGGCAGATTTTTCTTGTTCAAAAAAGAAATAGGGAGAGGTTTTGCACTGTCGATCAAAACAGAATATTTTCTATATATCAGAAATTGTTTTTGCATCTTTTCGTGCACGTCAATTGTGTACGTATTTTTTTGGCTTCTAGTATGCAAACATCAGTTAAATTTTTTTTCCTCACTTTTCTTTATTTATACATATGTAGGATAGTTTTGCCATACTCTGCACACCATATGAAATTATACAAAAGTCGCTGTGCTCAGTGGTTTAAAAAATGCGCAAAAGGAAACTCGTTTAGAAATGTTGAAGTCGTTCGATAAGACACCTATACAGATAATTAATTTATGAGCGATATATCTATAGGCATTTCTATACGAGCACTTCATTATAAACTGATGTATAGAAAAAAAATGATGCCGCTATTTCAAAAAGGAATACACGCAGAGCTTTCTTTTAAAAATAGACTCATGATAGCCATTAGACGTACAGTTGAGTTGTTTTTGTTGCTGGCTACTCGAGAGAAGCGCGACTGGTTCGAAAGCATCACATATGGATTCTCGAGTGCGCAAAAAATAGAATTTATTAAAACCAGTATAATCCTGCACCGTATACTGCAGTATTTACCTGCGGAGTTTGGCAATGTATAGCTCCGATTGATTCGAATCGAATTTTTCTTCTGCATCGAATGAATGAATATTCAATGACTTTCTATTAGATTGATTTACATATTTTCTAAACGGCTATAATGGCTTCTTCAAGAAATACATACAAACATTCCCACACATTAAGCGAGAAAACATGTTCCTCTGGTTTTACGTTTTGCAAACGTATGAACATATCCAGGAGTACGTGTGTGTACATACCTATATACGACTTGTTTATTTTGCACGTGAATTCTGCAGAGTGAACGAAAAATATTTCATATTTGCGCGTAAAACTAAAGCCCGCGGTATATTAGGAAAAAGGTGCGGATATATAGGATAGAGGGTAAATATAAGTGGGAAGTTGAAAGCGAGAATTATATAAGCCCTGTACGTCCTACACGAAAAAAGAAAATAAAATCAGAGAGGAGGGTTGTATAATTTCTCTCGATATTTGCGCGGAGTCTCGTTAACTTTTTACCCCCTCGTAGTATTGATTACTGAATTTATTTCTGAAAACGCTGAAAGTTGTAACGTTTCCCGCAGTCTACGAAAAGTCAGTCCATATAATATCATCTCGGAATAGAAGCTAGTCAAGAAAAAGAAGCCCCAAGCCTTTCGTCATTCAACAAACGCGTAAACATTTCTCTTTACAGTGTGTATATAGAGCAGCCAGACGCGCTTCGTAAATTGTCCCGGAAAGCCATGAGCTTCTCTCTCTCGCTCTCTCTCTCTCTCTCACACACACACAATTTACCCGCAGAGCAGAGAAACAAATATATGAGCTGCCTCGAGCAGACACAAAAAGTATATCTCTGCGATGTATATACAGAGGGAGTTGCGGCGGTTATACGCGCGCATCAGAGGAGGTCCGTCGAGCTAATAATCAAAGTAATAGCAAAATACCAAACTCGCGTGCGCGTAAAATGCCAGTTACCCATACTCTCTTTTGGTGAAATCCCGGGCACATACACGACTAACTACACCACGTCTGTACACAATATGCCACCGGAGAGCAATTCGCTCGTGTATAATATACATTCGCTATCATGAGATTGAAGTGTCGAGCAGACCGCGCATCAGCAACAGTCGTCTTTGAGTGTCGGCAGCGGAGTGTATAAAGTTCAGCCGCATCACAAAGAGACAATGACTCATTAAGTACAGCACTATACTCTGATGTACGCGTCTGTATCGCGTTCTCGCGCAGCGAATAGAGAGAGAGAGAGAGAGAATGATCTCGCTATACACTCGCTCGCGCAGGCAAAAAGAGCCTGCGAACCGGAAGTGCGCTCGTATACACACACGTCGGCGGGGCAACGTGCGCGCGCGATTTATAAACATGCAGTGTACGGGAGAAAATCCAAGCCGATGTGTGTGTGTGTGTGTGCTGGGGCGTTTGTTTTGCCGTTAAGAGCCGCTAGAAATGGATCAATTAAGCAGCCGCAGCCGTTTTCTATTAACGAGTCCGATTAATTCGGTAAACTTGGCGCTTTTTTCCGCCGTCGTTGCAGCATTCAAGCGCGCGGGAACATCCTGTGACTTACTTCTTTTTTTTTTCCCGCGCGCCGACGTTTTTTTTCTCTCTATATACACGGCACTGCGTATATTGTGTGCACCGGCAGAATTGCCAGATTGATTTTCACAGATATTGTCCTGGGGAAATTCACGGTCGCTCGCGCGCGTTTCATGCTACGAACGCGCTATTTTTTTTTTGTTTTTTTTTGTTTTGTTTTGTTATTGCCTTCTCCGCACTGCAGTCGTTGTTATTATTGCGAGATATGCAGCGGATCGTCGTCCTCGTTGAAGCTTTCATTGAGTTATATAGCTATGGTTGCGAGGGTTTCAACGCGTGTGTATATAGTATATAGGGTGTAATGCGAGGCTTCTTATAAATTCTTAAAATACGGTTGTACATTTTATGATGGGGTCGCGTTATATTTAGAGCCTCACGTGGCGTGCATATGAAACAAGACGAACTGCCTTTGATACGTTCTCCGAAAAATGAACTGTGTGTGTATGCTTTACGAATAATTTCCAAGATTAAAGAACATCAGGCGCGCGTGATGAGAATTTTCGATGATTTAGTTTGTTATTGTTTTTTTTTACGCGAGAGAATCTGTTCGCTTCAAAGCTTTCTTTCAGTTTACTTTCAAATCGATGTATACGTCAGGCCTTATAATATATTCATAAGTTGCTTGCTCGGAAAAGACACCGGCGAGTTTAATTAAACATTCGACATGAATTGCTATTAGTATAATTGAAATAAAAGCATATTGCATATGTATTAATGCAGCAATAAAATAAAACGATGCCTGGAAGTGTTTGCTCGGAAGGATATTTTGATTTAACATACTCGAGGACACTAACTGACGCGACTTGTCAATTAGTCAATTAGACGGTCGATTAATTGACGAATTTGAGCTTTTCATGAACGCCGTTGGAGCAATGTATCAAATCGTGCCAATATTATCAGAAGCCATACTCGGCGCCTCGCTCTGTTGCCAAAGCTGCCTCCGACCGATATCATTGGTTTTTTTTACACAGGAGGGCGATAAATTTTATTAACGCTATGTGTGTACGATACGATGGCCGTAAGGTATATATATATAGGTACGTCGACATCGCTGGAAAAACCAGTTTTGCGGAACATTTTGCGCGTACCTTTTATACAGTAGTCGTGAAAAAATAATATTCGTATAGTCATATACGCGATCGAAGCTATACGCAGTCATTTAACTATAAATGAAATCAATTGGATTATACTATAGTCATCTATACGGGTGTATAATATTTAGAATGTTTTACTTTACGCGGCTGCTTGATCACAACGTTACTGAGAGACTACGACATTTCGTTTACTACAAATCGTATTTTGATGAGAATTTGAAGGGCAATTTGGAATAGATGATTCTATATATGTATAGTTTGATGCAGTATAGGCCCTCATCGTCTGGGTGCATATTTTCAGACACGGAAAATGTGGTCCACATACATCATCATCTGTTTGTAATAAAATTTATTTTGTATTTTATTGCATGAAGGTTAAAATTAGAATACAAAATAATCGACTGTAGACTATTATTTGATTGCTAATACGAAAGAAATATAACATATTTTTAAAAATGCCTTTACAAATGAAGTTTTTCCGATGAAAAAAGTCGATAAAAACAATTTAAAACGGCTCTGAAATAAACCGATAAAAAATCGTAGAGACCAGAGACTACGACACTTGAGAGTTGTTCCGATTCCGCCGGTGCGATTTTTAAAGCTTCGTTATAGATTTAATGAACTAAAAACGTCAAGTGCAATCGCTCGTACTCGAAAATTATGAGATTTTTCTGCATGCAAAGGAGAATTATTTTTTATTATTATATACTGTTTGCCATTCGAATTCTTTTTATACGAATATATGGATTTTTGTCATGTTAACTTTCTAAGTGTGCAATTTGATTGTATTTTTCCGACTCAATTAGAATTTCATTCCAGTGCGGAAAATTAAAAAGAATTCATGGAAATGAAATGCCTCTAATGCTCGTGTTTAACGCTGCGTGTACTTTAAGTATCTGCACAATTCACGGCTGTTCTTGGAAAGCCGCGCAAGTCCTGGCACAATTAAAAGCAGCAATTATTATACTTATATGCTTGAAAAGTACGCAACTATAATATTATATGAATATATAATTGTATGCTTAAAATGCAAATACGCAATTCGACAACAACGACAACTCTGTGATGGGTTAATTTCAACGGAGTCTTTATATACAGATATACAGTGTATTGTGTAAATGTTTTACGACTTATAGCGAATAAAGATATCTTTCGGAAATAATAGTCAAGATCGATACCCAATCGTGCAATTACAACAAATCATTTTTTCACAATGCGACTTGTACTTTATTAAAACATGATCTGTATAATTGATCTCTATAGCAGGTTTTAAGGAAAAAAACAATAATCCATTGCTAGCTATAGTAGGTTGTGATAAAATCATGTGTCAAAACGTTATGAACGATTCAAAATTATCATCGAATTATTAATAATACACGCATAATTGCGCATCATACTTCACAGTACGTAATTGCGCTTCACCCAGAGTCGATCTGTATACAAGTAGCCATTTAGAGACAACATAAGTATCACAAAGCTACTCTGCAGGCAGGCTATACATTCGACGAAGCCAATCTCTATAAAAAAAAAGAGACAAAGAGAAAATCCATTTCCTCCGCGTGCGCGTCGACATCTATATCATCAGATCTGTATGAAGCTTATACTAGGTTCGCTTCTTGATTTCAGAGGATGTCGTCCCGTCATGAGGCGTAGCAGCACAAGCTCGCAGAGAGCAAAGAGCTACACGCCGAGACTAGGACAACGGCTCGAACAGGACTGGAGACAGGAAGCTCCAGCAAGCGCCGGACGAGATGGTCGTCGATTGGCTGTGTCCGGGACTGAGGCCGTCCGGTAATCGCAGGCCACGACTTCTACATTGCAAGGTCATTCTCCTCGACGAGCACGAGCTTCTTCAGGATGTTCTCGTGAGTATACATATATATTTGTTTGTATATATACAGTAAACGGCTGTATCTGGCGACAATTATCGCGAAGCTTTCAGTGCGCGCCCCTCTCGATATCGTGTTATTGTCTGGTGAATCCGTTCATCCGTTCTCGGGACCAGCTTCGTTTTCTCTCTTGGATATATAAACAACGAGGAAATGATACTAATTGGCATCGGCTTCGTCTATTTTCGAATCAAAAAAGTCCTTTAAACTGTACTGTATTTCACCGTTTGACTTGGAGAATCAGACTTGGTAAATTATAGGTTGTCTTTTTATAAGAACGAGAGAGGCAAAGAGAGCGCTCGTGACGACATTAAAAGGCATTTATTCAGAAAGAGATTTTCCCCTTGGCTCGCCGCATGTAAAGCTCGAAAAAACTTGCAAAAAGAGCTTTCCTGCTTTAATTGTTCGCTAATATACCTCTTGAATTTCAACGCTTCTGCATCTGGAGCGTTTTTTTTCTTTTCTCTCTCTCTCTCTCTCTCTCTTATCTCCGTTTCGGCACTGATAGTTATATGAAGCACTTGTTCGTAGACTGGTACTTGTTATTACGAAGCTAATGAAACGAAAGAAGCAAAACGAGAGAAATCGAGGCTCTTGATGCCTCGAGTGAATCTTTTTATTCGGTGCACCTACTCCAGTTGTAGAATTCACTGAGCGATACCCTCATGTATTATGCATGCACATCGGATTATACCTATTTTCGAAACGGTGCTTAATCATGCCTCCTATACCTATAGTATATATGCTCAGGCTGTTAATTAATCAATTTCGCGAAGGTACAAACGAAACTTGAAAATTCCCCGCTGAATATCTTGCCTCTCGTTTTCTATATACTTACAATAAGAGCCCGCGCTGTGATTTCCTGTATACATGAAAGTAATAGGAGCGTAAACTGTCGTGCATATCACCCCGATCTCGCGAAATTTTCACGCGGTATATAATCACACGTATATATCAGGTATTGCGGATATATCGTCAAATTGCGAAAGCGCACCGCTGCAAGTATACACGTAAAAACGACGTTAAAGCTCTCATTAGCGGCCTCGAAATCATAATAATTTGAACGCTCTCGCTTATATCCGCGACTCTATCGGAGAGAACACCGCTGCACCTACGCGTTCCTACATCTCAATACGCTCCGATGCACACGTGTGCGACGTCGGTATGCGCTTATATATACATATACACAGCAAAGAGCTTGATATTTGCAATATCCGCGCGCAACGACACGGCCACTCGCGAGACTCGCCCCCGGCTATTATATATAGGTATATATATATATATATATGCGCTCGCAGCTCGGCGAAAGTCTCAAATTATATACCGATCGTACGACCTTGAGTAGCCCATACGCATGCGTATATAATATCGCAAGAGAGAGAGAGAGAGAGATACTAATGGAAGTATGATGATGGTCTCTCTTGGTGCATCGGCCTCGGGCTTCATACATCATCTCAACGTGTTCTGCCTTCCTAGAAGCGCATATAAACAATTTTGTATTTCGGCCATTATATCTATATATTATTGCGCTCGACGGCTGCGTTTATTTTCTGAGCTTTTTCCGCCAATGCGATCGCGCGGGCTTTTCAAATGCTCTTGAGGAGTATACGTATACATATGCTTGTCCCCTTGATACGTACCGTTGCTGTACTAATAGATATATAAGCCTGGTGAGTCGATCTTTCGAGAGACAGATTTTTTCGCGCTTATTCATTAAATTTCTCTCGTTATGCGGATTCTAATGGGAACCTCTTGAAAGCGCCGAGAATCGGAATTACCACCGTTTCTAGCATTTTTCAAATGATAAATTGAGGATAGAGACTATTCGAGATTTTAATTTTTGATTTTTAATAAATAAATCTTGTGATAAATATTGCATCATAAAGTTTATTAAAAGAAACGAAGGAAATTAGCCAAGTTTTTTTGTCGATATAGTTCTGGCGATTTGTGGTGCGGAATTACTTTAGGTAATTTTTTAAAAATACACTACAGCCGTTATCAAAATCACATCACTTTGTTAGTAATGTATTGAAGGACAATTAAGTTAATTTTTATTTTTTCAGTTTATAAAATTAAGCTTTAAATAAATTTACTATTTTTCAGTCAAAGGTATACACATTTACAGCTACTTATTCATAACGTGTATAACTTATTGGGTTGTAATTTCATAACTTTATCATTCAAACTAGAGGATACTCAACATCAAATTCATTAAGTTTAACCATTGACGATTTTCAAGCAGTCCTTTTGAAATGTAACGGTCGTTTCTTCGAGCTCACTTATCCGCACGTGCTAAACGACACTCGCGCAAAAGTTTGTACGAGTTAAAGCTATAATACGTTTCCCATTTCTGATGCCGTAAGAAAAGCAAACGCGGCCGTAGGGATGAATCATCCTCAGAAAGTACAGCTTCGCTCAACGTGTTATTAGAGACGGAACAGACATAAGAAAAGACTATATAAGTTTACCTTTTCTTCGAAAGCTCACGGGAAATATTGCACTTAAACGCCAACGCGTATCTCAAAACTAAAGACAAATCCGAGAGTCACTCGAGCAGCTGGAAAATCAAAAGTTAAGTCGCGAGAGTACGCTCGTAATAGTATATTCTGCAACAAGGGAGGATGGGTCATTTCTAAATTATTCCTTTAAAGCGAGACGTCGCTAGACAATGTACACATTGCGAAGCCTCGAATTCTCGGATAGGCTAGTTACGATGTTTCCCTTCAGCCAAACTATTGATTATTTTTTTCTCGATAACAGCGGCGCAAAGCCCGCGAGGGCCAAAAAATAAATCTTAAAAAGGGAATAGCTATTAAAAGGCCGTAAAACGAAAATGACTTGAGCTCACCATGGCGGAAGAAGAAGAGCAACAGCAGCAAGTCTGTGTCTACAAGAAAAACAAAGGCATTACTCGATCTCGCCTCGGGACACTCGCATCCCCCTAGATTTTATTGTAATTTATCGTAAAACGCAAAGATTGTATTGCAATTTATCAGAATGTCGTCATCTTTAAGAAACGTCAATGCTGCAGATTCTACTGTTTTGTGTAAAATATAAGTAGTATTTCATTAAAGTTTGTGATTTGGTTAATACATGATTTGTAAATAAAAGTTTTTTTTATTGATTGTGGATTGTTATTGAGAACAAAAATGATTTTAATACGTTCACGAATCACTTTTGAGTTCCTCTTAGCTTCTTATTTCAAATGCACAGTATTGTGCCTGATGAGCTAAATAGACTTATTTCTGTTAATATATATTTGATTAATTAGGAAAAAATACGATATTTGAACGAACAATTTAAGAAAAATCTTTGAATTTAAACGACCAAAAATATTTTAAATATTCTCAAAAAATCATTCTTTCATGGGATAGTTTAGTGCCCCATGTTAAATTCTTTATCAAAGTATATCTCACGAATAAACCATAAATAAAAAGGGCGCACGTTTTGACTTATACTAGTGCAGTACTTGCAGTAGAACCTCGTTAAGAATATTGCGTAGAGAGTCTCTAGCAATAACGCTAACGGCGCATATTACATGTATAGCAATGTGCAAGAATTTTTTGAAATCACGAATAAACCATAAATAAAAAGAGCGCACATTTTGACTAACTAGTGCAGTACTGGCAGTAGAACCTCGTTAAGAATGTTGAGTACTTAGAGAGTCTCTAGCAATAACGATGACGGCGCATATTACATGTATAGCAATGTGCATGTATTTTTTTAAATAAACTTTTTGAATTTCGCATGACTGAACATTACAGTAGCGGCGGCGGTTGAAGAGGGAGTGTAGTATACACTTATATATATACACGTACTTAAACAAGCAACTTATTGACTTCCATGCGAGATGCCAAGCCCTTTTAAAATGAAATAAAAAAAATTTATGACAGTTAATTGAGCGTGCTATAATTGTATCATAGTAGCGGAAGGGTTGGTTTATAGGGCTTGGTCTCACATGCGCGATTATTATGCGAGTCTTTTGTTTGACCGATATCGCCGGTCTCATCCGAGGTCTCTTCGATACATTTTATTGAATGTATCCTACGAGCGTTTTATTGACTCCTGTATATATAAGTATATGCGCTGACGTTTTGATCTCAAAAAACATTCAGATAGAGCGTTCAAAAAATTTAAAGAAAACTCTTTTTTCTTCTTCGACAGGACATACAAAACCCGGAAAAAATATCGTTTCCACGAAAACGATCTAGTGACATTGCGTTTTCTCGGTTATCCAAATTCAATGAAAATTAGCCATTGATTTAAACAAATTTTTTTTTTGCATAAGGGTTGCCAGACACTAATTCAGACGTCGTCACACGCTACTCTCCTGCTCGTATTCCTTCGAAAATCGGCTATACCAAAAACTTTTAGCCGCGAGGTCCGAACAATCGCGGCGCGCCACTAGCTTTCGCATACCGTGTGCGAGGACTCCAGAAGCGAGCCTGTTATTATTAGGGGCCGATACCCACGAAAATTACCCGCTCCCTAATTCGCTCTCTGCTCTTCATTTCTTCGATGCGCACCAACCTACTCCTGCGCGATTTTTCGCTCCGGTATGTGTGTGTGTGTGTGTGATGCTGATGATGCAGCCTCGGGCTGCGAAGGCGGAGAGCAGCGCGCAAATTATGGATCCTCTCACTTGCAGAGTCTGGCTTCTTCGAGTTCTGTGTATAATGTTCTTCGGTATATGCCTCACTTTTTTCAGGGCTCTTCTCGCTCGTGTTTTTCTTTTTTATTCCGAGCCACGAAATACGTTGCGCTTTGTCCTAATCATAATTTCGGGCTTTTCCGTTGCTTTTTTTTCTTCCAAGCGAGAGCGTCAATGGAATTCCTGCATAATTTGAAATTCTTCGGAAACGGTGTTCTCGACCATACTCTGTATGTCTACATGATGTATAACGGCGAGAGCTCGAGGCGATCGAAAACGAGCATGTTATTTTGTTTTTCAGCTGTCGATGATTTGACGCTTAAGGAGCGCCGTGAGAAAAATATTTTTTCGTCGTTGCCGGGGAAATTACGGGAGACAGACGAGCGTCTGTCAATCAAGCCGATACTTACTTACGTGCGCCGTTGCGGTGAACGTTACATTGACGCTAAAATGTTTTTCGCTGCGATCGATGGTCACGTTCGTGTTCCTGCATTTTCGCTTTTATCGTAAATGGCGTTTGAAATTGCAAAATTTACTGTTCAACCATGAAAACACCATGCCAAAGCTGATAATTATGATAATTACTACAAGGGTATAAATAATAAATCAATTGTTATACCTATTGCTAATTAATTATGTTTACATTTGTTCGTGTATTACTCGTCGAAATTTCAAAGTCTTGCAACTTTTCAAAGTCGATCAATTTTAACTAATTATTATAATTGACGAGGCTGCTTTGTCGAGGTGATTCTATCAGGTGAAACATTCCTCATCGCATACACTTGAGAGCAATATTCTGCTATGCAGATTGATTGCATTTTTTGAATTTTCCGATACACCTACCGAACGTTAGAAGAAAACAAATTGAAAATCCAATAAAGTTACAGCACTGCGCACAAAGATATTACGTCAAGCGCACGCTTGTACGATCCGATACCCGTTTTTTTTTCTTTTTGCGCTGATGCACATCAAATAGCCTGAAAATGTTGCCTTCACGAATCAGTATAAAGCAAGCTATATGCGGACGTAAAAGAAAAAACAGAAAATAGTCAGGCAGTGTTCAATAGATATACTAGTTCCACGTATATACCGGATCAACAAGTGGACAATTAATTCAGAGACAGGAATAAGAAGGACACGGCGCATAATTTTCCGGAATCCGAGAGCCGCTCAATTTCCTAAATCAATAAAGCCGCGCGGAAGCGGGCCAGATAAACAAAAAGAAAACGGCAACGACCGGGTCGAGGAAAATGGGTATTTACGGTTTCCTCCGAGCGCTTATCGAGGCCGCGAACAGTAGGTCTTATCTTGACGAATGTGAGGGGCACACCTTCTGGTTCTCTCCTCTATATATTCTCCGAGTCGCGCTGCAGTGGCAACAGCTTTTTCGCAAGGATAAGAAGAAGTCAGAGAGCGTAATAGTACCAAGGAAATGCCCTTCTATTCATTTTGGCCAGTGCCGGCCGCAGGACAGAGGAAAGTGCATCGGAGGAACACACTTGACGCTTCGCTCGTAAATCACAATTTAATCGCGGAACTTCATCGCATTTTCATCTTTCGCCTATAGTCCCGCAAGAGATTTCGGGAGAGAAATAGAGAGTAATGAAATGTAATATTAAGAAGTAAGGCTACATATAAGACTCGTGTGTATATTCTTTCGGATTTTCGTGCAAACTGCGAAAGCTTCGCAATTTGAGGACCACACCGATCCCCGATGGGTTTATTATTTCAAGCAATCAAGAAAATTCAACCAAGTAGGTGTACCACTCATCGGACAAAGAAGCAGAAGTAATAGCTACAGACGCTGCATCACAATGGATAATGAGATAACGAGACACAAATAGAGCCTGAAAGTGGGAATGCATTATTCGAGTCGTTTGGTAATTAGATGCGAATGGACGAGACGCTCTTCAGCCCCTCTCGTTTAAATTTCGAAACGACTCGTCTGCTGCTGCTGCTGCTGCTACTGCACCGGGAAAACTTTTCCTTCCTCTGGACGAGCATGGACGAGATTGGCGGAATAAAAGTTTCGGGCTTTCGAATTTCAACGACGTCTGTCCCCCCGAAAGAGAATCGCGCATGCTTAATTCGAGCGCGAGCCGCCGCCGTGCGTTTCGAAAAGTTTTCGCGCGATCGATGCTCGAAATTTTTTTTAATATTCTTTTTTTTACTCTAATAGATGCCAGGCATTTATGTATATCTAATACGACTTTAATTATCGGGAACGTTTTGCGAAGAAGTAAGTATTTGTCTGTGGCTTATGAATCTCGAGCTTTCGGGAGCTTTCAAAATGAATTATGTATAGTCTCTCTGCTGATGTCGGCACCGGGATATTTGTGAGAAGTTTGCTTTTTATGCAACAATTATGCGTCAAACTTCGCCCGCAAGCCTTTTCTCACGAATTTTCATCTAATTTACAATTCGCGCGCTTTAAATATGCTGCCCTTTTGAATCCATCAGTTGGCTCACTCGTTAATAATGTGCAGAGCATAGTAGCGTTGCTTGATATTGTAGAGAAAAAATTCTACAGTCTAAGAAAAGGATATTATTTAACGATGGTTCAGCCAAGCGTGACCTTCTGACATTACATTTCAAAAGAGAACCCAAATTCATCATATCGAGGACATGAATATCAGAGGAGGCAATGAATAACAAACTCGAAATATCCAGCATTTCCCGGGAAAAAAAGTATCTTGAATAAGGTATACGCACGAGTGTCTGGGGTGTAGTCACATGGCCACTGCATTTTACCTTCAATATCATATATTCCAAGACGATAAAGGTCACACCAATGTAAACAGTCAATATAGAAGTCCGAAAGTCAATATCGAGTGCAGAAAAGCGATAGTTCGAAACAAGAGAGAAGCTTCTGACGCACAGACAGTTTCAAAACGACTCGAATCTCCATCTCGTGCATGCGGTCATCGGGCTTTCTCTCATCCGCACGAAGGAGGAGACGAAGAAGAGAGAAACTAAAACGCGAAACTGCGCGTATAAGGGAGCCGCATCAGTCAAGGGGATTCCTCTTATATATGAGTATTACTCGCAGCATCGGTGGCGGCGAGTATGGCTATCGGTTCCCACGACGAAATTGGCTGCAGGGGGTGAATAAGAGTATATATACAGGAACGGCTCTCTCTCTCTCTCTCTCTCAAAGTTTTCATTCCTAAATAAACGGTTGCTAACTGCCGCCGCGCGCGGCGTACAGTATAATGCCCATAGAGAAGCATGAAAAATGAAAGAGAGGCAAAAATCTCCGAAGAGAGAGAGAGACGCGTTTTACGCGAGAGGGAGAGATAAAAAAAGAGAGGCGCGGTTTAAAAAAAAAAAAAAGGTCAAGAGACAGCGCGATCGTTTGGTGCACGCAAGCACCGAAAGATGATTGCCAGGCAGCTATACGCCTTGCTTCTGCCCCGGGGGTAGCGAAAATATACTCGCTGACTTTTCGCTACCTCCCGGCTTGCCGTGAGCTCTTCTCCTCCTTCGTTTCTTTGCATTTTTCTCTGATTACCCTGCGCGTGTGATCGGCTTCTTTTTTAGACTTTCGCCTTCTGTTTACGAGTGTTGCGCGCCGAGAGAGACCTGCGAGAATTATCGGTATAAGTCACTCTCGGCCGCCTCCCGCTCAATGCTGCGGTGAATTATATCGCTTCTTTTATTGCCCATTATTTTTCTAGTTCGATCGTTCCTTTCTCGCGTATTTTGCGGTTTCTCCGCAACGCGCACCGGTGTATACACACACTGCGCACACATAACTTTTTTTTTTCCTCGCTGCGCGCCACAATGGAACTCCGGAGAGATTTGTGTTCGAAGGCGTTATTTATTCAAATTTCTTTTTTTTTCCAATTATATTGTACACGCCGTGATGATTTCTTCGTGTGATGGAAGAAGAAGTATGTATACGTGCGGAAAGAAAATAGAGAAGAGAATGTCATTTATTTTTTAGGCGTGAGAACTCTGTTCATCGCTATCTTTGCAAGAATATAATACCAATGCAAAAACTCACGTCGTCGCGCGTACATTTTTCCGTCTGTTTCAACCCGGGTTATATACATATATCCTCGAAGGTATCAGTCAAAGCTTTCGCAAGAAGCAAAAAGCCTTCCCTAACTCTCGCGGTTATACATATACCTATATATTATGCACGTCGTGCTCGCGCAACACGTGTTACTGACGTTTCGCGAGCGGCCCTTATTTGCTCCGCTATAATCTCATTAATTCACCCGTAAATCTTCATTTGGCGAGCTTTTCTTTCACGGATTAGATATAGCTGTACGTCGTGTCGCTTAATCATCGGACACTGAAATGCGCGCTCGCGTCATTTTCTTCTTTCGTCGCGTACACCGGATTCCACGCGTTTATATTATATACTTTTTTTTATGGGACGAGTGATAGTCATGCGCGACAGTGAGATTTTTGAGCTTTTCTCTAAATGTCACGTTGTTTCTGCAGGAGACTTTTATATTCCGCAGGCATTTCAAAAGCCTCTCTTTTGCAGCGCGCGTTATTGTCGCAGTGTTCGTTATTATTCAAGTGTGCAGTTGTAAAAATAGGAATATAGGTATACTTAACTTTTTTTACGCTCGAATAATACCTGAGTGATATAGAAAAATAAAATCGTCATAGTAGAAATTTTTAATTAAAAAGCATCGGTAGCTTTGGTTGCCTGAAGTGACCCAGTACTCTCGTATATACCTGCAAGCTCTCGATATTTCCTCAAAAGCTCTGGCGTTCCCTGGATAATCAAAATGTAATATCTAAAAGCGATGAAAAAAAAAAAAAAACACTCATATATCTCTCGAAACCCCTACACGATCAGCCTTGATTTTTCTCATTGACAGCTCGAACTACACTGAAAAAGAAGGTAAAAAAAACCAATGCCAGTGCATAATTACGAGCAGCAGTTCTCGAGTGCGTTTCCGTCTCCGACGAGGGATTACCCATCAATCACACGCCGATACACACATATGCATTTTCGCGAATACCTTCGCTCATTGAAACTATATATATACGTGAAAGGTATCTATATATATATTGCCATTATACCAGTGTAATTCGCACGGGATAACGTATATTGCCTTGAGCGTCGCGTAACGACATAATCGCGGCTGCCCTTTCGAGGACGGCTAGTTATGTATATATGTATATAATACACGCCGCAGATATAATTCGCGGGCGCACGCAGTCGATCCGTCATTAAGGAGAGCGCCAAGGGGTTAAGTGGCTATATCGTTTCATTTCTGATGCTCTTCGCAGAAGTCGGCTTGAGAATCTTTTTTCCTCTTCCCTGCGATTATTATCTCTTTCTCTCTCTCTCTCACTCGCGCGCGGGCGTTTTATTAATTGCCGATCGTGCGTTTTGTGCGAATCGCTTTTTGTGCGCGGGTGAACGATCTTCGTGTATTTCATATTGCAGCCGTGGCATATAGCGATGAGTAATTAGGGAGGTCGAGATTTTTTGATTTATTGTTGTTGTTTTGGTTATTATACTGTGATTTTTTCATAGAGGATGTTGCGCATTTGTACTTTCGACAGACATCGATTTCTATAAGCTATCATTTAGCGATGCAATTGCGAGGCATCGTGTGATTATACGATAAAGCGGAAACGATCATTCTGCTAAAAACAATTGTCTCTTGTAGGATAGAGCTGTGAAGTACCTTTTATAAATAAGTATTTCGATATTGTAATAACTATCGGTATTATCGAATCGTCATTTCATCTATAAACTGCAAAAGCGAGACCAAATTGAAGTACCTCTACCTTGAAAAGGCAAACAAGTCAAATTATCCTGCGGCGATATTATTCCATCCCTGATGCTCGCATCACATAAGAAGAATACCATCGTTTTCTTTATAAGACGATTCCCTTTCTCTTTCAGCAATTTTCCACGCTCGTCTTCTCCGATGCACTTCTTGCTCTTCTTAAACAGTTCTCCCCGTCGTTCTTTCTCTCCTTCGCGACGACTTTCTCGGAAAGAGATTCACTGCAGCTTCCGGGGACGGTTTCTTCTTATCGGACTCGCTCCTTATCCCCCTGACGAGCGCGATTTCTTTCAATTTCTTAATCCCCGGGTAATCTGTTGTTGCTCGCAGTATGTATAGACCCTTCCGAGAGCGCCGGCAAAAACTGACTTCTCGTAGCTTATCTTATACTGATGCTATACGTGTGTTTCTTTCACTTCGGCTGGAATCTAGTGGAAAATTTTTTAGCTTTGCTATACGTGTAATAACAGAGAAAGTTTAATTTATAAGAAAAAAAGTATGTAATTGATTCAATTTGCGGCGGCTTCGGCACCTCGTTCTTGTCATTCCTACGTTTTTTAGGACTATAGTTTAGTACAATATTCTGTTACATGTTATTAATGCGTTTCAGCATATCTGAAAAATTTTCAAATCGCTATACTGGAGTTATGCAAGCTTCCACTTTCATTTCATATCACACAGACGGTATTTTAATTTGGCGCTCGAATATTACATTTTTCGAACAAGAACATTTTATTTCACGGAATTCAGAAAAATATACTTTCGAGCAATGCACTTTGCGTCGTTATAAAATCCATTCTCTCTCTCGGTATGTATAGCAGAGTTACTTTCAGAGAAATGAAATTTATCTACCGAGAAACGTCGAGGTGGCAAAGAAGGGGGATGTATTACATGCGCGGAATACATATAAATACATTTATATATATCTATACATATGCAATCCGTATGTGCAGTTATGCAGTCTGTATATATATTCGCGAAAACGTGTCGCGAATGAAACTTGCTGCGTATAGGTATTATATAGTGGAGCCACCTATCGCATGACCGACGCCAACAACGAGATATATTTTTTTATCTCTCCAGGAGACTCGAAAAAAGAAAATTGGAAAATTGGCATCACCTCGGCAATGAGATACTCATAAAAAAAATTTTTTTTTTCGAAACATAGCAAAGCCTCGGAAAAAAGCAACTTGAAAATACGCATAACCAGGTGTTGGGTTACGCGCGGAATCACCGCTCGCAGTAGCAACTATATACACCGGCAAATTTAGTATTCCCGCGGTGGCCATATGAGTCGTTCGCCTCGGTATGCGTCGTGTCGGGCCATTATATCTTTTGTATTCCGTGGCGTGTGACACGCCCCCGTCACGACTTGTCTTCAGCGTTCTTCTTTTTCTCCTTTTTCATTTCTTTCTCTCTTTCTCGTCCCTTCGCTTCGCGGCAATGTAGTAGCAAGAACAGAACGAAAGCGCATCACATATTATATGCAAAGGAGCGTGTGCTGTGCGCATCCTCCTTTTTCTTGGCCACTATATACTACTGTCTTCCGCGAGCCCTGAGCCATGGAATTATTCAGTGAATAAGCTAGTTCACGGCTAGGATTTATATGTATTAAGGTATGCATAGATTCTCGATGGATAGACGGAAAAATCCGGCATCGAGTTCTTTTTTTAATTTTTATTTTTGTGTAGTCATATAATATAGCTGGTCGCGTCCTTACGAACGTAACGAGAGAATATACGCATATATATGTATGAGAGTATGGGCGAGAGGAGCGGGATATTGCGAATATTTCTTTCCGGGACTATTATATTGCGAGAGTTTTTCGACCTTTCGCGACTGAAATTTATTCTCGTATATACCTTCGATATGAAACGCAGCAGTGTTGAACGTAACGAATGGTATTATTATTACGCGCTTTGCATTTCATCTCTTCTCTAACATTTTTACTCTACAAATGACATATTCTCGGATATATTATATGGTTGTATATAAAGTTTTTCTTTGGAAAACGAATGAAAAAAAAAATTAACTCAATTATAAACCTGCGTAGAATGTAAGAAGTTATAATGGGATATAGGAAGAAACGAAGTTAATTTGCTTATAAATGACCATGATTCACGAGTGAACGATGAAGCTTTTATATTAGCTAATATATATATATATCATACCGAGAGTTCTCATCAGACTTTTGTTTCCCACGAAACGCTCCTCAAGTTCGTATAAATATTAACGAGCTTCGCTCATCGCTTTCGGACTTACAGCAGACCAGCAGCAGGGAGCTATATATACACATATTCCCTCAATTATTACAACACGCATTGTCGTAAAAGTCGACGAGAAAGAGAGAGAGAGAGAGAGAGAGAGAGAGAGAGAGAGAGAGAGAGAGAGAGAGAGAGAGAGAGAGTGGCCAAAGTAATTTCGCGAAAGTAAAGCATAATAAGTCTTTTTACAATGGCACAACACGGCGTCTCGAGCTTTTGTCTGTCCCCGCGAATCATCCGGGAGGAAAAACCGCCCCTACAGGGCCCGCAGCTGATACATTTTTCAAGCGTGCGCGCGGCCATAATAAGAGCTTTCATAAAATAAAGCTGTAGCAGGCGCGCGACTTTACGTCCGGATGAGTCTCGAGCGACGAATACCTGCCTTTGCCGGAGCAGACAAAAAATATACACGCTATATACCTGCTCTTCTTTGATAAAGCAATAAAAGAGAGATAGCGGGGGTGGTGAAAAAAAAAACATCACGAGCCGTATATACATAAAGAACGTGTAGAGCCGCAACGCGGAGACAATAAGGAGAAAATCAGGAAAAATTCTTTTCGAACAATTCTGTCGCATTTGCAAGGGAAATGGGCAGCGGCGCCAAAGGACAGGACGAAAACTGAAGAATGTCGCGAGAGAACTTATTGTGTGTGCGTGATGTGTGTCCGATGTATATACAGGAATACGTGCGCTCGCGCAGAGCTATATGCATGTCGTCCCGTTTCCACGTGCATCATTGTTTCCACTTCCTTTCCCGGATGGTCTCTCTTCCTCTTTTCGCTCTTTCTCCCTAATACATAGCGCGTCACTCTTTCTCTCTTGCGTTTTTTTCTCCCTCGAATATGCCGGACACGCGCGAGGTCTACGTGGCCGAGTCGCAGCGTGTACTTGTAGATCGTTTATTCGTCCGGAAAATTATTTTCAAAAAGCTCCCCCCTAATTGAGCTTTTTATTTCATTCAGCGGGGAATTTTTGTTCGACCGAAAAATTTTCAAATGTATACTCACGCATGCGTGTATACATCGATTACGTTTTACGATTCCAATTATACATGCGTACTCTATAGCGCGTTTCGCTCGAGCGTACATTTTAGCCCGCAGGAACTTTTTCAGCCGCAGAAGTGCTAATTATACGAGGTATTTTTCGTCTCCTGTTTCGGCGATATCAGCAAATTTTTTTCTCCTATCCCCGAAAGGGCAGCACACTCGTTCCGCCTACACCGCAAACTTGGCGCCTTGTTATTTTTAATTAGTTGCCGCTTCAAACTGCTATATATGTGTGTGCGGCATATACGCAGAGATATAACCCAGTAAAAAACAGCACTTGCCGAAGTTCAACTCGTTATATCACTGCATCTCGTCTGGAACAGCAATTCGTTGAGCCATTAATATAACGAAGTTTCCACCCGATGAAAATCGTCACAACGGAAATGAACAAAAAAAAGTCAACCAGTTTTTCCGGAAAAATTGAGGAAGATTTAAAAGGACCGGTCCAGCCGATCGCGACCGGTCGACGCGCGTTCCTCTTTGTTTTTTTTTATTCCCGACGCGCCGTTTGGCCAATCCTTTCCTTCTGTACTCTCCTTTGTCTCCGCGCGCGAGCTCCTCTCCGCCTCTCGCTTTCTCGGATTCTCTCGTACGGTTTCTTGCTCTCGACTCGTTCGTTTTTTATCCTCTTTGGCTTGAGCGTCTGTACAACGCAATGCGGCCGACTGTCTTGGTCGCACTTGCGCGTGAAACGAATCTTTTTGTTCTTAAGATTGGCTCAGCTGGTATGCGGTTGATATATATATACGCTTGCGGCTGTGTGCGAAATAAAATTTGGTATTTTACGCGCATTTTAGTCTGGTGTAAACAACTTTCTGATTCATTAGTCTGATTTATCGGATATATCTAATGAACGAAGTGACCTGATTAAATTAGAGATCTATCCGTCACGTATTTGTTACTTTCCCTCAATGGTATATACTAGTAATCATTATTATTAATTTTAATTTTTGAGGTTAAAATATTGAGATCGTATCAGTTGTATTAATTTATAACATAATTATTCAATACAAATTCCAGAACAATTATAAAATTAAAAACTAAATAATTGTTTTAATAATAGTAGAACTCTTTTATATAATTCAAATTGAAATATTAAATCAATACGAAAGCATTTTAAATGTTGGCGCCGCATTCAAACCTGATATTTATTTCTCAACCAATAAAATAGCCTTTTTTAACGCCTTTACAACATCCGGTCACCACTTTTTTCAAAAAAAAAGGATACAAAATAATCGCTTCTCTCCTCACGTACAAAACATCTCATTTCTTATCTCGCCTGCGGGTCCGTAGAAAAACTCCTGCAGGTCCCAGAGATATTTCGCGATTTGAAAATCGTAAAAAAGTCGAGATCGAAATCATCTCTTTCCGGTTCCCAGAGGGACAGCACCGAGCCGTGACGATACCGAGCGTGCTCGCTTTCCCAAAGGGACGCCCCCCTACTCGAGTGCGTCCTTGTATATATAACGGTGTACGACGCATATATATAATATATGCACGTGCCTCTATTTTTTTTTCTCCTGAAAGTCTAACACGAATTAGTTGTCGACGCGATCCTTTGTTCTCTTTTTATCGATCGAGCACACGTTCCATCAGATTCTTTTTTTTAAGAGATCGGGTTGATTAATCGAAGGGACGCGCGTATGCGTGTCCGATGCTTATCTGCGATTAATCCGAGCTATGTTTTGACTTGCAGAGCTCGAATTTGGGACAGGAGCTGCTCGACAGGGTTTTCCGACACCTCAACCTTCTGGAGACGGCTTACTTTGGCCTGAGGTACCTGGACCACGAGAACCAGACGGTAAGAGACGGATATGGTATATTAGATGTATAGAAGAAATAACTATGTATACACGTAGATGGTAAATTGTGAATTTTGTTGAAAATCGATACACACTGCATGCATAACCATGACGGCTGGGTCAAAGTCCGCTGGATATATATATATTCGGACAGTAGAGAGAGAGAGAGAATAATTCGATGAATATCGCGCAAGATGGGCGTGGAGAGCGAAATGTCTATTCGCGTTTAATTTGACAATTTCCGCCGAGGCATATCTGCGCTTGGCTTCTGGGCTTTATAATTGAATTCGTCCTAAAGTCCGCATATACTATGGCATTTCCAGCAATGGCTCGACCCCAGTAAGAAGATTGGCAAGCAGCTCAAGCCGAAGAAGGGAGATCTCAATCCCGACGCCCATACGCTTTATTTCTGCGTCAAGTTTTACGCCGCGGACCCCTGCAAACTCATCGAGGAAATCACCAGGTATATATATATATACATGTACAATCTCTCTGTTATATTATCGTTTATTTTATACGCCCAGCTCGCAGCCGGTGATTTTAATTAATCGAGAGTAGCCCGGTGTACCGCCGCGAGGTAAAAATCTATAATTAGACGAAAGTTTGAATCGCGACTATTATCGTTACACTGGCTGATATCGATTTATACAGTATACATAACACGCCGAGTGAATCTGAGGGCGAAGGGAATGAATTATAAACCTAATACACCCTCGACGCCAGAATTAAATTTGGCTTTTGGCATAACTCGGATTAATATATTGCTCGAGTCGAATTCGCGAAATGATTGATACGATTTTAATACTCTGTTGTATAATAGTTCAAAGCACGACGGAGCGGCATTATTCATCGCTGATCGATTATCGTTTGATTATACACCTTTTACGAATATCTATATATAGCTATAGAGTACATGACCGAGTCAAAATTTCAATTTCCACGAGAACCCGCGCTCTCGCGCAGATTTCAATCTGGAATTCGTCGGATCGCAAAATGAAAAGCCGTGTTATTACTGCATTCAATCGTCTTTATTAAGTCAAACGATTCTACAGTAACAAAAGAGTATATCATCAGACATCAATCGCCCAAACGCTAATAGCATGCAAATTTCGTCTCCTAAAAGGACCTGCTTCACTATATATATAGGCTACTTGGTCTGGGGAAAAAGGCAGCAGATATATATTTAATACAACACGAAGTAAATATGAGAAGGGGAAAGGATTCCCGCGTATTATACTCGCGTTTTAGCCCCCAAGGCCGAGAGAGGCTGTTGTATGCGGTGAAGCCGGCAATTAACTGACGGGGCAGCACACCGATTACCCTGCAGCCGAAAATGAAAATTATAGACGAGTTACGAACTGTTCGAACTGCTTTTATCCCTCTCTTGACGATCCTTTCTTTCTTTTTCTTTCTTTTTTTGCAGACTACTCCTTGCGCGCGCTCCTTCAGCAGGTTATTTATGAATACTTTTATTTGTTTTCCGAGTATCTGTATATTATAACCGATCGAATATATACAGGATATATATACTACCTACTTCGGCCGTGAGCCACCCCCTGCGTATGTTATTATACGTTTCGGATAATTTACGGAAGTTGCCGGGCGAGTGGATATCAATTTGCGCGAGGAATGTGTTTCCTGAAAGCTTCTTATCTCCGATAAGGAATTATACCGGCGATGCGTGTGCGTCATTGCATTATATCAAGTTCAAGGTTGCGAGTATATATTAATGTCTATATTACTTATAACAATATATCAACAAAAACTTGCAGAGTTAAGGAAGAAAGATGAGGAAAATTAAAACGCGAATATTATTATAACATAATCAACTCTCGCTGCCGTCACATCCAATTACGAGTGTAAACTCAATTTCACACCGGTTAGTTATTGCGACCCACACCCCCGCATGCTTTCGAGATATTACACGAAATTCCCGAGGAGTCTTATATGCGCGAAGCAAAATTAATGACCGTCGCAATCGGTTCTCTCTCTCTCTCTCTCTCTCTCTCTCAGAAATTCAATATAAAAACAAACGCCTCCATCAATCAATCCCAATCAATTAATCACCGCGGCGCGTGTGCGCGCCCTATGATTTTTCATTTTTCACGGCTTTTCTCGCTTCTCTCCCCGTTTTCCTTAAGAGCTGCTGCCCCTCTCGAAACACGTAACGCGCGCGTTCCAACTTCGAGAGCACAAATTGGCAGGTCCGAATGCTTGTATACCTATATATGTATATTTCAGCGAAGGGGATCGCGAGGAAAAAAGGAGGCGACGGTGAAAAAGTCAAGAGCGAGTCACGGGGGGCTTATATTGTCTTTTGCGCGTTGCGTGTTATATGTGAGGCTGATGTGTGTTGTCGAGATGTTTCACGAGCAAAAAATTGCCGAAGCGGCTACAGGCGTTTTTAGCAATTATGGAAATTGCTGCAGGATTGGCGGTTACGTAAATGTGTTTCTCGGGTTGTTATACATTGTCGAAAAGCTTGATTGTTGCAGTGAGAAAAAAAATTGCAAGTTTGAGAACGAGCTATAATTGCGTGTACGATTTGACGTTGTGGATTAATTATAACTTTTAATTATCAACTTCGGAGCACGTCGATTTGTATAAACGAGTGTAATAATTTGAAAACACTTCTAAATATTATAATATACGCACTACATATACTTCGGCTTCTTATCAAAGCACAAGTATAATATGTATATGTGGATAGGTATAAAAAGCTCTGATGCCTAGAGCAAAGAGAAAACTTTATATATATATATATATAACGACGACGCGCATCACTTTGTTTCAGATATCAGTTCTTCTTGCAAGTTAAGCAGGATATTCTTCAAGGAAGGCTTCCGGTCTCTTTTGACCTCGCAGCCGAACTCGCTGCCTACGTCGTCCAATGTAAGTACCTCAAAGCTATTTAAGCACTTAAGTACCTCGTCCCGAGTATATACTGTATATATACCTCTATACAGTAACTTTAAGCATTATGCACTCTCTTTAGCCTCGCGGAAAGATGCGCGCAGCATAAAAACGTATATAGAGGAAAAGATAATTTTCCATCCGCTAATCACAGTACACACACACATTGAGAAATAAGCTGATAAGATGAGTGCGCTCGAGCTTTCAGTATATACTATACACTTGACTTGAAAAATTTTTTCTCTTTGCCATAATATAAATATGGCTTCGACTCTTTTCTTTTTCGGCGACACAGGTCTATAATCGCGATGTGACGATGCCACCGCGGCTAGACGGAAGAAAGAGCTACTACTGCATCACTGCTTGGCCATTCATCCGCGCGCCAGTACGTTCCTTTTGAATCGCGCGATGAGACGCAAACACGTATAGCGCGCGTATCTCTATTTGCTCAGACTTTGAATCTCGCTCTCGAGATATACCTCTGCAGGCCTTTTTTCTTCTACGTGACTACTTTTTCCTCTATCTCTCTTTGCTCCTGTTTCTTGCTCTCTCTCTCTCTCTCGTCTTATTGCAAGAGCAGTTTTTCTTCTTCGCGCCGTAGTCGGCGGCGACACACACACACACACGCTCTGTAGATAAGAAACTTTCGCTCTAATTCCGCGAGGGAAGTAATGGAGGAGAGTCTGTTTTACGCCGTTTCTAATCTGCTTTATGTTTGCCCGTACGTTCATTCAGACTTTCTCGCGGTCTCTCTGCGGCTTTTAACTTATTTGATCATTTGAGATGTCGTCTGCCGATTGCTTTTCTCTTTGCGCGCATTCCGTGTATACACCTGCGCTCTTCGCTCAATTCAATTTTACCGCGCTTGCTCCTTTTCAATGAAATCTCTGCGCTGTATTATGAGCTTTTATATACGGAATAATATATAATCAAGCTACGTGTATTTTTCATTAATTTAACGGAGATGACACACGTTATATTTTAAAGAGTATATGTATAACAATTGATTTTCAGCGGAACTCGGGGATTACGATCCGAGGCGTCACTCCTACGGCTACGTGTCCGAGTTCAGATTTCTGGCGAATCAAACGTCCGAGCTCGAGGCCCGGATAGTCGAGTTACATAAAACTCTGGTGTAAGACAATACTTTATTATATTCCAGCGAGAAATACTTTCGTTCGAAATTTTTTTTCCATATTAAAACACAAAAAAAATTTCGTTTGTTCTCAGAGGACAGTTACCATCAGCCGCTGAGCTGAATTATTTGGATAAGGTGAAATGGCTGGAAATGTACGGCGTCGACTTGCACCCAGTATTGGTAAGACGAGATCGGCTTTATTATTCTTCTCGTATAATAATAATGATTATGGCGAGGCTCTCTTTTCCATTTATTGAGATATTGATAGCGACGAGCCTTTGTACGACTTTCTTTTTTTTATTTTTCGCTTATACAGGGAGAAGACTGTGTCGAATACTTTCTCGGTCTGACGCCAAGCGGTATTATTCTTTTGAGGAACAAGACCAAAGTTGGCAACTACTACTGGCCGCGCATCAACAAAATCTATCACAAGGTACGCTTGTATATATATTCACCGGCTGGATGAGAAACATTTTTAAATCAAAACCCGGCATTGTTCTTCCAAATCACCCACACACGACTAATTCCCTGTTTACGTAATAACAAGAAAAAAAAAAAAAGAATTCCTCCTTTCTTCCCACATCGAGTATATAATATATAGTCCTTCGCTCGTATACATACATAATATATAAAGAGACAAAGGAAGCTCCGTTGCGGGCGCACGCGAAACCGATACCAACAAACTCTCGGCACTGCACACAAAGAGACGCGCCGTAATCCGAGCTGCTCTTTATGCTGACCATAGGGCAAGTACTTCATGTTGCGGGTGAGCGAGAAGAATTCGGCCGACCGGACGCACGGCTTCGAGACGCCGTCGCGAGGCGCTTGCCGACACCTCTTCCGTTGCTGCATCGACCACCAGGCGTTCTTCCGGTTGATGGCCACAGGTCCACCGCCTCTCAGTCCTTACTCGCGTTTCCGCTCCTACAGTCCACCGATGACCAGCAGCACCGGCTCCGCCATCAATGAGAAGCAGCAACAGGTATTATGCTGTTATGCATATAATACGTGTATCGCGTGATGCAGTGCAAAGCACACACGTGTCGTTCTGGAAATCTTTTCATACGTCACAATATGCCAACAGTCGAGCAGCGTGAGACGCATGGCCCAGCCGAGCTTCCAGCGGATGCCGAGTCGTCGAGCTCAACGAAGGGTAGTCGAGGGTCAGGAGATGGTGGCTGGCTTCATCGAGGGCTCCAATAACCACCAGGTGGTTCAAGGCTCGATCGGTCAGAGCACTAACTGCCTGGCTCACGGTGGTAGCGTTGCTTCGCGCAATAATCCCAGTCCCAGGAGCACGAGGAGCGCACCCTGGACCCAGAGTCAGCCCAGGGGATTGTACACCTCGTCCAGTCCTAGATCCGTTAGGTCTTGTGGAACTGCGCCAGCTGTGAGTTATTTTCAAAGATTTTATTAATACAAGTGTTGTCAGCTGCTCTCACGGTAATATTTTGGCGAGAAGCTCCTCAATCGACTGAATCGGAGGAGCAGCTCGGTGGAGAGTCAAAGTTCCGGGGACAGTCATAGTCGAGGACACAGGCGACGGAGTCACAGTAGGAGTCATCGAAAGCACAATCGGCATTCCGATTGCGAGTCTCAGCTTTCGAGAGGATCCACGCAAAAGTCCGGGCACAGGAAACATCGCAGGAGGCACAGAAGCTCGCGACACTCCAGGTATTGATATATAGGATTTCATATAGCTTGTACATTATTTCAGATAAGCTTAACCGAAATCTGCACTTTTCGAATTTCAGTAGGCACGAAATGGTCGACTCTGCGCCGCAGTGGCGGGAGGCGCAACGACGGAAAGGCGAAATAATCCAAAGGGCCGTTGTGAGTAACATATAATACTGATATTCATCAACACAAAATACATTTTTATCGTGTATATAACTTTCATACTCCAAAAAAATCCAATGATAAATTGAAATCTTCTGGTCCATCCAGATAAGTACGACCGAGCCGAGGAGGAGGCACAGAAGTAAACACAGAAGTCCGTCCTCGAAGCATCCCCTGCCGGACGAACTCAGAAAGTAAGTTCTCCTCCCGATTGCCAAGTCATACATAAGTATATTGTTTGACTTGCGAGCAAGTAGTACAAATCGAGAAAGACTTTTTTTTCTTTATAAAAGAAGTTTATTCGTATAGTCAATTAATACGAAGTGTCTCCATTTCAATCCATCGATCAAGCAATAAACAGTATTCCATCCCTTCCATTCAGGCACTTGGAGTTCAGTCTAGTCGACACATCGAGTATGAGCGAGCAGCAACGACGCGAGATCGCCTACACCGTTGTTCAGTCCCAGTTGGCTCATCACCGCCAGCAGCAACAGCTTCACCAACAGCAGCAGCAACAGCTTCAGATGCACCATCAGCAACAGCAGCAGCAACAGCACAATCAGAACCACCACTACCAGCAATTGCCGCCTCAGTACCAGAATCAGCAGCAGTTGCACGGGTTACCACCAGCTTACAGTGCGGCGCCGATACAGCAGCAGCAGCAGCAACAGCAGCAGCAACAACAACAGCAACAGGGTGTGCTACAGGCGAGCAACTTGCGTCTGGACGAGGCGGTGGACGCCGCTTCGTCGGCGGCTAGGTACGATGATCTCAAGACGGCCTGCAAGCTCCAAAACAGTCATTCTTCCAACGTGGAGGATGACACGGGATCCGTAGTCATTGTTTGATACCCTTATTTCTTTATATATTTGCCCAAAAGAGTGACGTCGGATATACTTCTTTCTACTCAATTTTTTTTTTATTTTTTCATCTTTTGAGATTCACTTTGGAATGATCTGTCGCGCACGGTTGTTCGTTTTTTTTATTTGTGTGTCGGTAGATTTTTTTTATAATATATGCATTTGCTACGGACGAACATTGTCGTGTGACTTATGCGAGTGTTCTCGATCTTTGATGAGAATGTCGCTATGGCACGTGGCAGGAAAATGATATAATTTTTGTAGCGCTATTCTCGTCAACGTGGTAAGTAAGATTTGAATCTGTGCTCGAAAATAGCTATGAAAAAAAAAAACATTTTGCAATATAATCTTGACAAATGGTGCTATCGATTCTTGTTACTTTTCATCATGATTTTCGAGCATTCGAAAGAATTTTACCTATATATTAATATATAAGCGTGAATACGTCGTGCATGCCTTTGAACTATACTCTATAGTTGTAATGTTACTTTTGATTAATATTTTTTTTTTTTTACTTTTTCACAATTTTATGGAAACAACGTGTAAGAGCATGTATGTATTATTACTTTGGTCTCAAGCATGTGATTCTTCAGTTTATTTATTTGAGAAGCATGGTATAATCATTTACACAAGTCCCCAAATAAACCACTTGATGATAAAGCCATAACAGGCACACAACGCACTTGTGTATTTATTTTTGTCTATGTATATTATTGGCTATCCTGGATTTACGGTCTTGTTTTTGCGAGTAAAAAGTAAAGTTAGTTTGAAACTCGGTCGCTGTTCATTTAATACAAATTTTTTTTCATTTTTAATATGACGCTCTATGGTCTCTATAATTTTAGTTTGTCTGTGTAGTCATATAGCGGCAGCGGTTGGATATAAAGTTATTACTTTTGGAAAATTGTTAGTAGTTCATTTGTGTTCTATTGTTGAGATTCAAATTTTTTTTTTATCCATCTGTGTATTAACTCTACTACTCGTAATAGAATTGGTGTGAACAGTTTACAACTTTTGTGATTAATGTTGTTGTTTTTTTTATATCATTGTTGTGCAATATCGTAGAATTTTTACATTAAAATCAATGGAAAAGCATAAGGGGTACCTGCAGTAAATGAAACCATTTGTCTCGAAGCACCGTAAATCGACAGCCTAAAAGAAGCATAATATCCTAACGGTGTACCCTTGATGCTTTTCAAAGCAGAGCATACTCGAAGACGAAACACACGGGTATATATACTTATATAAAAAAAAATCGAGGCATCACCGAACATTAGTGGATGAGTCTCACTGTACGGTATCCTCGAAATACCACGTAGTCATGCATAGCCCCATATAGCTTAGAACGCAAGAAGGCGTAGAAGACGAATGGTTGTAGTGAGAGGAAGAACTGTTGGAACGTTTCAGAGCTGTCGGGTTCTCGGTGAAGAGAGACCGCAGGACTGTCTATCAGTGCCACGAGAGCATGGCGAACAGCTTCTCGGTGATGACGCGAGCAACCAGCCGCGTCGAGCCGATAACTCACAACAGCAGGCACGAGATGATGTACTCCTCGTCGAGGAAGGAGTCCTCCTCGTCGTCGTCCCTCGGAATGATCAGGACCGGCAGCGCCTGTCGGATACCGATCGGCAGCAATGCAGGTGACAGCGGCCTTGGGGAGAGCACCACTCAGGACTTTTCCAGCTGCTGCTCGAGCTCAGCCGACAGTACCAAGCAAACACGCGCCGTACGCTTTCTTTTCTCTTATAATCTCTATTTATATTCTGCTCATCTCTTTCATTTCTTCATCATCATCTTCTATTGCGCTTGATATGGCTTATATCGACTGCTATCATCTGTTGTTCTTCTTTCGTTCAAAGCAATGATCTGGGGAATTCAATTCTTTTTTTTTAAAGTAAAATTCTTCATTTTCTCTGACATATAGACGCAAAGGCAATTAGACGAAGACGGATATTATAAGCTTCCTTCAGATTCTTCCAAGCAGAATTATCCTCAACATGCTGACGCGACACTGGATGCTGTTCTTCAGCCCATTATATCGTAAGTATTTGCGCGTATACGGGGGAATGCTAATGAAATTTTTCACACGAGAAAGCAATTTTTTGTATAAATCTAACGGTAAAACACATTAAACTGTCGCTTTGTTCTTGAATGAGATAAAAGAAAGTTTTTAAATATACCTTGCGATACTTTTACCTATATCGAGACAAATAATTATGAAAATCTGAATCCTCGGAGAGATGTAGTTCGTTATCGACTGAGGTTGGTAAAGTAGAAATTGGCTTTTATCTGACTAACTGTTGATATTAAAGTGTTTGATACAAGGAACAAAAAATGATCTATAAAATCAAATGAATATTCGTCATAATGAATGTGATTTCTGTTGCAGTACACTAACCAGAAGACGTCGGACCAGACCAAAGTAAATCACAGAGGACTATATGTTTCTGCGACGATGGATCTCAACTGCACATATTGTATATTCCTTTTCGAAGTGAACATTTTTACACCTCGATTAAATAAAAAAACCATACCCTCACGAAGACTTGTGTTATTATTTTAGTATTATACAAAAACAATTAAATTATTCTAGTTTAAATAAACAACTATACTAGACCGGAATACTCTACTTGCAAATGAAAATGAAGGACAAATTAAAAACTTTGCCTTATAGAATATGAGATCATTTGTTTTTTTTTTGTATCAAAAGATGTAAACAATCTTACATTTACTTTCTGACTCTGCATCTGAATGCAGCATTAACATACAGTTGATTATTTGTAACATAGACATACTCTGATAAGCAATAAAATAGAAACAGATAAAAGTAAATTAGGTAAAACTTACATGACAATGAAAGAACTGCAGATTTTTCTTAAATAGCAATAGTTATTAAAATATTTTATAATTCAATAATTACAAAAGAGAATGTTCATTATATTATGTATTTTTAAGCATTGTTTCAACAATGCTAGAACCGACCAAACTGAGTTGTGAAAAATTCCCAGTGCGATTATTCAAATGCACACAGATTAAGTATACGCCTTTGCAAAGTGTAAATTTTACACCTTGATTGACTGTAAAAGGCTGTACCACAAAATACAACTTTTCATTGCACAAAAAGTTGGTAATCGTTAAGTCCTAGTAGTATACATTATTGCTCTAGTTGTCTTTTGATGCCATATGTCGCATTAAATTCTTTATAAACTTTTCCATTTTTTTCACATCCTGAGCAATTTCAGTCTTATATTGTAGGCACTAGAACAAAAGATAATCATAATTAGTTACAGTTCATACACTATTCTATGATTTATAATAATAACATGATTTATAATTGACTATTATTCCAAGTTTAAACTGATAACAGTGGGGTTCAGATCTGCATCAGAATAGAGTTAATAAAGACGGTAATTAAAAAGAAAAAAATTAGTAGTATTTAGTAACATATTGGAAGTGAGAGCATTCTTGAAGGTGTTTACAGAAAAAGAGGTTAGGAGAATATTAAATTAATTATTACCGTTCGATCGTCCGTAAACTTCAAACACAGAACGCCCTTCTGATGGCAGTATTTCATCGTATATCTCGCCTAGATGAAAATATAAAAAATTTAACAAATTCATTTAACATTAAAGAACGAAAGCTGTTGGGCTCTGCGGTATTTACCTTCATTGGATCTTGCAAATATAACCTTTCTGCACATTTCTCGAACTCTTCCCACGAATTTAAGTAAGTCATCGTGTATATTGGACAATTGAGTATCAAAATTTAAACGATAAAAAACTGAGTGTACGCGGATAAATCTGTTTTAAATTGACAACTTTTCAATTGATGCGCTGAGAATCTGAACACTTGTCATGTTGTCGACTTGTCGGTTTCTTCGCTGGACTGAGTTGTGATGAGGTGTTTTCCTGCACATGGCTACCATTGGTTTCTTAGTTCTCTTGACCCACGATAGATGGCGATAATATGCTGGAAATTGCCGTTTTTACGAAATGAGCGCGGCAGGTATGCATCTGCTGGTTACCATCCAGTTACCTGGTATCGGTAATCGAGTCATTGCAGAGTAGTTAGTTTTGATTTCTCGTTCTATTTTTGTAAGTGATTATAACTATATCATTGAAAATTTATATCATATAGATGTATTTTTGAACTTTCAACTGATGGTATTACACTCGGAAATTTATTGACAAGAATAAAGGATACGATTAAAAAAACAATTAAGGGATTATTATATTGTTTTATTTTCGGGTATCAGTCCAAAATACAACAATTCTTATAACAGTAAATAAATATGATTTACATACTTAAATCATGCTACACACGTTTTTGCGTTCGTTGCAATTGTAAAATTATATATATCCACATATAAAATTTTAAGTACTCGCTTAGAGAAAAATTAACCTTCGCTGTAATATAAGTTTTTTATACTTAAAATTAACGTAAAATTGTAACGTAAGAGCGAACGCTATATATAATAGTATATATTATATAGATCGAGAGAAGAAATTTATAATGCATTATGATACACACAAAAAATAATATTTAATGGTTTTATTAACAAGTCTTAATCTCAATACATATCGTATAATCTTAAGTTACTTATATATCTTTGGGAAGTTTTTCTTACATATCCTGTTGAAAAAATAAGAAAGTTATTTGAACTATATTTAAAAAAGATAGTTTGTTACAATTAGTTTGATAATTATTTCCTTTACGATGAAATAACTTACGCTTGTAAATATATTTATCGATTATTTAACACGATTATCCGATCAGATAAATTAAAGCTTACAGATTAATTAAAAAATAAATTTGGTAAAATAAATTTTTTCCCCATGTAAACACTGCGTATACATATAATATATGTATATAACAATATATAAGCATATCCGGACGATATGCATCACTTTGTATAAACAAGGAAACGTATATATATTTCAAACAAATTTACGTGATAAAAACGTAAATCAGCCGACGAATATATCATTTGAAATAAACATCAGGCCGAGTTTTGTTGAGAGAGATGAGAAAGAAAATAAAATAACGCGCGCGTCCAATTAACAACGGAATACCGAGAATGTTGTTGGAAAAAAAGAAGTCGGAGTGAAATTTTATTGCTCGCACTTGGAGAATGATAATTCAGACATAAAAGATTTTTACGTCTATTCTACGTTAAAAGTTTTCCAAAAACGAGTCTTGAATCTCGATAAGGAGTCATAAAACGAAACTCTCCGCGTGAACCTCTTTCCGCCGGCGAGTAGATATAGGTATATAGCGCGGCACGGCGCGCGAGCTCTCCTTATGTATTCCGAGCTCGCGCGCGCAGCGCAGACCTTCCTTAAGAAAGATTCTTGAACATCAATTGTTTTTATTCTGTTATCAGGACGAAAAGTTTGCGAAACGGAACTTTCGTCATGGTAACTGTATTTATTATCGGAACGAATTCAGCCTTAACGATAATGTTTTATTCCACTTGTTCTACTACGCTATATATAGATTATACATATATAGAGAGTTGCCGTGAGCGTTTTCTTTTTAACTTTTCATGAATTTTATCCACATATTTTCTTTATTTATTTATTTTTTTCCTATAGAGTGAAAGAGTCGTAGTCAAGCCTTTTGAGGCTTATTGTAAAACACGTATGACTATTACAGCAGTATACCTATTATCATATAACGATTGAACACCTGTTAGTTATAATTATCGTTTGTTTGATAATTTATAGTCTTGGATTGGCAAGACTCTGTCATATCATCGTTGCCCGCTTACAATATAATCATAGTAAAAATCTATAAAAAACGACACGAAATGAGTACACGTATTCGTATAATCCTTAAAACTAACGAAAATCATTATAATATACGCGCGACACAACTAAACGCCGTATGTACAGAAAAAAAAATGATTGTGCGTATATGCGATGGAAACAAGAGTATAAATATATAAGTATATATCAAAGTCAATTTCCGAGCTCGCAGTGTGATTGTCCCAGTGTCGAAAAATCAACCCGCTCGAAGCGTATACATATACCTATATATACGCTCGCGCGCGCGCGCGCGCGTACACACGGGAGAAAAATGGAAAATCCGATAAGAAGCGAGAGAAGAGAGAAGGAAGCCCAGGTTGCGATCGGCGAATAAAAAAGAGAGGAGTAGGTGCGCACGTGTGCAGCGCCGCATGTGCAGTGTAGTATATCTATATATAGCTATATATATATAAAACCTAATCAAGGAATTCCATCGTTGCGGCGTAAAGGGGACTAGAGGAGGGCGGTTGTTGCTGTTGCTCCTCTTCCGCGCCGTAAAAAACGGCGAATCTGCCCTCCTGGTATCAGACGATCGTCGGAGGCTGGAGAACCGCCGGCGCACGGCGCACCTTCAGTGCCTCAGGGCTCATGGCCGTCCTCGACTTGCAGGCGATCTGATCGTAATCGTACATCACGGCAAGGCCCCCCTCGATGCCGCTCGGTGGCTTCCTCCCGTAGCCACCGCTGCCAACCATCATCCCTTGCTTCAAGCTGTTCTGGTGAAGCTGATGCTGGTACTGCTGCTGCTGGTGAAGTTGCTGCTGCTGCTGCTGATGTTGCTGGTGATGCTGCTGCTGCTGCTGTTGCTGTGGTAATAAGACTCGAGTTATTAAATTTCCTTTCGCGATGAACAATTTGACGTGTTTATCGATAGAATTGATGACGTCCATGCAGCAATTATTTTTCTTTCAAAGAGCAAAAATTGAATAACAAAGTTCATCAGCTGAGCTCGAATTTCCCTTTGAACGTTTATTAACAAAGTTATATAGTATATATACCGACTCAATTACCCGTGGCAAAAACGAATTTTCAAGCAACACTCACCGGATGCTGATGCTCGAGGCCAGCCTTGAGTTGTCCATTCCTATCGATGGTCGTGGTGTTGTTCCCAGGAGTCTGGTTAGTCGATCCATTTTGGGGCGGCGTCGCGCCATAGTAAGCTTCAGCCGAGATGCTTCCCTCCTCCTCCTCGTGTCGATACTCTCGATGTTTGCGCCTCGAGCGTACGAGCGAATAGATACCCACAGAGAAGAGCAGCAGGAGAACGAGTAGTCCAACTGCGCCGGCTGCAGCGATGATCCTAAGCTCGGTTGGATCGCGTACGATTAGCCGTAAATTCGTCGAGTCTTGGCCTTTTTCACTCTCCACCACTAGGGTATACAGACGAGCGTCTTCTCGCTGCAGGTCACGGATCTCCAGTTTAGCCCAGTAGCAATTCGTCACCATCTTGTTCTCGATTATCGGCTCCAAAGGCAGCGCCTCGTACTTTGGGCTCACGCTTTCACCTGTAATCGTGTATTGTACGCGGATTATTTACGCTTCTTTTTTACATCCGCCAGTTGCGAGCTAAACATTTATATCAATCCGGGCGCGTAAATATTATGCGCGCGAATGTTTGAAATAACGAGGATGTATTTATATTTTTTTTTTGTATTCGCAATTTCGCGTGTATTTTCGAAGCGCCGCTGAACGCGAGACTGATGGAAAAATAACGTTCGTGAAATAACGCGCGCGATAAAAAGGAAACTGCAAAATACGGGAGAACGCGAGCTTTTGCGTTTCACATATATATACAGTATAATATATGCGTATATATGTATGAAGTATAGAGCGACGGTCAGTCGTATCATTATTTTTATACGCTGTTATAATAGCATATATATGTATATCCGTGCACCGAGAGCTGCATATATACCTATGTTAAATTATAAGAATCGCGAAAAAAAGAACGCGCTAGGTATATTATCGCGTAATAAATATCTTATATAGAGTCGAGAGCTTTTACATAATGTATACGTATCCTGTCCGCTGATCTTTCTCACGCTTTGACGTGCTTGTATACCATATAATATACAAGGGGTTTGCCACGAGCGTTCAATAAATCTAATTGGAAATTTGTATGGAAATGCCTTTTGCCTTATATCAGTCGGCTATATCTGCGTTTCTATACGGAGCAGTGGTATAGAACTTTTCCGCGATTTTCCGAACGAAAACTGTATCGATAGTCGCGTCGAGAGCGGAATGAATTAGCGCAGGATTACGTTATAGAGGCGTTCGCTAACATTGCGCTGCGCGATAAGAATGTACTTTCTCACTACGTATACAGCCGAATGAGACGTAACAGAATTACGTCCTAAATGTGTCAGGTAAAAAAAAATGCCACAATGACAACGAGAAAGAGAGATAAGCCGAGACTCACAAATTCGTTTTGTCCGCGCTTGTGTTCTACAAGCGACAGTAGAACAACTTTTTTAGAACAATAAATCAATCAATCGCAGCTGACCAAAGAATTTTCGAAAGTCACGGCTCCGAAATATCTGTGTGCCGTATACGTCTCTATATATAAAATTCAAAGATGAATATCACTCACCGGCTCTGATGTGCGAGCTGCCCCACTGCCAGGCGACGATCCTCGGCGGCGGTCTGGAGCAGAACCTGGACTTGAGTCTGTGTACCGGTTCACCAGCCCAGCCAATGGACTCGTACATTCCATCCTCAGTTTCAGCTGATGGTCTCGCCTGTATCTCAGGTGGTCCAATGACATGTAGAACGAATCGCAGATCACTGGGCATCTCACGACGAACACCGTTGATGACGTTGTAGGCGACGCACCGGTACTCGCCTTCGTCAGCCCAGCCGACGTTCTCCAGACGCAGTCGACGTCCTCCGTTGGGTGACTGACTGTTGGCTCGGTTGTCGATGGTGTCGGTGTTACCACCTCGTTGATGTAGCCAACGGTATTGGGCGGCTGGATTTGCGTCGAACTCCGGACACTCGAACGGCTCGATACTCGAGGCCAACGACGTCGTCTCCTCGATCACGTCTACCGTTGGCTCGTGCTGCTGGATGTCCGAGTCGCTCAGCGATCTTGGCTTTGGTCCGTCTGTACGCATATCGGTTTTTTTTTTGTCAAAAATCACTCGCCGCTTCTTATCAGTGAAAAAGAGCGCCGATCTCTCATGCGTGGAATAACGACCGGTAATTTCGCACTCGGAACTTTTGAACGCCGCGTGCGTGATAATGCACGGTTGAGGCGCAAGCACGCGAGTGCACTTAATTTTTGCGCCGATTATTATAATTACGTCTCGTGCGTTATAGGTGTGCCGAGAGAGTGATAAGGACTCGAGGCTTTTACTGCTACACTTGTTTGCGGAAAATTCAGTACTAATTTCTGACGCTTTATTAATTGCTTTTCCTTCCAGCATCGATATACGCACCGTATACTTATAGCTTTCGTTTTACACTTTTTGTTAAAATAGAATTTCAAGTATGCAGCAAAGATTTCATTTCTTTAACGTTCAACGACGCTTTGTTTCATTATCGATGGATCTAAATGAGTATATGTGGAGATTGAATTTTTAACTTTGAAAAAAATTGCGCGGCGTAAATTTCAAGCCAGAATAATTATAATATATTAACATCGCTCGTGTGTGATGTATTACACGCTATATAGCGGAATATTATTAGGTTGGCGACAGATGTTGAAATACGATATTAATGAAGCGGTAAGCCTTATAAAATCCACGGCACTGCACACGAAGCTCTCTCTCTCTCTACACACACGGCTCTCGGGTATCGCGAAAAAATTCGGCACACGTGATGTGTAAAGCTTAATTAAATTCTTTTCCCTAATTAGCATCCCACTGCGCAAGAAAAATTTCAAACGAGAGAAATTTCACCAGTCATTTTCACTCTGGAATTGTATATATGTATAGCCTGGCGCACACACGGCCCTACTCCGAAATATGAAAGAATACCCAGGATTTTTTCCCTTACGAAGCTCTAACGTATTCAAAAAGAAGAGACTGCGCGGCGCGCGTTTAATAGTATAACCGATGCTAATTACCCACTATTTCTTTTTTCTCTGAAAGAATATAACCTTATTATCGCGGGGTATTCATAGTCCGTGAATTTTATATCTCTCGCTGCATAGAATGAAAAAAAAATGAATTTTTTTACAATATACCAAATGTTTCATTCAGGTCCAAGTGCTCCGAGTAGTTTTATATTATATAATAAACTTTGCGCAGTTGACTCGAGTCCTATACATATATACAGCGTGAAACGATAATAAATTCAAATATGAATCGAGGGGATTATTCAAGCCGGTCATAAAACAATAATTGTAAATGAAAGCCCGTGCGCAGGCTAATCCAATCAAAGGGACGCATCCTTTCAAGTCGTGGGAGTTAGAGACGCCGGCTGGCGGCGCGTAGCGCCAATGCAATTACGTCGGAAAAGTTCAAATGGAATTACGTTTCTACATGACAATGACGCTTCATTGCGCTTGAATTATGAATAAGGAGATTAAGCCAACCAACTATATATAGCAGCCGGTCCAACTCCGAGAGAAAAAAGGGGGACCGAGAGACAAAGCATCGACTACATAATATATATGTATATAAAAAAAACTCACATTGAACGTCGAGCCTGTAGTTGGCCGGTGCGCTTTCGCCGATGACGTTGACGGCACGACAGCTGTAGAGTCCGGCGTCCTCTCGTTTAATCGGCTCGAATCGTACCTCGGACTCGACGATCGTGTTGTTGGGTAGTGTTCGATTGTAGCCGATCGGCAGAACGTTACCACTCGACACCATTATCGGCGAGCTGTCCTTGAACCATTTGATGCTCGCCGCAGGATTCGAGTCCGAGATACATCGGAGACTTACGAAACTCGCCGAATCCTCCAGTGCTGAGACCAACATTCGTGGACTCGTTTCGAGCTTCACCTCCGGCGAGTCTGTGGGAATGGGTTAAACGAGGAGGACGTTATTTACACTATATATATATATTACACCGGCTTTATGGATTTTTCTTCGCTGTGATGCTGCAGGGGAAACAGGCCAGCCGTGAGGGACAATTAAACGCGACGACTGCAGCAGCAGCAGCAGTTTGTTTTATTGCCAATCAAAGCTCTCTGGCGTGTGTGTAAAAAGTCTATACTGGGCGTTTTTAATTAAAATTTTCATCGCTGTCAAATTCAGCAATATAACGATGAGAAGTATTATTATAGTATAGAGAGAAAATATTTATATATTGCAGAGAGACTCACAGTGGATGTCGAATTTGGATTCGGTGACCTCGGGTAGTGCGCTGGTAGGATGCATGGTGAGGCATCTTATGAGCTTGTTGTGGTTATCTCGACTGCCTCTAACTCGAAGTGTACTGTGAGCAGCCCAAGTCTTGGGATTGTCGACCTCGGTGCCGTTGATCTGATCTCGCATAGGCTGCACCTCCTCGGCGCCTATGAACCTGCGAGAGCAAAACGTAGTTTTCCGGCTTTAGAAATTCCGCAGTGATCTCTTCTTATATTTATTATACCCGCGCTCTCTCGCTGCTGCTGCTCGAAAGAAAAACACCAGTCAAATTGCGTCCCAGTATTCAGCCGTGCCCTAAATTATTTTCGCTCGTTTTTGTCGGCGAGTTTCAAAAGTTTCAAACGCGAGGAAAGAACCGATATATTCGGCAAAAAAATATAAGAGCTTCGCGAGCAAGGAGATTGACGACTGTACTAGTCATAAAGTTCAGCGCGCGCGGTGCAGCCGCGGCGTTTACGGCGGAATCGCGTGCAAGTCGAGTTGCTCTCTCTCTCTCTCTCTCTCTCTCTCTCTGTCTGTGTTATAAACCGCCTTTCGCGAAACGGCCATATTTTTTTCTTTCTCTCAAAAACGACGCGCCGTTTCCATCTTCGACGCCGTAACAAATCCCGTAAGAGCTGCTGCGGCTGCTCCTGCTGTAGTAGACGGTGGCTCGCGAAGACAAGAAGAAAAAAATAAAAATAAAAAGGTGCGCAGGAGGGAAGAAAAGAGAAGAGAAGGAAGAAGGAAGAAGCTCTCCGGCTGAAAGTGAGAAGATTACGAAAGCATAAACAGCGAAATTGTACGAGCGCGCTTTCAGGAAGTCCGAAGGGCAGAGAGTGAGAGAGAGAGAGAGTACTAAATGAGCGCGGGGGGGGGAGAAAAATAAAAAAAAAGCTGGAGACGAGCCGGCGCGCGACCAATTACGAGCTGAAAACGAAGAGCTCGAGGAAAGAGAGAGATGTATATATATACACTTTTGCCGGAACTAAATAGGAATCCCGAAACGCCGAGCTGCAGCGCAGGAGCTCTCGTCAAATGCGAATAATACGACACATTGGCCCGTCGACACGGAACGAAGCTCGCCTTGAAGGAGCTTAGTATACATATATATATATACATCGTTGAAAAATTCTACGCCTCGATTTAAGTGAAAGAAGTGCATTATGAACATCGCGAGCTAAAGCGGTGAATAGGGACGGGGACGGCTTTTCATTAAAATTCAATGGGGAAATTTTACTTTTCACCCAGCAGCAGCAGCAGCAGCATCATCATCCTTTTCCCGCGCGAGTATTTTTTAATTAATGCGTATAATTGCCCGCTCGATTTTTCCCGAGCCCCGCACGCGTGTGTGTGTCCGGGAATTTGTCACCTTTTTTTCTCCAGCATATACTGCAGCGCTCGCTCTCGGTGATGAATTAGTTAGATTTCGATGCGCGCGCGTTGTGTTGCGGAAAGTTTAATCTCGTTGAGTGGCGTCAATCGAATGAAACGCTGCGCGCGCGCGTATTTCGTTTTTTTTTTATTTTATTTTATTATACATAAAGTCGAGTGAAAAAGCATAATTATAAGCTTTGATCCCATCAGGAGAGGAATCGTGTAAATTGAAAAATTTGCATTTTCGTCCCGATATATAGAGGTACACGAGTATATAGTGTGCGTTAATGCGTTGTATATACCAGGATGGAATTCGCAGCGCGAGTAATTATTTCGAGTGTGCAGCAGCAGCAGGAGCTTTTTGTTCGAAATCTGCAGGCTCTGCGCGCCGAGAGCGCAAAAACGAAACGGCCGTGTATGTGTGTGTGTGTCAGGTCCAGGCTCTGGCAGTATAATAATCCCCGAAAGCTCGAGGCATTATAATTTCAAATTCGACGCCGACTACACGACTTGTCACCTCTCAAAAATTACACATTTTTTTCTCCGCTCTAACAATGCGCGACAAAAGCCATTCATCAGCGCAGCCGTCGTCGCCGCCGCCGCAGACCTGCACACCATCACGGAGTAGGTATATAGGTATAGAGAAAGCAAACACTAAAGGGACGAGCAGCAGCAGCATTTGTACATCGCGGCGAAAGGGGCGACGCGAGAATGAGACAGTATTGTATATATGTATAGCGAAGAGAGAGAGGGTGCGGAGAGAGAGAAGAAGAAGAAGAAGAAAAGAGACAAATATATAACAAGAAAAAGAAAACGTCCTGCATAATGACGAGAGCGCGACGTTTAATTCATTCGATACATTGACTTGAATCAAGGAGTAGACCCTCTCGCTCTCTCTCTCTCGGTGCGGCGACGTGGTCGTTAAAGCCGGGACTCGCGCGCTCCTCAATTATTCTCTAAGGCGAGCTTAGATAAGGCGCGGTCAGAGCCGCCAGACCGTGAAACTAAAAGGAGAGAGGACGTGCTCGCGTATATATGGCATTTATCCTCCGTTCGCCTCTCTTTCTCTCTCTCTCTCTCTCTCTCTCTACACTGCGCGCTCCAACGCAAAGAGAAAAGTCCAACTCTTCGGTCCTTTTTCTTCCTCGTAGCCGCTCCGCTGACTGCCGCTGCTGCTGCCACAAAGGCGACGTTCCGGCCTCTTGCTCTGCTCTCCTATACTCGCTCTTACGGTTCGTGAGTATGGGGTACGGGCCTTGCAATCCTATATATGCACGTGTGTGTGTGTGTGCGGGGAAAATTACGCTGCCGAGCAAAGTCCGTCCGTCCGTCCATCGAGAGTCATTATTTTCATTTGGAGCACAGCTCTCTGAGAAACACAGGCGTGCGATGCTCTCTTTTGCAGTCTGCTGCAATGAGTTATGGGCGTACGGGGGGCTGTTTTGGTGAAAACTATTATGCCCTCTCGATGCAGCACGCGGTGGTCCCGTGGCTTAATTATGGAACTAATTGAGGCTGATTTTTTCCGATTGTTTTCTCGAGAGCCAACCAGCGGTATATATCTACACACACAGCACTGCAGACCAGCTGATGTGCAATCAGCGAGCACTAATGGACGTGCCCGCGCGATCGTTTATTTTCGTTCAAGGGCCCGCCTCTTCTGCGCGCGCTTCCGTGCGTGATCGATGATCTCTAATGTATATTGCGCTTGCACGGCTATATATATTTCATGAATAAATGGTCCGTGCGGAGATGATATGGCTTTGTATAGCTGCAGGAACGAAAACGAGCTGCATGCATGTGTGTGTGTATATATATAGTAGCTCTCGCAACGAAATTAGGCTCTTTAAATGCGTATATATTAGATCTAAAAGAGATGTGATCGTCTCTGTACCTTGAGTATATATACTTATACAGGAGACGAGAGAGAGAGAAAGGTACACGTCGATTTTAAATGCCTTTTTTACAATCTTAATCTCTGGTCATTGACGGATGGGAAAGGAGAGCGAAGATAATCGATCGGTGCTCGCTAACTTTTTTCTCCGACACCATCAAAGAGCGTTTGTTTTAGAGCTATTCTCTCTCTGTGTGTATCGCCTGAATCACCGTGACGGAAGAAGACAGCTTTTTGCGCCGGACAGCGAATTTGCTTTGGCTATATAGTGTATAGCGCGGGACGAAAATCGTTGTTGCGTTGTCGACACTATTGACGCGCTTTCATATATCCTGTCGACGACGCGATAATTGATAAATCGAGCGTATGCAATGAGCGGTTATCGCTGTCTTCTATAATGAGACGTTAATCGTACAAGAGGCTGTTAAATGCTTCCGCTATACGCGCCGATAATTAGATCTAATATTTTAATGCTGTCGTTAGCGAGAGAGCGTGTTATAAGCTCGAGGAGCATTTATTATATACGCATATCGGGTCGCGCGGGGCTCCGGTTGCATTTGGGTGTGTAACGTATAAATTTGTGTTCATTAAGCATAACTAATAGTTCGTATATATACCACCGGGTTATATTATTGTGCACCGCGTGAGGCATTACAGTCCTTTTGTATATCGATTGTATATAGCGCCCCCCAATTTCCCGGGGTTATACATTTACACACATCAGGCTGCAGTGTATATATATGTAATATTTACCGGAATTTCAAAAAAATCCACCTGCTCCGTGAATTTACACCCACTTTATGTGTCGTAACGCGAGCCGCTATAAATATGAAAGCCGGGAGGCACTCGAGAGAGAGAGAGGTTATACGTATCGCTAAAAAGTTTCAGTGTGCTCTCCACTCAAAACTGAAATATTCACTCACCGTTGTCTCGTCGCCTTAAATTTTTCAAACGACCTCCGCCCCAAGGAATTAACAGGAAAAAGATATATAACGATATATATACATATACATAACGGCAGTTATTTACAAAAGCCCGGCGAACTTCGACACATTCCCGGTATTATAGCTATCATTAGTCGAATAAAACGAGCAATTGAAGAGGGAATATAAAAATACAAGTTTTATCGGGCCGTACAGTATAAGCTTTAATATTCCGCCTGTGCAAATAAGCACCGCTGATGCGCGAGCGAGAGAGAGCTGATGGTTTATTATATAGATATATATATATATATATATACCTGGAAAACGAAACTCTAAAAAAGCAGGCGCTCCATTTTTATGCAAAACTCGAGACTATTTTTATTAGGCTACGTTCCACTTTCATGCGTGTATTAACGCGAGTTATAAAAAAATCAAGCCGTAAAGCGATAAAACCCTCTCTCTCTCTCGCCGCCGTTAAAGCGAGAGTATAAAGAGCTTCGGGGGGATCCGTGCGCGGGCGTAAAAGGAAAAAAAAATCATGACTACTGCATTCCGGAACGTGCGCAGGTATATGTAGGCAAAACAAAACGTTATCGAGCTGTTATATAGTGTTTGCTCTCTGCCGGAATGGGAATTTCGAGGAAAGGTTATGGTATAGGCAATAATAACCCGGGGAGATTTGTTAAAAGGTCGTAATAATATAATTACCATTTTATGAGTGCCGGCGGGTTGCCGTATCTCGACACACAGGATACCTTAACTTCCTGTCCCTCGCGAAGGGTCAGTCCGTTGGTCAGCTCGGTTCCGCCGTACTCCAGCTGTGGCTTTCTCGGTTTCACTGTAACACAAAAATATATACGTATACATATATACTGGCGCGTGACATAAAGCGAATCGAAATATCCTCGCATATCTCGTGCATCAGTATTATAATCCCTCTCCACATAAATATTTTTATTTTTTCGCAAGCTCTCACTATAGGTCACACGATGAGGGAGCCAATAAGGTATTATACGTTGAAACGACGGGAACATTGATTTTCGACGGGACGATCATTGTAATGTCACTTTTTAGGACAGCCCGTTAAAAATCATGTGTTCGATGCTAGTGATGCATAGATTAAATGGCTATATTTCTGTGATGGGAGGGAGATTGACGCGTCATCCACCTGATGCAGCGCGCTCAAAGTGAACGTGACTTACGGCTGGAAGATAAGCGAGGCTTGAGAGAGAACCTCTTCAATATTCAATAACCCAGAGAGATAAAAAAATATGATTCACGTGTATACTTCGGGGGAGAGGCTCGTCTCTGCGGTTTAACGCGTGTATTTTAGAACTACATATATAAAAGATCGCATCGCTGAACCATTTTCATTTAAATTAGATATACGTTGCGTTGTATATTAAAATTATTTTTATTAACGTTCCGAGAGATAGAGCTGCTATATATATCGGTTATAGGGGTACTTACAGCGCTTCAATTTCGACGTTTAATCGATACGTTATATCATAACGTGCGCTCTCGCACGTCAAGAAAATAATTCTCGAATATCAATATCGTATTTGAGCTTGACAGGTTGTTAAAAATGCATAATATATAGTAGTATATCGAACATATATTACATTTGAAAAATTCATCCGCACCACTGGCGAAGAATAAACAAAGCAAGACGAGAGGAAACGAAGAAAGCGAGAAGGGTGTATACGTATTATTATACAAGTGTCTCGTACTAATAAAGCGCTCGGCCAAATGTACTGTCTCCACGTGCGCTGTATATACATAACATAAGCAACCCCCGGCAAGAAATATTCGAGTGATATCTTGAGGCATTTTCCACGCCGCCGTGTATATATCCACACAATAATATACAAAAACGCTTTTAGTCGCGGAGAATAAGCTCAGGCCCGACAAAAGGAGCAGAGAGAGAGAGAGAGAGTACGTCAATGCGGCTCGCGACTCCGTTCGTCTTTTCAGACAAGCACAATGCGTTTCGCTGCATTCGATGCGCGTCTCCCTCTCTCTCTGCTCTTTTATTTGGTTAAGCTACTACCTTAGGTATATATAGGTATATGCCGGAGAACTCGTGCGGGCTCGCTTCGGTTATATGCTGCTGCTTCTCGGATGTTGTATTATATCGGACAGCCATGGAAAAGCTGCAGACTGCAGGCTTGGGAATTTATTGAGATGACAGCGCGACGAGGCTGGTGTGCGTGTTGGCATTGTGCTTTTCTAAAGGAAAGTATAATGATCTAATAAATAATTTCTCCGCGCGAGAGAGAGAGAGTTCACTCTTTTGTGTGCGAGCGTATTATATTACGCGATGAAAATTAACATGAATTTTTCGGGAATTCCGGCTGCTGCGCGCGAGGGTTATTAATGCGCTTGATCTATGCAGCAGCGACTTTGTTATACATAACTATTCAGGTGTATATTTAACGAAACGAGTGTCATTTTTTATTTTTGAGTCTAAAAAAAGAGTGCGCGTTTTTTTGTAAATTCGAAGCTATAGCTCTATTTTCGGAACTAAAAAGCGCCGCGCTGAGAGGACGGAATTTCATTTATTATCCCGATAAAAGGTTCGTCCTCTCTCACTATATATATCGTACAGGTATCGATTTTTCATATACGACGACGCGCGAAAGCTTCAAAGGTTAACCATAGTCCAATCCTGTATATATACATCGTCGTGTTTCAACTTCAGAAATAGCTGAGCTAAATACTTACAGATACACCCCGTATGACTCTCTCACATGTGCCGCCGGTATACACAAAAAAGACGTTCCCCCGGGAACAAATTAGCCCGAGAGCCGCAGCGTATATAAACTCTAAGTATAATATACCGTAAGTGCATACAAAGTACAGGACTTTTCCCCAATAAACTTTTTCCTCCGTCCGGCATACTCACCAGAGAGAGAGAGAGAGAAAGCAAAAAGAACAAGACAAATTAGAATGCTCGCTGCGGAGAGAGGCATTATACGACGGAGTATAGAGGCTACTCGCGGATATATATACACATCTACAGTCGCCTGTATGCAGCGGCGGCGAGCGCGAGAGCGCAAGGAAAACGGCCGAATAATAGACAAGAGAGTGCATTCCGTAGTCGTAGAAAAGAAATCTCTAGGCTCCATTAAGGGCAATATAATTTAGCTTAGGCTTAACTTTCCATCGGCTCGAAAAGGCTTCCACCGCCGCTTTATCTATATACTGCTCTCTGTACGTGTGTGTATACGTTTCTCTTGCTTCATCTGGCTGCAGCAGCAGCAGTAGACTTGCGCTTACGACTTACGAATACACAGACACACAGAGAGAGAGAGAGAGCTGTGCGCGCTCGTATAATGCGCTTGCGCTATACGGCAAAACGACGGCCATTAACATTAAATCCCCGATGGTAATGAAGGGTAGGGTCGTTTAGACAATGAATAGCGCCGGTTCGTAATTAGCGCGACTCTCTGTTGGCACACACACACACACGTGCGTATACATACACACATACAGTCTTTCCCAGGAGGGAAAAGCCTCCATTCGAACGCGCATTTTTCAGCGTGCCTTTTGACGCGGAAAGCCTCACTTTTTTATTTACCTCCTCCTCCTTCTTCGCGTTTCCTCCCTCTATAATACCATACGCTTTCGGTTTCTCTCGCGGTATATATAGGCGCGCGCGAGCATTAAACAATTATACCCGCGTTTGAATTTACATTTCGCCGCTCTTTTTTTTTTCTACCTACGATGCTTTTTTTTCCCGCAACCCCTCCCTCGGGATCCCACGGGACTCCGCGACGAGCTACTATGGAAATGATAATTCAGCATTTTCCTCGTGTACATTGTGTGTGCCAGCTCTCTCTCGCTCTTATGTGTGCTCTCTCTCTCTCTCTTCGAATCGAGTCCCGCCACCGCCGCTGCAGACGGTATTGTCACGCTGAGCTTTTTTGTCGAGTGAATTTTTCAATTATCGCGATGGGAAAATCCACGCGCGCGCAGCAGTAGGATTTGATTGTTCGTTTGTTACGCGCGTTAATTGAAATATCATATATCTTTGTATCCTCGGTTTCATTTCGTAAGTATATATATACGCAGGAATATATCTCGCGGCTGATAGCTGGATTCTCATCAATTTATATATATAATACACATATGAGCTGTTATCGAGGATACAATAGCTTCTCACCGCGTACCAAAGTAGCCTCATCAAAATTGCGAAAGTTGCACAGAGGGACAAAGTGGCCTATACTATATGCGGTTTCGGGGACTATATTGTATAATACAAGCGCACGGAGGTAATTAACAATGCACACAGCTGACTGCGCGTTTAATCCCGGCGAACTAAAGCGTATATATACGAATCACGTCGGTTACTTCCTTTTTCGACATACCCGCAGGCCGCGCGCAGTATGTACTCTATTATATATACGTATATATACTAACTTGAGAGCTTTTCGAGTAAATCCTCCAATTTCTCTATTTCGTCAGTGCAGCCGCGGAATTGAGCAAAAGCCGGACGAGCCGGTCTTCGTCGTCGTCGTCGTCGTGTCCTTATCGCTCCGAGGAAATCGCGGCCCGTAAAAAGTACGTAGAACCGCTGGAAAAAGAGGAGGAACACGAACGAAGTGAAAAAAAAAAACGAGACAACGAAACTCGCTCTGCGAATAAGGAACAAAGGGGACGAGCCGCGAGCGAGCGACAAGACCGCGAGTAAAAAAGAGCGGGAGGAGAGGGACCCCAAATAAAAGCAGAGCGATCACATCGGGAGGTATATATATACGGCCCGAAAAGTCGCTTATAAGCTTGACGTATCGGAAACATTTTTTTTTTTTTTTGTATTGGCGGCGCAAACCCTAATTTTGTTAGAGGCGCTTCGGCGAATTCCGCCGCCGGCTGCAGTTGATGCTATTATTGTTATATATATATATGTGATGGTAACCCGTGCGAAAACGACGGGAATTTATGAAAGCTAGTATATTGTGTCCCGCGTATTATACGCATACTTTACGAGATAAACTATGAATCAGTATTGAATGCAATCGCATATCGGGAATTAATCGCTTCGATCGAACAACCCTTTGCGAGGGGGAGATATATTCATTGCTCTCCGTGTATATAAGTACCATTATATACAATTGTAGGACTACAATTAGCGATCTAATTTTCTGATAAAGTCCCAATCAATTTTAGTGTGAATCAGATCCGAACTATCGTAGAAACCGTTATTGCTCTCGACCGATCGATTATCGCGATCGGTTCTATATATATAAGTATTATATATATATTATCTGATAGAAGATGGAAGCCACGTTTTGCTATAAAAAATCGGTTCCAATTTTGAAGACTATTACAGCGTATTTAGTTTGTGAATAGACGGCTAATAGAATATCACTATAGCCGGCAGGCGTTTACGCAGCCTCTGCTGCTGCGCCCGATGTGTATAACCCATAAACGGCTGCGTTGTTAACTTAGCTTTTATACTCGCTGATCGAATGCGTGAAAATCGAGTTGTATCTATATAGGTATATACGTTGTAGAAAGTATACACTCTTCCTGATTAAAGACAAACTATAGACCGATTTTGTCAATCGATTTCTCGCATCAAAGTTTAAACATTTCCCGATTAATTAATTCCGCGGGAGCCCGCTGAACGTTGCTTCGCGTAAAATAATTACAAAATGAAAAAAGGCAAAACAGGCGCATTTCGCTCTGATGAGCCGCACTGTCATATAGCCGCGCGTTCAAACAAAAATCCTCTTTCCGGCGATTAAAACGCTTGTTTTTCCAGAAGGCTGATTTTTTTTTCTAAAATAAAATCGCGCTCATCATCGAGGATACCTATACTCGTGTAAAAATCGCGAACAAACAAAAAATAGCAATAAAGTAACAACAATATCGCGTCGTTTCCTCACGACGAGACAGGTTCCCGAGGCGTTTCGTAAGGTGTCCCATCCTTATCTTTACAGGTATATACACAAGCAGAAAACACAAATCTCATATCGCGATTTCCGGCCGAAACGAGGGTACACACAGCTTACATATACATATTCCCAACAGCATAAAAATCTTGCTCAATCAAAGCAGCACAGCGTGTCTACAACAAAGGTGTGCACAGAGAGATAGAGAGAGAGAGAGAACACACTGTCAACAAGGAACAAGCATGTGCCTCATGCGACTAAAAGAGAGACTCGCGCTTCGCCAGTAACAGACGAGAAAAGAAGAAAATAGAAGGCGAGGAAGAAGGAAAGGCGCGCGTGTATAGCAGACGAGAGAAAAAGGACACAAGGCGGCAACGGGGCGCGAGAAAGCAAGCCCAGCCAGGCGCAAAGCCGCGCGATAACACGATATCTCTTACAAAGCATACACACACACACACACACACGGGTATATGCACTGCAGACGAGAAAGAAAATAAACGAGTATCATACCTCGGACGAGAAGTCGAGCCGGAGGCGAAGTGAGGGCGTCTTGTCGAGTAAAGTCCCCGGGCGTGACCTGGCACTCCCAGAGTCCGTCGTCAAAGTCGAGGCTGGCCCTTTTGACCAGTAGGGAACAGTCGCCGTCACGACCCCCAGCCCACTCGTACTTGTCGGGATGTACCCCCACGGGCTTCCGGTCCTTCTGCCAAATACACTGGCCCCGTTTGTCCTGAACCAGACACCGTAGCTTCACGTCTTCGCCTTGAGACACCTCCTGGTACTGGGCGGGTACCTCTGCGAAACGCTGCTCCGCTGATGTCGTCCACGAGAGCTGAGCCAGGAAGATCAGTAGTGTCGCAAGACCGTAGTACCTTCGACGAGCCATGATTTTTGTTTCTTCGTTTTTTCTCTCTTTCTCGATCGCACGCTGTGTGTTTGAACAAAAAAATGCTCGGGATTAGCGAGGTCTCATGATCTCGTTGGCATTACCGATGATCGATGCTGACTCTTGAGCATTATTGTCACACCTCTCGAGAGATCGACACTTTTAACCGCGTGTATAATACCGATGTTCTTCTTTTTCCCTCGGGTGAGGCACTAATTCTCACAATACGCATTCGTCGGCTGCATTCGTTAAGTCTCTCGTGCGGCTTAAAACCTCTGCCCCTCACGATCGGATTTCGCTTTCTACAATATCCGTCTCTCTCTCTTCGATCCGGCCGATTAACGTCGCTCCGATGCTGTGGAGAACACAAAACGCCGAGAGTTATGCTCTATCTGCGATCTCTATACGAGCCGATCAGGAACCGATCGAGTACCGATCGATCATCTCACGATCCGCTCTCCTTTTTTTCTCTCTCACTCTTGATCGTCACTGTCCCTTTTTTCCAGCCCTGGGCAACTGTGTTCACGTGTACATGTATATAGAGGAGACGGAACTGCGAGGGAGTGGCTGATGTGTGTGTAGAGGCGCGGCCTTTGATTCCTGATTTTCTTGCGCGCAAAGATTCGGATCTGAGCTGCTGCTGCAGCCTGGCGTACTTTCACCCGGTGCGGTTAGTTCCTTTTAATTCAGCGCGCGCTCGCCGGGTCAATTGCACATGCACACAGAGCACAACGTTTACTTCTGTTTTCGACTATATGGGCGCGAGCGTTCGACGCTCGTGGGAAATTTCAGCCGCAGCGATTGGAATGCCTTTTCCACCACCAGTAGTAAGCAGCTCCGCGCTTAGCCAACTTTTTCTTCTATGTAATCTTTCGCACTTACTGATAGTGTATATACACTATATATAACTATATATATACTGCGGCGAGGTTTCTCGTTTACCGCGCGGTGAGCGCTCGGCGATCTATGGGAAACGGTTTATTTGCACTTTTTTTTTTCTTCGCTGTTCACCTCCTGACAGTTTGCAATTATTTTAGAAAACGCCTTGGCGAGTAGCGGAATTATTATTACCCGATGGATCGCGCGGAGCTATGTGCACGCGCAACGGATCATAACTCGCGGTCATTATTATACCTATATAGGATATAGCTTTGAAATTTTCTCTATGGATCGAAGAATATTACTTTCACTACTACGCTTTTCAATTGGTCGTTCGCTCTTTTTTTTTACGACCAGTATATATAGCTTTCCACTAGAAATTCAAATCGTTTCCATCATCGATCGATCGAGGCTCGATCGTAAAGAAACACTTTTTTTTCGTTACTACAGTCAATCCGCACTGGAATAATATACGTGTCACACTCGCGCACCAGAAAGAAAAGGAACAAGCACCAGAAGAATAAGAAGCATCCGAAAATCTTTGACGAAAACTTTTTCGCACTCACTATCCGGATGTAAAACTTGAAAAATCCATCCACTTCGCAGCTAGATGTATATATACACTCCTTTACATCCCCGAACGCGCTCGAAGCAGAAAAGTTTTTCTCTCGAAAAGTTGCTCGGGCTGTGCTGCTGCTGCTGCTGCTGTGAGAGCCGGCTGCGAGCGGCACACGCTCGTATGACAGAATGCCGTTGTTTGGCGGGCGAGAGCCTCGTGCAGCCGCGGGAGAGCCTCGAGCTCCGCGGCGCCACCGTCGATCCTTTTCAAACTTGCGCGCGACGCTTCACTATATACATGTATATACACCGCTCTGTGTATATATAGGAGCTCACGTGTATTACCTGTTCACGGGGTATCGTATATACACAGATGCACCACCCTCGCGAGAGAGACTTTGCTTCGGTTCTCTCTTCTTTTTTGTCTCACCGTCATCGTCGTCGTCGTATAGTCGTGTTGTTTCCTTTGTGATACCCGACGCGCGCGATCGACGAAGAAGAACGGTCAATGAAACTCGCTCGCTCGCGCGCTATATATATATAATGCACACGCGTAAAGGAAGAAAGGAAGCTGCGCGAGAGTATATAGGTAATACGGAAAGCGGAGAAAGAGAGAGAGAGAGAGAGAACAATGCAAGAGAAGCTAAAAGAAAAAGCAACAATGCCAAGCGTCAATCGATCCTGCACCGCTTGGCCGCGGCTATACTCTTGCTAGCCGTTGGCTTGTGTATATAAAGTACGTATATATACACACACACAACACAGTACATATAGGCCGAAAAGTAGGCGCGCGCGCGCGCGCGATCGACGATAAGAGAACGGCGTGCTTCGCTGACTGCAGGTTGTTGCTGTATATAGCAGCAGTAGCAGTAGCGAGCGAGAGGTTGTGAAAAAAAAAATTGACGATGCACGAGTGGGAGACAACAATTGTAATCCAGGAAGAAAGGGACTGCGATGTTAGCTATACGTAGACGGATGGAAAAAGAGGTTGTGTGTGTGTATATCTATATCGATCGTCAAGTAGTACAAAACGTTATAATGTATCTTGAATTTTCTCGGCTGGACAACTGTGATCGATCAAATTTCACTTCTAATGGCATCATTCGTTTCGAGTGACAATGTCCTTTTCAGCGATGCTGCGAGTGTCTATAGAACGGAGTACACCTATATATGCACTTTTCTTCCGAGGATTTATAATAGTAGTAGCCGTCTAATTGAGTGTGAAAAAAATGATATTACGAGATTGCTCTAGAAAGATCTTTTTTTTCTCTTTTCAACGAAAAAGGAAAAAAAAGTACCTATGTATAGTGAATTACAAGCGCTGGGATGAAAATTACGCACGTATACTATGTATATTCATCCTTTGAGCAGCTCTGGGCATCGCGGAGAGGGACACAGGAGAAAAAGTAACAAGCAGACGTTTAAAAAAGAATTTCTAAAGCTTCTGTGTGTGTGTGTGTGTGTGAACTCCTGGCGCAGAACTGTCACGTTAGAGTCGGATCTGAAAAACCATTTTTTAATCTTGCCAGCAGCGAGACGACTGGAATTTCCTCGAGTAATTTCTCTCCTTTTGATGTTTTGAATGTTCTTTTTTTCGGGAGAGACCAAAGTAGATCCGAGACACACACATACACACACGAAGAATCATCGCGGATCTGCGAATCTCTTTTTTCTATTACATAAAATACAAAACACACACACATTCATAGACTATAATATAAAGCAACAAAGGACTGCATAAATAAACGGACAGGCTGATCTTTAAAACATTTCAGAGCCGCAGGAGATAAAGTCGTGCAATTTCGGAGCATTAGCCTAATCTCATTTACAAAATCCCGTCGCTATATAGCATCAGTGGAGGTAGCGTAAATGCAAGACTTCCGCGGCGTCGAAAAAAAAAAAAATAAAAGAAACACTAAATAATTCTACGCTCCAAAAATTCCCCCGTAAAGCCGCGCGGGCACGACGAAGAAAAGCCCGAACACGACATTGAGGTGTATATACAGTATACACCGTGAGTAGAAAGAGAAAATCAAAGTCAAAGAGTGTATAGCTACGGAGCGCGCATATAAAAGAGACTCGCATAAAACTTGTGTGTGTGTGGGTCCTGTCGCGCATAGCTATATAGCACTCCCCCATATAGCCAAGCAATGGAACCGCTGCAGTGATGGTCATACATACAGAGAAACAGACAGACACACACACAGGAGTGTACATATATAGCTTATAGCGGCGCGTTATGCGGTAGCGGAGAACCTAACCAGTGGAAGCGGAAGACGAGGCTTCCCGAGGCACGCGTGCGTATCCAACCCTGTCTCCTCTATACGCTACTCTCCGGGCGGCGTATACAGCCCCGCGAGCTCAGCTCTATCCTTATTATTCGAGCGTGTTATCATTATGCCATGCTACGCTAGGCTTTGCGGCTATGTACTATACTCCCCCTCCACTCTCTTGTCTCTGTCTCCCTATATATATATCCTTTTGGCTTTTCGCCATTCACTACCTATAGTTCGACGTCCCAGCTGTTCCACATTTCGAGCTCCGAATTTCCAAACGGAATATAAGCGCGCTGCAGACTGACCAAGCGCGTTCACATGATACCTATATGGTTAAAAAGACACGAGCTGCTATGGCTACGACGTGAGGGAATTTTCTCCTCTGTCTTTTTTTTTCTCTCTCTCGTTCTCCCGTGCTGTGGGCTTCTCTTTTTTTGTTTCATCAACCGGGCGCTGTGTGTACATACACAGAGCACGTATTGTGTGACTAAGCCGGGGTATATACATGGCTTGACTTTTGTCGTTGTTATGCGTAGAAAGGGGCACTTGGATTTCTCGTCTTTTTGACCTCGTTGACACCTCAACTTGTAGATCCCGTTCGCTCAGACTTGCTTATATTTTTTTTATAAGACGACGCGTTGAGTTTCTTGGAAATATTTTCAAGTACTTATATACTAGAGCAGCAAGGCCTAATTTATTAGCGACTCTCGCCGGTTTTCGCTTACTATCTCGAGAATTATTATATCATGTATAATACATTCGGCGTTGCTTAATCTATTTTAATTTCACGGCGATTATACACGAAATGTATGCGACGGTGTTATTGCGCAATAGTCGGATATACATATATAGCTACTTTCTTTTTGTATATTATTGTAAAGGGCGCGCGTTTACAAAAAATTGTTTTGATAGATTTTAGAAGTCACGGCTGTTCAATTAGCTTTGTTCGCTTTGGCTGCCAATGTTTTCTCCTGATAATTAGATCGACATAATACTGTACTGGTATTATGTAGCTTTGAATGCGTGAGGGATATAAAACAAATTTATTAGTCGTAATTGAGTGTATAGGTAGGAACGATATAAAAAAGGTAATTTAGAGTTTCTTACGCAAGGAAACACGAGTGTATTTGCACGTTTGAATAGAGAATCGAGTTGTTATCTAATTTTTTTTTCTTATGTTTCGAAATTAGAAAGACTGAGCCTCAGTTTTTTTTTTATAAGTCGCGCATTTGCAATTAAATTCTAAATTTTTACAAACTACGTTGTACCTATATACTACACGTCTGAGTATGTATAGGTATACGGCAATATCTTCTTACAGTTTACTGATGATTTTTCCCCATTGTATTGCTTTCAATTGAATTTTCACAGATTTTGTGGAAGGTATAAGCGGATCAAGTTATTTTCTTTTCAAATCCGTGTTTTATGTGCGGAACGATGCGGTGTAGGTTTCTTAAGATGGACTTCCAAGGAAAAAGTGTACAGCACAATGGCCGGCAGCATTTATACCTCGTGTAGTAGAAATTAATTCCTTAATACGCGAGACACACTTGAATTCTTTTGTACACAAGCACTTTTGTACAACCAATTCAGAAATATATATATCTTATACGTTAGTTTCTTCGTTTAAAACTTGAATTTCTAAAGGATATATAGAATAGCGCGTATACTTTGTATTCCGGACGACTATAATGTGGATCGATTAACTCGAAGAGCGAAATTCGTTTCTGGAAAGCCGATGATTCCTTCATTGTATAGTATGTTAAAGGGTCAGCTTAATATTTATGAACATATATAAAACGAGCGACGTGGGGGAATTTCCTTTTGTTTCCTGGCCGATGACTAAGTGGGTGACGCTACGTCCATCAAGATTGCGGAGGTTCCGAGTATTTTCAAACTTTTTGCCGTGCATTATGAGAAGCTCGTTATACATTTTTGATTGATTTTAGAGTAGGAGCCTATAACGGCTTGAGTCACATTAGTGATTCATTGTACACTATGCGAAAGGTTATCCCACTTTGTATAATTATCATGATGTATTCACAAGATGTATGATGGACGGTGTTACGGAAAAAAAATTCGCCGAATATTCTTGTGCAGAATTCGCGTAATTCGACGAATTCACTTTGCAATTAATCAAAATGCTTTTCGCGTGAGAGTTTAATTATTGCGAATTTTGTTAAACATTTCAATGCTACATCGTTGACGGGGTTAACTATAATAAAGTTTCGTAAAATATTCAAGAGTCAGAAATATATAAAATTAGTATTCGGGTTTAACGCACAAAGCGGACATCCGCCCACGCCAACCATAGGGTAAACACACAATCGAGATATTTATAGATTATCATCTCCCTCGGATTTTTCCCTATAAAGTTCAAACAAGCTTTCTTTCCACGAGGACCCCATCATCATAGGGACAAGAGAGAAAAATGGCTTATATAATTCACGAGGGAGGCACACACACACACATATAGACAATCCGCTTACGTTCGATAAAAGAAATTTCAAATCGCCTCTCGGCGTTATACTTTCGACATTCTTTCAGCTTGAATCTACGCTCACGGCAGTGATGGCGGCGGCGGCGGCGGCTATTCAAACACCTACTTTTCAGTTACGACGTAACTGTGCATTGTTAATGAGCATTGTTAATGGAAATGCAGACTGTGCGTGACTGCAAGGAAAATACCCCCCCACATGTTGCTGCCTCAGGCGTTGCTATATATTGCTGCGCTGTTATATACCATGATGTGGTAGTCGAATGTTTTAGTGTTCGACTCCATGGGTGCAAACCGTGAATACAAATGCAAACAATGCAGTATTTGAGAACGCGGCGTTTTCCCTATATATACTACATCACTGTGTATGTGCCGCTTATTAATCAAGTTTTTATATATAACGCATTGGCACATGTCATTGTCTCGCGAATATATAAGCGCGGGGGGTTTTGTCCGGCATATATTTGCTCGGGTAATACCTATTTGAATAATGGACTTGAAATTCTGCGCGCATTTAAAAATTATATTGTATTTTATATGTAAATGCTACGGTATTTACGGAGCGGAGAGTCTATATGCGGATTTAACGCATTTATCATTATTACAATCAATCATCGGAATATGTATGTGCGAGAATCGTATTAAAATATTGAAAGATAAACGCGCGCGCGCTCCAAATTTTTACAGACCCGCGTATATAATACGGCTAATTAACGCGAAATGTATAAATATAACGGAAAGGGTATAAAATATTTCTTTCGTTATGCAGGCATACGGAATTTAAAAATTATAGCTTCAGCTTTATTTCTAACAAGTGCGAGGGTCAAGAGTTTACCGTGCCGGCTATAAAATATTCATGAAAAAATTAGCACAACAAACGAAATTGAAAAATTTCCCTCCGGCGCTTTGGGAGTGAGAGAGCAGTGCAGCCTGTGCAGTACATACAGCCGCGCCATATGCGCGATTAATCCGTTTGAATGCGTTGCACTTGATACTTGAATGAACGGCAAAAGGGAAACAAAAACAGCGGACGTTATATAGGTATACATGCGTGACAGTGCCACGTGTTATATATATGCGCGTTCATAGAAACGCATTCATGTATATTATTTGAGATTTTGCTTCCTTTGCATATACTTTTATATACGCGGCGAAACCTGTCAAGACGGACAGCTGGTCGTGGCTTATTACGGGCTATTGTATGCCGAGGACTGTACTCTGCAATTCGTCCTCCTTGACGGTCATCATTATATTTTACATTTCACCACCGCGCACCTGTTATGTATAAATGTCTTCTCTTCTTCTGTCGACGCTTTTGTGTGCTTAGAGTTGAAAGTTCACTCTTTTACTTACACTTGAATATACGTGAGTTTGTTCAAGTTTGTGGAGAACGACAGGTTGTTACTTTACCGATCTGACGATCGTCACTTGACGATACCGATCGAGGCTTTGGTGATATACTCGGTTGGTATGGCGGTTTTGGTTACCGATTTACAGGGATCTGTAGTGAATCGTTGGACGTGCGTTGTTTCTTTTTATAAATCGCTCTGTTTACCTAGTTAAATTTTTATTTAAATATTCATGACCCGCACGAAATGACTTCATTGACAGTGCGTCGTTGATAGATCGGCTATTAGATTGTTTTCAATTTTCTTGTTTTTTTTTGCGATCATAAACTTTGAAATTTTATTTTCCTCGCTAGTTATTATTGAGCCGATACAGTCTGTCGTCGTTCTCATCCGAAATTTGCATAATGTTGTGGAAATATAATAGGAGATGGGGAACTCGGTGATCGGCAATAAATACAGCGTCGTGTAGTATATGTTTTGCATCTAATCGCTTTATTCTTGTCGATTCGATGACTCGCACTGTGTACTATCTGCACATAGAAATCTGACTAAGCGCGAATCGTAGAAAATAAAAACACGTATACGCATATACATATATATATATATAATTATACAAATATATAATAATAGCTTAAAAATTAGTTGCAATAATTTACGAAGAAAAATAAAACACGCTTAAGCTAATAATACATCTGGGATGACATCACATTAAAGTAGACGCGATATACAGACGAGGCTCAATCGATCGTGTTCTTGTTGTTTGTTCGTCAATCGCAAGCTTTTCCATCCAATATGACATGTTACGGAAAAGTGCGAACAGAGAACAGCTTTGTTGTTTCTCTCTTTTCACACTCGGTCAACAGAAAAAGAAACAGTGTTATATAGCTCGCGTCCATTTCTCGTTTGTTGGGACAAAGTAAAACGACGCGACCAATCGCACACGCGGTAAAAAATCTTGTTTCGCGTATACACACACACACTAACGCACATTCGCGCAACTCAATTGTATAGCCAGTCAAAGCACACTATAGCAGCAATAACAGTCGACTTTCAACAGCGTTTTGTTTAAATAACAATCACTGCGTCTATTGTCCATCGGGTCCGTTTTATACCAAAAATATCCAAAAAAAGCATCAGTTGCTTTGATCGTATACATTGGACGATTTTCACAACGTGCAAAAGCTTTTTTTTCATAACGCGTATAAACGAAAAATTTAACAACCGTGCAATTTTTATCACAAGACTCATCTCTCCACACAGACACACACACACACACACACACACACTTCGCGCAAGCATCTATTATAATTATTTTGAGCGATGAAGCGCGACACTAGACATACAGTAATATATAAATGAAGAATTATACAACATGAACGATGATGAGAAGCGCGACTATTTACAATACGATGATGGGTATGAGGATGATATTTACAAGAGCTCGATGGCCACGTTCCAAGGAAAAAAGACCGAAGTAGCGCGCGGGTATACACATGTATAATAACGAAGATCGAGCGGATGATTGAATTGGAAATGAGTGCTCTTTCTCCTGACTCGCGGAACTTTCACGTGCATCAGAGAGACAGACACGGACACGCATCGGTATGCCGTCGTCGTCGTCGTGGTCCGTTCGGTTCGATCCGCAATCTCTCTCTCTCTCTCTATATATATACTCTCCTTTCTTCGCTCATCGGGCCATTGTGTCTTTTCCACGTGAAAGTTTTTTTGGTCAATCCCGCCGCCGCCGCCGCCTTTTGATTCCGAATTAAAACAAAGACGAACAAAAAGAATATGCCCGAGAGTAGCGCAGCCGATCGAGCGAGTGAAGCCTCTATACGTCGTCGAATATATAGTTCTCTTTCTCGAATATCGAAGGATATATCGATTCAAATCAGTCTTTGCTCGTCGCGTGAAAGAGATCATCCTGTGGACTTCAGTAGAATAATCTCTCGCGAATCAGTAGATTGTTGGGTCTGGCTATGCGAGCGTAGAACCTGGCAGGTGGCATCAATCGGTAGAGGCTTGCCGATCTCAGAGTTTTCCTGGGCGGTAGCATCTCGGTCGCCGGTTCGCTCGACGATTTCTTCGCGGCTTCGAGGTCCTTGATGGTCGGCAGACGGGTGTCGTAGCGGATGTCCTCGATGTCCTCGTCCTTGGGCAGAGGGCGCTGAGCGTCGTTCGGTACCGGACGACCGTCAGGATAGACACGGATCACCATTGGTCCTGTTAGGTAGGGACCGGTATGCTCAGATGGGTGGACGTAGTCGTGGTTGGAGTTTGACTCCTGTGGCAGCTCGTTGTCGCCGACGGCTGTAATGAAAATATTTGCTTGTTAGATATATTTGATAAATACGCACGATAGGCGCTGAGAATATGAAAATGAAAGATGTACGATCGAAGGCATCCGATAAGTAAGGCGATCTCAGCGTCGAGAATTCCGATACACCGATGTATAGATAGGAAATGCATTATTCCCCGGTAAAGGGATTCGGCGGCGATTATACATCGAAGCGAGAGCGTGTAAAACGTCAGCGCTGAGAGTGACGAGTCGAACAATGGGCCTCGTCGATCGTGACAGCTCGCGTCGAGCACAATGCGGACGTCCATCAAAGTCCTTCGACTTATGCTAATGCGAGACGACCCCCGCGCTCTCAGCGTCTATACCTATATGTGTATACATACACTCGTGCAGAAGGCTCTTTCTTCCTACTTCCGACGTGCGCGCGCCTTATTCGAGTGAAAAGGGCCATTTCGTCGCGCTTATATACCTATATATTGTGTTTATATCCTATAACGTGGGATCAGTTTCTCTCCGCCCCGAGGTTTTCTCGACGAGGACGAGCATTATATTCTTCGCGCAGTTCTCTTTTTCTTCCCGATCGCCAAGTTGCACGCTGTGCCATTACCGGCGGGGACTCTCGAGGTATGTAGGCCAAGGCGTGAAATTAAACGGTCTCTTATATTTGTCCTCTTCGATTTCCTCTTCGCAATCGACGAGGATGCCTGCGTCAGAGCTAATCGCCGTGATTGCCTGCGCCTATCAGCCTTGTTTTTATTTTTTTATTAAAGTATACTTCCGAAGAATTTAAATAATAAAATGTATAACAAAGGGATTCGTTTATTACACTCAATATAACTCTCTCGCGCAGGAGCGGCAGAGGTGCTCTTTGACGAGAACGAAATTAGAATAGGGACTCTGAAGTGGGTTGCATTGTGTCCGTCTGAATTTCAAGATCGAACAATGAGTATAGTAGCTTGAAGAAAGCTTATCATAATTACGGCCAAAAACACAGCACAACACGACACAAAGGGGTCAGAAGCGAAGCTAATGCGACCGCGCGCGGCTGCTGCTCCCAGTGCACAAAGCCGCGGTTCTTTTTTATCCGTGAAAAATATCGCGGGGAGAGCGCGCCGGTCCTCTCGTCGTATCGTATATATATATAGGTATATAAGTAGTCCTTTCGTCGCTGAAAACGTGCAGCAGCAGCATCATCAGCAGCAGCGGAGAAAATGTGAAAGCTGAGCGAGCTGCTGCTGCCGCGCGGCCCATTCTTCGTTCCCAGAAGAGCGCGCGAGACGAGAAAAGAAAACAGAAAAGTGACCTCGATCCGCGGAAACGTTCGATCCTCTCTCGAAGGAAAAGCTGCAGCAGCAGCGAGAAATGTCGTGCGCACTCGACCCCGTCTCTCCTGCTATGTGTATACCCTTTTTTTTCGTCCTCTTCTTTCTTGCGCGTGTATGTGTGTTTACCTACATGCACATATACGATTTCGATCGCGCGCATCGAGATTTTCGCGCGCCGATTCGGAAAAAGGCGGAAGGAGCGACCACGACGACGGCTGCCTTTTCTCTCTCTCTCTCTCTCTCTGCCTCCGCTTTCGATGCCGAGATTATATAGTGCGATACGTGTACTAGCTGCAGCCGCGATCGTGGATGAAATTTCAACGAAGCTGTTTTCTTTTTTCGCCGCGAGCGTATGATGTGTGCGTGCGATGGTTTATTTTTGCGCGCGGGATTATATCGCGTATGAATTTTAAAATCTATAATACTGCTGCGAGTATATAAATATATAGCAGTGTGTTATTTCTGCTCTCGAGAGCGGATTTGACAAATCTCTATAGTGGTTGTAAACGATATATGGTTAAATCTTAGAATCGGATATTCTTTAAAATTAGAAAGCTCTCTCTCTCTCTCTCGCATAACTTTGAATGAAAATGAAGCCGAGAGAAAAGTTTTCTATACTGCAAGCATAAATGCTGTGTGTGTGTGTGTGCTATCCAATCCGCGATCGATAAGCGAGACTCTTTTTTGCGCTGAATTTCACCGCTTCTTTACTCTATGCACGATATGTGTGTATGTAGAAATTATGGCTGTAGAAGTATATATATATATTTACCTAACGGATCGGCATCGGCAGTCGTGTGGAAGGTGTGCTGACCGAGGCGCGAGGCCGTCTGCCTGTTGTTGCCGACCATGGCTCTCCAAACTGCAAGAGAAAAGAACGGAAAATCCGCGTTTAATTAGGCAATTCTCAATGCGCGCATCTCTCTATAACTATTATATATATCGTTTGGATTTCTCTTTTCCGCGCTAGTAGCTCGAGAGATAGCGTGCTGTAGCCGATTTCAATCTATATATACCTCTTAATCGCTCGACTCTCTATGTTATATTATTCCCATCATCATTCCTTTTTTTTACAACTCACTTATAGACCAGAAAGGCGAAAATAATAAATTTTTTTGAAAAACAATTCGCAATTTCCGGCGCGTTTATAAATACACCGTAATTGTTAGAGACAAGGAACAAAAATACTGTAATCATCGTCAGGTATTAATACAACGACGAGAGCGATTATATTGGAAACTCGAGAAATTTCTGGAGAAATCGCGAGCGATTCTTTTCAAAGAGAAAAGCTAATGGGTATATAATATACGTTATGTCCGCGATGCGTATATGCGTATATACCAGTAGTACAATCATCATGTATATACTTACTGATATCTTTGGCACCACGCTGATACGGATCCATTTCGTCGAGCTTGTCGTCATCGATGTGGGCCAGATTCTTCAGTCCAGTGACCAGAAGGTTTTTATTGCAGTCGGGTTTACTCGATTCCGCGCAATACTGCGCTACTTCTTGGCTGAAGATGCGGTACAGGTGACTCATCTGCGAAACAACGAGCTAAAGATTAGGAATCTCCCGCAGGCTATATATTGTGAATTTCAAATTATATTCGCGCCGCAGAGAATTCCAGTCGCGCGCGCGCGCGCGTTCACGGATTGTAATCCGTTTTATCATCATTGCGTCACTGCAGTATGCGGTATTATGCGCCGGTAAAAATAGATGAAATTCATTTTGTTTTCTTCTATTATTATGATGTCAATCGTCCTTACACAAACCGATCGAAGATGCCTGTCGTAGTGTATTTTGCAACGTGTGTTAAAAACGGAACATTGTATAACAAGGTGTATACCATAACGCAACTCCAAAAGCGTATATATATATATATATATATGTATTGAAAGAGAAGCAGACGTGCGCGCAATTGCGGGCGGTGCCTGTGAGCATTGCCGAAACAGCGGGAACGTGATGCCGATTCCCGATGTCGAAAATGCAAAGAAGATCCTTAAAAACTCCCCGGTGAACGAAGTCTATATACTCCAAGAAGCACTATATACATATATAGCGAAGAAGAGTAGTATAGGATGAAGAAAAAGGGAAAAAACGTCGTCGCCGTCGTTGTCGCGGTTAGTTAACGCGCTAGAACATTCCGGACGCGTTTGGTGAAACTTCTCAGCTCGTCGAGAAGGCGATTTGTTACCACAGCGAGAGAGCAATCGCGACTACTGGTATATATGCATGTCGCGTATCTCTCTCTCTCTCTCTCTCTCTTCGTCACGTCGGCGAGCAAAAACAATATTGCAGCGACGACGTCGGCGCAACGAGCCTCATCTTCGTCTTTTGTCGCAACCGATTTTTCGCGTCACATTACACGAGCTCGAGAGGGAAGAAGAAGAAAGTCTAGCGCTTAACGATCTAACGACTACTTGTAAATTGTTTAAAAGTGAGACGCTTTGTTTTCGCAACGCAAGCTCCGCGGTGTGTATAATGATATGTTTAACGATCTGTGATCGGTATATAATAATCTCTTACTGCGAATCGCGCAAATGCATCACGGGTAAAAAGGACAAATCACCCGCACAATACACTATACATACCAGCGCACGACCCGAATACATATTTGCATCCGTAAGAGAGAGGGAGAGAGATCGGGAACGTCGATAATCCCTCGACGATGTGCGTCGTATTAGAGAGAGTATATATGTGTATGTACGTAGGAACGTTTGACGGATATCGAGAGAAAGCGATCGCAAACAGTGCCAACAATTCAAACAGCGGATGAGACGTAATTAGCGCGGAAAGCCAGCGGCGTTATATATATATATACACATATACACCATATACACGGCCCATAGTACCTATACATAGCGTTGAAGTTTTTTTTCTCTCGCCAGCTCTCGTGTCAATATACGTCCGCGTCCGTACTTTCGAAACAACTTTATCTCTCTCTCTCTGTATCCTCGAACAAGTGCAAATATACAGAGAGCTGCAGAATTTTTTTTATTTAATTTTACAAACGTTATTCCTCGAAAGAAAAAATTTGCACAAGCATGTACATGTATAATTTTGTTTTAATTGGACTCTCTGTGATATGCGTTTAACCGAGAAAAGCTGCATGGACAGGCGAGTATTTTTATGGAAGGAGTAGAGCCGTGATCTAGAAATTGTTGGCGCGAGAGAAATAGAACGAGATATCGAGAGAGGACGTTGAAAAAAAACTGGACCCTCGTTACATCGCTTATAAGGGGCGAGTAAAGAGCCGAACTCGTTCTTGAACTTTGCCGGGCAAGGTTTACCTTGCGCGTTTATTTTCGCAGCTCGCTCGATGAGTCGGACGTTTTTATATATCATTGTCTACAAGGAATTCTCTGCTGTCGGCACGTATATAGCGATCAAACATATATATAATATAGACACACATATATAGAGGAGGGGGGGGGTCAAGATTCTCACCTTCTCCTCCCTAGTGAGAAACTCCCACATGGGAATAGCAGAGCCGCAAGCACGTGCGAGGCAGCAGACGAGCACAGTGGCCGCAAGCGCGATCGCTAAGCTTCCCCGGCAATTGCTCCCCGTCATGTCGCTCTTCTTTCTCTGATTCCTTCCAACGAAGCGAAATCCAAAAATCTCCTCGTACCAGTAGTCGAGGAACAATGGCGCAGAGGAAATGCTCTCTCTCTCTCTCTTGGTATGAGGGAAGAAAAAAAAATTGGGAACGCTTCCAAATCGAGATCTTTCTCTCTCTCTCCGCTTCACTGATCACAAAAGTCTCTCTGGGTGAAAGAAAAAGTAAAAGCGTCCTTATTTCGGCTGTCTTTCTCAAGTCACACAAACACAGTCGCGAAGCACACCAGTAACGTGATGTGTAACGGTGAATTAAAACAAAACAAAAAAAAAAATACGATCACTGCAGTATATAAGTTTCAAGAAGAAGTGTTACAAGCGTTCGCTATCGGTTCTCGAAAGTCAACTGAGCAGCGGCACGCAAGCCGTTCGTTTTATGCCCGCGGATCAAGTGAGGATCCCCACCGTGAGTCCCCGTACAAGAGAGAGAGAGCGTTATATTCCCTCCACAATATCCCCGGCGCCAGAGATGAGCGTCGTGATGCTTGTTTACGCACGCGAGAATCATCTTTTTTTTCGACTCGAGGGTGGGAAAAGAGACGCTCTACTCTTGGTTTTCCCCGAACGCTTTTGATCAGAGAGACACACACGTAGATGATACGACAAATAAGTAGATATGTAAGCTGGAAAAAGGAGCTTGTAATGCTGATGGATCGCTGGGATATATGGAGATGATGATGATTCCACGTTGGCTTTTAGCGTAATGAGGCAAGGTGCAAAAACGTTTTTGTATGTTGTAGATACGTGAGAGAGAGAGAGAGAGCAACGGGCCCAGGGGATCTCTCAATCTCTGATGGATGTTCGTGCGCGCGCGCGTATGAGTCAAGGCTATTTTTACAATTTTCACACATCACAGGGGAATCCGCTGTACTACATATATGTATTTCAATGCTGATGATGGAGAAATTGTAATGACGATATTGGCGCGATAGTGCTAATGAATTGGAAGCGCGCGAAAGAATCGCATCCTTTCGTATATTACATCGTTGCGCGCGTTCACCAGCTGTGCTGCGCGCGGCCAATTAACGGTTATTACTCGTCGTGTATGTGATTATTTTTAGGTCGTAATAGTTCAGAAATATATATCGAGGTTTATTTTACGACCGTTCTTCTGTTTCTCCGGTTTTTCCCTGGTCATGTGCGACTATTTATAACTTTATATTGCTTGCGTGTATGAATCTAACACTCAAGGCGATGTTCGAAGCAAACATTTTCACCTGGTTGTTGTATTGATTTGTTTTGTATCGTGTGTGACACTTGATGCTTTCCTGATATTATTATTTTAGTGATACGGTGTGCGATGTGTCATTTATTCGTTCTACGGTTTGTCAGGTGGTTGTTACCGTAATCGTCATTTATAAGAAGACCAAATGCTGACAAGGTTCACAGGTATGTGAAATTTATTTGTTTACCTCGTATCTTGCAATAAACCGTTGACTTTGCAAATGTAATTGCTTCTATAGCAAGTAGAACACAAGAGACTTTTAAAAGATAAAAATAGTGTAAAATAATCGTTTGATCTCGGTGTTTCCGAAGAAATATTTTCATTCCAGCTATACACACGAGAAGAAAATATATTTTTTAAGCACAAGGCCTTTGCACACACAACTGTAATTATTGTATCTCCGAACGAGTAATAATATTCCGTACATATTGAATTTTCAGTAAAGATAATTGTATGAAATAATTATCAATACTGCAATCGTGCAGTAAATTAATCGATGTTCAATAAATCAAATAATCATTTCGTCAAAGCAAATGCAAAAGCTGAATGTTCATTTATATCTGATTCAATCGTCGGACTTGATTAATTTTAAATGCCGAAAGTAACAGCATATCTCCATGATTCCATGATGCAGTCCATGGAAGCTGTAAACAGATCTTTGCGGCCTTATATAGTATAAAAACATATTTATATATACGTGTGAGATCTAATTTTAATAAAAAAACAATTTAGTTCTGGACGTGCATTGAAGGAAATTGTAAACACCGGAGTGACGACGAACTCCAGTCAATTTCGGCGACGCATATATATATAAGGCGTCTGTGCGTATTTATTTTGTATGAAAAATGGAAGAAAAAGGCGAATTCCAACAAATAGGAAACACACACTTTATTCGTAAACATCGTCGCGACGTACCGAAGACGCGACGCGCCATATTTACGAAAAAATATTCGTCGTCCCAAGGATGTCCATGACGTGGGTCAGCGTTCAAATTCTGGTTTTTTATTGGCCAATTAATATCGTGCTCGGATTCGGATACTTATCTGCGGTCACGTGTGTGTGTGTGTGTCGTTTTCGTTTGGAACTGCGAAATTCATCTATACTGCGCCGTGATGTCTCTTGTACGTCCTTTGGAAGGACAGTGTCTTTCCTGTTTGTACATATTATACACACTCTTACTCACTATGTATATAACTATGCGACACGCTCTCACACGGAGAGCCTCAATGGCTAGCAGTTTAGACTACAAAGCGAGACACACCGACTGAAATAGAACAATGGTCTCGTGAGTCTACAAGGTGAATAGCTAATGCGAAAGAGAAAAAACACTGCAGTCGCTCGGTTTTTGCAGTTTTCTCTCCATCTCTCTTACTCTCTCGCTTATAATATACCTCCGGGAAGTTTTCGAGAGAATCCTGTTTCGGTGTGCACGCGGTTTATTTAACGACGTTTTGTTCGGCATTTATGGCCGCGAAAGAATTTGAAATCAACAAATCGTAAACGAGCTGCAGGCGAGTATAGTGTGTTTAGCGTTTTTTTGCACGCGACTGAATCGAACAACACGAAGCTTTTTCATATCGAGTGCATCACTGCAGAGGACGTGTATTTTGCCTTTGTTTTGATTTCGAGTTTTGAGAAAATAATTTTGCATACATTTCGTAGACTCTAACTTGAGAAAAATAACGTTAGTTGTAACCTTTTATGTCGCATGCATGCATGCATGTTTATTTTAATTAATAATTTTTTTTCTTGACGATTTGACAGATTAACAGCTTTTGATTAATGGCGCCTGTTAATTATTGTAATAGCTCGACGACGCCTGTGCAGTGAAATATTCACTGCGCTTCTCTTTCAAGCTTGCGCGCAAGTATTGATAATCGATAGAACGAAAAATAAAACGTATTCTAAAGCTTGCGCCTCTTTTGTTTGGATGAAGAGTAAACTAGCGCGTCGTTATACACAGACACAAAAAATCTAATTACTTAGCGCAAAATGTATAAAAATCGAAATATCGACGACGACGTAATGTACCGCAAAGTTGAGTAACAAGGAGAGGGTATATAAAAGCTGCGTTTATTTATAGCTATACAATTACATTTTTATACACTGACAGACCTTAATTAGAGATTTCTTTTCTTAAAATGTATTATAAGAGCTTTTTTCATACACTTATCCAATTCATCCCTTCTTTAGCGTGACGAATAAGTATCCTTTAATAGACATCATCATCACAGTACTACTGTAAAAGGAAGATAATACCTGGATATAATATGACATCATTCCTTCCCTATGAATCACGCCCGAGCAAAAGTGTCTCCCCGTTAATTCCGACGACGATCCATCCAAATCTGTAGAAATCCCCCGGATGCTAATAGGTCAGAAATAGTCAGGCTGAGTATATATTCAAAAGCGTAATAACCGGATGAAATTACCGAATTTCGCCTCGTCATCGATTTCGGCGAAAAAGCTTTACGCACTCGGTGACTACAGATTCCACCAGTTCTATTACATATCGCGTTATTATAAATCGGCGAAATCGAAACGTCGCTAAAATGTCAAAAGACGCGCCTCCGAATTTCGCATTTCTTGGCCAACGACACAAGCAAAAAAGTCACACACACAGATTAAACGACGAGCATATAAAAAAGAAGAAGGAGTAAAGGTCTGGAACCGGCTCTCGCAGAGGATGAGCAGGAGGATAGATAGGAATTACGTCGAACGGAACGCGGAATTCCATCGCCTCGGGCAGGGCAATGACTGTGTGTGTGTATAGTGAATCTCTCGAGCGCGACCGCGAGAGAGGCGCGCATTTCCCGTTTCTATCCCTTGTGCCAAGCGGCCGACGACGACTTCCGGCGCGTCACGTCCTCCGGATCTCTCAGCGAGCGAGCTACTGCAGCTTTATCTTGCGCTCGGCTGAGCTACGCTTCAGCTTTTGCCTGCTTGCCCTTTAATTGGGTCGCGAGTGAGAGAGAGAGAGAGAGTCTTTTTGTTCTCGTCCGCGCAAGCGAGTTTACTTACTTGTTTGTTTGTTTGTTCGTTCGTTTTTGCTTCATTGGAGCAGGGAAACGATTCAATTTCGCTCCTTTTGTATGGCACACTTGCCGCGAGAGAGTAGAGAGAGAGAGTGAGTGAGCGATGTTTCTTTTTCGGGAAAATTGCCTTTCGTGTTTTGAATTCAATCAGTTTAAGCATTTCATTTCATTTTCTTTTCAGACCGACTCTTCTGTATACTAGCTCTCGCAATTGCTTCTTCTTCTTTTCTCTCTCTATCTCATCTCTTGTGTGTTATACATCGGATGAAAGTTTTTTCAATCAAAAGTTTTGAAAAACGTGAATTCTCATCGTTGATTGACGTCTTTCAATCCTTTAATACGGCCTGCACTTGATGCAGCTATTGCTATACACATTATTGGATACAGCTCTCTTTGAAAAACCGCTAATATTTTTTTATTCATCGTCGCAGCAAAATTGCTCGTGCAACGAGGAAAATTTACACTTGATTAAGATTCAACGTCGAGATTGCACTCGCGTTATTAAGTGATTATCCGCATATGTGCAGCAGCAGAGATAGTTTTTATACAGCTAAATGCATGCATAGTCGGGTCGTTGCGCAAGTCCTGCAACAATTATCCCAAATAAACCATGATTACATACTTTTCAACGACACATAATATAACAACTATGCGCGTAACTTAATATTGGGTTATTGCATCATGATTACCATCCGAATTTTCATTTCGCCTATACAAATTCAATTACACTTAATAACACATACTATTATACCTCTATTGCCTATATATATATAACATACACAGCTTTGTTCGCAACGCAAAAGACGCACAGCACATTATTCAGGACATCAGAGCCAATCTGCCGAGAGTAGCTGCGCGTAGCTTCGAAAATTCCGAATTTTACTTTCGTTCTACTTTTTTACGCGCGAGCCGTTAAAAGAAATACTTACCCGCATAGCTGAGCCCGTAAAACTGCTTGTCGGATATTTCGCCAACTGTATAAGTATATATATATATGTGTGTTCGCTGTGCACACGCTGTCGATAACAATCGCTCGCGCGTTATATTACCAAAGAATAGTGCCCGTTGATTGGGTCGATAATAAATCGAGAGAGAGAGAGAGAGAGAGAAAAAGAATAATCGTCGGAATGGAAATCAAGCAAAATTCCACAAAATGATTAACTGCCGTGCGTGTGTGTGTGCACGGCGCCGACTACTCTCCCGCTATGTAGAAGTATATACCTATATATATATATAATGATCGCACCTGAGAGAAGATGGAAATCCCGAGAGTCGCGCCAGACGCACAGAAGCGAATTAATTATCTTTTAATGGAGACGCCGGGACGTGACTGGAGCAATTCCCTACCTCGTTCGCGCGCACGCACACATATACTTACACACACGTCTCTCTCTCTCTCTCTCTCGAATACATAGATAGATTTCATAGCAAGGCATTAATCGCTCGGCTATATAGAAGAGACGCAGCCTCCAAAGGTCGTTCTCTCGATAAATCATTTCCTTTTGGAATGCCGTTTATATAGATATCAGAATTCCCAGTTCTTTTACACGTACGTATATAGCGTTATTGTGTGTATATGTTCGGTGTATGTACGAGATGAGAGGGTGGAATATTTTTGGCAATTTTTTTTTTATTTGTATTCATTGATTGGGAATTACGGCTCATATTTGATATTTTCAAATCGATACTTATTGTTCATGGACGCATTCATGCTGAAGGACGAGAGCTTGATTTATTAAGGAAGATGCCCGAGCGCAAGTTTATACGGTGTGCCAATGGGAGAAGAGAACTGACAAATATGTACAAAGGAGGAAACCTCCATAGACATTGTTTATGGATCGTGAAAAAAAAATTGAGTACGAAAAAATCAGTCCCGTTACTTCTGGAGAAAGTTGCGGAAGATTTGCTTAAAATTGATTAAATAACATACGTGTATGACGAGCGCGTATATATTAAGTAAAATGAGTTTAGGCTAATAATAAATACCACACCTATCAATCAATCAATTTTAATTTTTTTTTTTCACGGTGCCTTCGTTGATCACTGTGATTTTCAATTATTTATAACGTTCATATGAGGAAGCCAATCATTAATTTTTGCATTAGCGGAATGACCGCCGGGAGTTTTTTTCTCTCGCACACCCCATAAATTATTCTCCTGTCAAAATTGTCGTTCACCGTATACTTAAGTATTTAACTGTAATTGAATAAATTTTGAATCTTTTCACGATTTTCACTTATATAAATCTTAAAAAAAATTCCAAGTAGAACGAGTCGTGTGTGTCAAGACAACAATGCATCAAAAAGCTTTCCAACTTTATCCCACATAACAATAAACTTCACGCGGGCCAGCTGTTACTCAAATTTATGAAGATACCGAAGCATTCTTTATAGAAGACTCGAGAAACTCCATTACATTTTCGCATATACAGTCTAACGCTGACCGCGCGAATCTATTACACGACTACGCGCGCGCTGATTTAAGACGCTGTAAAAATGTAAAAATTCTCTATCCCATAATGAAGGTAAGGAGATAAAAGGCTGGTTCTCGAATTCGTTTTTTTGTTTTAGCACACCTCGTTCCGAATTCGCGCGGTTTAAAAATAATCATTTCTCAGGGGGGGAATCCCCGTTAAAAATTTGGAATCACCCGCGCGCAATTTACATTTTCGCTTTCTATTAGCGCCTTTTTCCACCTCAGGAGTCGCCAAAAAAAGAAGAAGAAGCAGAAGAAGAAGTCTCTTTATTGTCCCCGAAATGGAGTTTTTTTTACGAGCGCCGGCATTCCCGGACTAACAATAAAAACGTAATAAATCAGAGAGTCAAGCCCGCACACACCGCTATACTATACACACGCATCCGATAAAGGAATATAAAATACGCATTCTCCTGTATAAGCCGAGAGAGGCGCGAAATTCAAGCCGCAGGAAATATACTCGTGGACATTCCAACTATTATACGGGAGAGCGAAACGTGTCGGCGAACACGTGTTATGTCATCGCACCTCGAGGCAAGGACGCGCGTACTTTGACTTTCCACGGCGACATCAGTTCGCGATATATCGGATATTTTATGTATGGATTCGATAAGGAGAGTTTTGGCAGTTGAGCTATCTGTATAGGAGGACGTCTTTTTTTTACCTATCCTTTTCGACTCCTTTCTTTTTTCGTCCGGCGAGCTGTCGCCTTATATTCAGGTATGCGGGGAATTTGGAATTCCAGATTTTTTGCGCTTATCGCGCTCGACTCCCGGTATAAGCGCGGAATACTCGAGTTTCAGCGAGATAGATTCACGCTCTTCTGCCGGGCGAGCGGGAAATGTGGAAATATAGAGAACAGTTTGTTGCACTCTTTTTTGGATGAAACGAGGGCGATAATTCATTGATTTTTCGATTCTTCAAATTGCGACACGTTCGTCGACGATTAATTATTCGCGCTGGCTTATGTATGAGTATAACTAGGACGTGCCGTGAATTAATTCAAAAATCACGTCGAATGACAATTTTGACTAGTGTTTTTTTTAAATTATGGTATTAATTCAATGTTTATTCATACAACGTAAGCAAATAATCGCTGTCATTTATTAACAGACAAACTTGAATATAGTGAAACATCACTTATAATAATAAGAGTATACCTGCTCATTTTCCCGAGAAAAAAGATCACCACGCTATAGAGTATAAAAGAAGCCGTTAATACCCGAATTTATTCAACGACACGAAGCTCGAGCGTTAGAAAAAAAAATCGAAGCCCAGTAAAAAAATCATCGGCATAATTTATTATGTGCTACATCGTAAAGCAAAGAATATCATTCATTTTTCCATATATAGAGGACTCGCTCTTCTACATACGCACAATATCGGCATAATAATATACATTTTACGCTTATGGTAATGCTATATAGCTTTGTCTCCATACCTTTACCTCACGAAATTTCAATATTTTACATAACTCTCGGACAGTGTCTATAATCAATCTCGCAGACCTTTTTACAAAGTGGAGCGTGACAAAAAAAAACAGGTAACCCGATTTGCCTTCCAAATGTCTTCCTCGCTCGCCACTTCTAACGATCATCTCTCTCTCTCTCTCTCTCTTCCCGAAAGATTTTTTCGCGCACCTCGCACTAAAGGCTCAAAAATCACGGGAAGCATTAAAATTTGTCGAACACATAGCAGAAGAAGAAGAATCGCGAAACGAGTGCGCAGAAAACAACTTGCTTGCGTGCGCGCGAATATATAATTTAGGATCAGCTTTAACGGATACGAGATTCCTGAATTAAAAATCTGTTTTGATTTCCGCGCGGCCACCGCCGCCGCCGGTATGTGTTTCTCTCGCGGATTTTGGGCCGCGCATATAATAATATAGTGGACAACACTCATATGACGTCAATTTCTCGGGGCCCGAGAAGTGCCGTAAAGACGACGACGCACCGGCGCCATCCGGCTTCAGGTGTCTCTGTATATCTTTCTCGTTCTTTAGGCGAAGATTAATTTCTCTCTCTCGCGGCGATATGTTGACGACGAAAATCGCGGCGCCGCTCGTCTCTAAAAATCCAGTGATTTGAATTCTCGAACGGCGGCCGAATTATATTCCGCTTCGAAATAATTAAGGCTTATATAGGTATAGTAGACACTAGCACTCGACAGACAGATGACGCGCGAGAGTTCATATACATGACGTTTTTCCACGATAGTCTATTATACAGCTGCCCAAGCTGTTACGACTTTTTGGTATTTTCGATACAGAGGCAGTAAAAGTCGTGTTTTATGAGCTTGCTCGTGCGTAAATCGCTGAAAGTAAAAATCCGATATATGCGCGCATACTGCTATATATATGGGGATCAGGGAATCCCGTGTATTGGTTCCAGCGGATTTGGGTTAAGGTTTTCCATATGGCTTTCTGGATGTCCAATGTCAGAGAGTATAAGCGTTGTAAACTTTTTTTATTTGGGAAATGTTCCTACATTTTTTAATGCTAGGTGTATAGTTTTATGGACGTTTTTATTGCGCGGTCAATTTTGTGTTTTGCCATCGTCTCGCACGTTATTATAGACTTGCGAATGTGGTATACGTTCCGGTATATATTATATAGTATACTGAGGGCATTATACGTGCTGGCTTGGTTACTGACCCCATAGGCTTTTTCATTATTATGATGTGATTAAACTTTTGGCCATTTCTTCATCGTCCGTGGTCTTAATTATTCCCAAGTAATTAGTAAAGTGCTGCACTGGAAAGATTTATCAAGTTTAGGACTATAAGCTCTATATCATATCCTCTCGCTGGTATTAAATTGGCGAGTTTGACTTTTCAACCTGTTAATCGAATGCAGACAATGTCAGCTACTATAGTATGAACATTCTTCGAGAATATTTAAACCTTTTTTTAAATATAAGGCAACGAATGACGAAAACAGTTTTGCATTTTTTTAAAAAACTATTTATTACATGCATACACTTCAGATAAATCTTCTCCTTACAACATACTCTGATAATTAATTAAAATTTTGACATTTCAGTACACGCTATGTAGCTTTGGCGCTTATCAAGTCCAATCGAATAATAATAATCTTCAAGAATCTATACATCAACAGCCCGTGTATCGCACACTCCAGTAATATCTCACATTATTATTGGAGTGTCGATAAATGACGATAATTCCGAGAAATGACAGTAGACCTCCGTCTTGACATCTTATATATATGCAAATCCCTTCGCAACAAATCATAATTTTCCGCACGGCATAAAGACAAGTCGCAACGGCACCTACACACAACTCTCTCATCATCACAATTTGTTTACCACTTTTGGAGAATTGGACGCTCGTAAAACTGTTTTTCCGTCAAATTGCGTTCCAGCCTCATCGCGTCATGCATAAGCGTATTATACCTTATCAATCACATTCATGTTGTTCCAAGCTCGAAATTTGGATTTACGTCCGCGGGTACTTATGCCGGCGCGACCGGTTAATTAATAGGCGATCTTCAGTGTGTTGCTGGCGCCAGTCGCGGCGCGAGAATCCTCTTCTCTCTATCTTTCTCTTTCTTTTTTTCTCTCTCGTATTCGCTTGCGATGAACGAGTTCTTTTCGAATATAGACATGAACGCACGTGCTCTTCTCCTTTTGTGGAAGGTAGTCCGTTTTGGGCTATTCTTTTGAGTCCCATTTTTGTTTTATTGATTTCTATTTACGCATTTTCGCGGATATCTTCAGCTCATTGTGCGGGTTCGGGATACGAAGAAATATTTTGCTGTCATATAAATATAAAAATATACTTTGACACTTTTTACAGCTGAATCACACTCAATGACATGTGTACATTATTTACGTAACAAAAAATTAACATATATGAGTGGGATAAAGGCTTTGCGCTTCGTTAAAAAAATTACTCTTCACTTTTGGTATGCTTGACTCTGTACAGCGATCTCGTCGTATCTCATCCATTTACAGCAGCAGTTTTATTATATTAAAACAGCCCTCAATGACGATTGTAAGCGTGATGAGTACGGTGAGCTGAAAATTTTTTTCGATTTATGTACGTATTAAATTTTTAACGGTACAAGATAAGCTTATTGTATTTCGAATTTATACTACCAACTCACGTTTGTAAAACTCTGCAAGGAACTTCACCTCTGGAACGAGACTATGTACCTTTGCTATGACAGAAGCCTTTGGTGCTAATGTTGCGTCAGTATTCCAAATCTGAAAAATGAAATCTTCTATTTATATTGCATCCCCATAAGATTATACGTAATACGGATGAACAGTCTTTAAAAATTCTAAATTTAAAAAAGCTTCGATATATAAATGGAGTAGAGATGAGAGATAAGAGATTTTACCTGAATGAGATCATCTCGATCTCGAATGGAAACAGTGATGCCGCAGATCTCGTCGTTTTCGTCCAAGCTTTCGCTAAACTGCTCGCCTATAGCGGCCAGAACAACTTCCTTCCAAACGTTTGCCTGTGCAGCGTAGCAGAATATGTTTTGTTATGTATATGCGAAAATAGATGTAACCGATGACTGCACGATTGTTTTATAAGGAGGAAAGTTGACTCACTGTGTCGGGCTTATGGCACTTGAATCGCCAGGTACCGCCGTTCTGATTAGCCGGCTCTTCCCAAAGAGGGTATCGCTCATCTCGCATTAAGTGGTAACTGTAGCGGACCTAAAACAATTTATTATTTTGTTATAAATGTGTACCTTTATGATCGAATGCGGAGCTTTTAATTTAGAAAAAACTCAAATCGGATTATAAAGTTATTTTTTTTAATCGATGTTATAATAAATTTTTTAACTATTTTTTCATCAAATTGAATTACAATAACAATATGAAATAAAATCAAGCTTATATAATAATCGTGATTAATTTATCAAAAGCAATTTCGAATTATTTCATTTATTATCATGTGATCTCTTTCGTACATATATTATTTCAGAATAAAACGTATATGTACGTAATTCGTCAGAGAATTACTGTTTATACTTGAAAATTGAATATGAATTAAATCATTCCGTTTATTCACGATCATCTGAAAATGCGATTGTAATCTACTCTGGAATAATTTAAAATCATGTAAATAAAAATATCTTTTTCTCTCCATAATGATTAATTGACCTTGATTTTTTAACGTCTTGTATTATTGAGGAGTAAGTGAGCGATTTTTTGAAAAAATCAGATAAGATGTTTGCTAATTATTTACCTTTTCATTATTGTTTATTCTATTAATGCATTTAATGATCTAATTTTTGCAGCAAATATATGTGCAGGTTCAATAATTTTTACATGTATCCAAGTTTTTATCTTTTATTTTAAACTATTTTGGTTGTCATTTTAATATAATAGTAATAAAATTACGAGACGATTATGCAACTATTGATTCATATCGAGATTAAAAAAAACACACCTGCATATCTCCCGCATTAGGGATGTTGTTAAAAACAGCCCAAAAGCTCTGCACAGTGCTGACTGTGTAAATTTTCTTTAAGTTGGCCTTGTATTCTTCAGTGGTTGTTCCAGAAATCGCTCTGTGTATGAATATTTAATCAATATAAATTAGCAAAAACAATAAAAATAAAATTTAGATATCCAAAAAATTTCAAAAGGAAAAGTAAATCCAAATGAAACTTGTTCAAAACAAATGAAATCCCTTAGGTTTTTTAAATAGTTATTTATTACTCAAATAAATAGTTGTAAAAGCTTTATATTCATTTTGAAATTCAGAAATAATTAAGAAAACGAAATTATTTTATTCGATAACGAGCATAAATCAATATAAAGTTTATTCCGCTTTGATAAACAAAACTGACCAACTGTGTAAACAAACACAGTAATAAATATACACTAGTTATGTATATGCAGTGTGAAGTACTGGAAATTTTAAAAATGCATATGCTATTTTCGATTGAATGAAGGTCACTGAGTAGAGGTACAATAATAACCGAAAATATAACTTATGAAGGTCAAAGAAAAACAGATACACAAAATTGTCGTCTAAAATACGTTTTGGAGCCATCAGAGAGAATATAACTCAAACGCGTAAAGTGAACCCTATAGCGCCACCTTGCATCGAACACTGACAGCTCGAGAGGAAACGGAGTCTGATGCCGATGGGTTAAAAATAAATAAGGAGCAAATCAGCGAAAAATAATCACTCACTTGTCGAGCCAGAAGGTCCAGGGCGTGTTCAGAGGTATGCCGACGTTGTCGTGCTCCTTGATGTTGTCCACGATCTCGCTGCTGAATACCGGCGACTTGGACAGCATCTCCGAGCTGGAATTTTCCTTCGGCTCGCACTCCATCGTAGCCATGTTCGAAGCGAGATCGGGAGCTCGACACACACTCGCGGCAGTGTATTATGCGCATCAGAGTCTACGCGTCGCGGGGATCTGCAGCGCGCGCTAATAAACGCGCGCCGCATCCCGGGCTGACGTATTCTATTCAGAGTATTTTACTGGGCGGTTTTAACTTGAGCTGATAATGCTATAGTTGAGTTTTTTTAGTCTCTGTGGAATTAAAAACTGGTATTGATACTGGCAACAACAAAATTTTCAATACTATGCGTCTTACGCTTTTCAGGTGATATAATGACTAATAACAGATGATTTGATCACGATCAGTTTAAATTGGAATCTGTAATGCTGAGCGCGATGATTTATCGTGTACAATAATTATGCAGCAATTAAGATTATTATAGTCAAACTTGTACTGACAACATGAAGAAAGAATAATGAGTTTAAATTTTTTACTCTATCTAGAACTTATGCTTGCAATATATAAATTTCGACTTCAATATTGAGTAAAAAGACGCATTTTTTGTTTTACATAATAAATATTTCAATTCAAGACCATCTGAATTTCATAAAGTATACAGTATGACTATTTATTAAAAGCTTGAACATGAATGAACATACATAAACACTTGAGTGTATGAATGAACTACCTTTAATAGTACATTTTTATACAGTGAAAAAAATTTGAATTTGAAAAATTCAAAAATGTAATCTACACGCTGTAATTTACATTAGTTGACACTGCTCGAGAGACAAATCATGTGATCGTCGGCAAGCGCGCCCTCATCTTTCGCGGTTCGCTATTGGTTCTGTTATGATGATGACGTCTTGAACTTTGCCCAGATTCATTGGATGATCTGATGGAACTTTTTTTGCTACAATGCTAAACATCAATATGCATTCATGGAATGTTATTGCAAAGATGCGTAGATTTAAAAAAATAAAATAAAAAAACTAAATATGCTTTATAAAAGATATACGTTCTCTAAACACTACAGTGAATGGATAATGATTGTGTTTACTTCTGCAATTTGTAGTTGTAAAATTGTAACGAATACATTTCTTTTAATTACATAATGTTTTACATAAGGTTTAACAAAAATTATTGACGGTTGTTTTCAGTCGATAAATTATTGTTTTTTTTTGCACACAAACTTCGAAGTATCAACTTTTATTACAAACGCATCATCATGCACTGTACATCAAACACAAACTCGATTTCGTTAGAAAAAGTCCCTTTTTTATCACGCGAATTTTGAGAGGAAAATCAAACTAGTTTTTTAGCTTCAAAGAAGCTCTTGAGATGACGCATTTGCCAAGCACCCATGGCTACCAGAATAACAGTTTGAGTAACAGACCACCACAGTACTCTTCGGTTCGTACTCTCTGATGTCTGTCTGAATCTTTCTTCTCGGTACTAAACAAAGACAAAATAATAATGATAAGTGAATTATTAATATGCTGGTGGATTTGAAACAATAATGATATATCTTAAACTCACTCTTTGATAACTTTGTTCTTTCGTGATCTGAACTACTTGATCCAATAGCTGCTTGATTCTCAATTGGAGATCTGAGAGTTTTTCTTTTTGTGCAACGTTAGCATAATCAATTGCATGTTCACCAACTTGAATATCTAAGTGTACCCTCTGAAAATTGATTAAAATAAGTTAAAATTGACAAATATATCCAATTTAAAATATTTATGCAGTGATTAATGTGCAATGAAAATATAAATATCATTCATGTAAATTTATAACTTATTAGATATTCTACCTTTATATAGTAAATACGGGTAGCTATAATTAACTAATTAATTGAATGTTATATGTGACTAGTGTATTGATTATATTTATTTACAACTAGTTAACGGTTCAATCAAAGCTTACAATTTAGAAAAAAAGTTTCAAATGATCATATAAAAATAAAAATTATTTCAAAAAAGTACTGTACAATCTTGCTTTAAACAATAATTCTTATTATTTCAACTCATGATATACTTTTTTTAGGTTAAATTGGAATTTTTGTATTACCCGATATGTATGACATTGAATATCATGGAAGAATCACCATAGAGTTACATACATGATATTTAACTTTGTATACAATCTTTTTTGACTGTTTTGATCAATAAAACTCATAACATATTTCAAATTATATACATACCAACTGTCCACCACTGAACCACGCCGTACTGTTTGAGTATAAACAGATTATATGTTCTCCCGGTGTATGCGATGTGAAAGATATCCTTCCTTCAGAGCTGTAGACTCGAGACAGAACAACCTTATCATCAGGATCTCTTACTTCCACATGCATGCCTATTCCAGGACTGCTCGGCATGAATCCCTGACTTCTGGGATCGTACAACTCAACCTTGTAATTTACTATCGAATGCAGAAAGAATAATAGTAAACATGGTGATATCAAATTACATTGACTAATATAGTGCATCTGAATATCCGTCATACCTATTACTGTAGTTTCATCTGGAATCTCCTCTATAAAACATTTTCGCTCTGTTTCACCAATGTGAAAGTAGAGGCCTGATGTGCACTCAAATATAACACTAAGGGTGATCAAATACTGCAGTGTTCTCAACATCATTGTGTTTTTGTTAAACCTAAGTACTACGTTTCAATGAATGTATAAACAATTTACAATTAATTATAAATTAAGCATTAATTACACAAGCCGATGCGGAAAACACATGCAAAGGCACACGTCACCTGTTTAGACGGCCGACAATCGCCGTTGTAGATGGCGCAGGAATCGATGAGTTGCACACTATACATTAATTGCGTATAGTATATGGCGAATGTGCTGCGTGGTATTTGAAAATCGATATGAGAATTCTCCGATAGATGGCGACTGGAACTTAACTTCACGTGCTGAATGGTGTAGCAGAAAACTGTTTTGTTTTACACTCGTGTCCACTTGCAGCAGTTGCAGCTAGCAAGATGGATATTGTTTTGTTGATGTCAATTGCTGTGCTACTTGTAGTTCTGATTGTTGCTGTAACATGGTTCTCGAAGAAAAGTTCTAGTAAGAATTTGCCATCGCTTTCTGTATAATTTTAATTTTATAGTCTTTAATTGAGTTGATGATATCTGTAATTTGTGAAATCATAACCTCAAAAAACATTCTTAACAGATGTTCGAATATTCTGTAATATTCAGTATAATTTGTTTATGTTTACAAAATAATCAAGAATATGATTTTTACAATATTTACTGGACTATACTGTTATTACTTAAAAGTATAGGAATTACTTTATTTTAAAATTCAAAACTTTGTGTATATTGACAATTTCCATTTCATAATAATTTCATAATATCAAATTTATATTTAGATAACTTGTAGATGTAAGGGAGGACAATTTCAAGGATACCGGAGTATTAAATGAAGCACAATTAGTTACTCTAGCATAATATACGTGAAATACCTTTCTGATAAAATACTATTTTGATATCCTAATGCTTATTCTTAATTTTTTAACTAAACATTATATTCTTATGCCTTGCCATTTATCCGAAATGCTACTTGTGTTTACGGACAAGGAATATATGAATATTAACACAATTATTCACTTGATAACACTATTTAATTGGATATTATAAAAAATTATAATTATATGTTATGATAATATGACCTTTTATTATAGTAACCATTAAATAAGTCTATGAAAAATTACTTTTACCTATAGCTATAATTTTAATAGTATAGTAACATTTAAAATAAGTTTTATAAAACTCAAGTTTGACATAATTTTGTTAACAAGTTTTATTAAATTGTAATTTTAACCTCTCACTCGTCATCAAAAGAATTATGTAAGATTTTTCTGGATAACTAAAGTACTTCTCTCTTTTTTAAAATAAAATATCCCTTTGTATCTTACAGAGAAAGTGAGGCAGGATGGCGAAGGTGTCGGAGCTCCTCGCGGACCGGCAGTTCGAAGAGCCGCTGGAGTCCGAGGAGTTCGCCAACGACGTGGTGCTCCTCGGGCCGCTGCGGCCGAAGAACAGCACGAAGAAGACGAGGAGGATGAAGCCGAAGAGGCCCATAACACCGAGGCTCTGGATGCAGGAAAATTAGGCGCCAAGAAACGTGCAAAGATGGAAGCCAAGGCCGAACGTAAAGCACACCGAGAAATGGGTAAAGCTTTTTTTTCCTAATCCCTCTGTAAATCGTTTGATAAATCCGTTTTATAGTAGTAAAAGTATATAATAAAACGAAAATATGATTACGCTTTCAGAGGAACGAGATCGCGAGGAGCGCAAGAAGCGCGAGCAGCAGATGCAAGAGGAGCGCGACAAACAAAGCATTCGCGAACGTGAGGAAGAAAAGCGACGCGAAGAGGCTGAGAAAGCCGCACAAGAAGAAAAGGAACGACGCGAGCACGAGGAGTACCTGAAGTTGAAGGAGGCCTTCAGCGTCGAGGAAGAGGGTTACGAAGAGAAGGACGAGGAGCAGCAGAAGAATCTTCTGCAGGAGTTCGTCGAGCACATCAAAACCAACAAGGTTGTCATACTCGAAGATCTAGCACAACACTTTGGCCTCAAAACTGCCAGCGTGATCGAGAGAGTGCAGCAAATGCAGGCTGATGGTATCCTGAGTGGTGTCATCGACGACCGGGGTAAATTTATCTACATATCGCATGAGGAGCTCGAGGCTGTGGCTAAATTCGTGAGGCAACGAGGCCGAGTCAGTATCGCCGAGCTGGCTGAACACTCCAATAACCTGATCAATCTGAATCCCGGGACTGCTTGCAATCCTATTGAGGCGTAGTTTATTCATTTATCTAGGAGCTAGAGGAAGATGTGTATATTTAATTTTTGATATTGTGATAATAATAAAGACGACTCTACTGTTTTGATAGAATTTACGAGTTGCTTACTTTATTTCCATATGCTAAATATCTATAGACTTTTTTTCAAATTAAGAGGCGGGACAACGAACGCAAAGGATCGAGATTTAAAAAACGGGATTTGACTCGGCAGCAACTCTCATCTTTCGGAGATCGGATTGTGTGTGCTTTTAAAAAACTTTCGATTTATTTTTTTTCATTTTAAATTCTTAAATTTGCGTTAGATTATAATATTTATTCTCTTATCTTATTATCCTCTTCTTAATTATCATACAGACACAGACATTCATTCTAACTAAAACGAACAAAGTCCAACTTAATTAAGTACTTGTCGCATATTTGCTCCATCAATTATGAGACAAACAGTGCATTAGCGATTCATAATAATCACTTGCGCACTGGGCGTTTGGCTTTAAAGAGCACACAGAAACAGGTTTGCAAAATTCTAGAAAAATAAGGTTTTTATTATTGTAACTCTTATGCATGCATATATATTCAAAGAGAACTGAAAAATGATTAAATCGGCCAGCATACACTTTTTACACCCTCGAACATATTCGCATCTACGAAGCGCTATACATCTATATTATTCAGTCGTCCTCATTTCTACATACCTCTCGTGAAACAACACAACAAAAACTCACGATGCGTCTATCAATCTTGGCGTATAGGAAAGTTCCGAAAGTGTTAAATCTCCATCTTATTTTCGTGCGGCGTAATCATGGAGATTTTAAGGACATCGCGTGACAAATTTAATAAGTCACGTTGCGTGAAAATCGTCACGTATTCCATAGCGCACAGTGTGTGTGTGTGTAACTCACGTCTACCGATTTACGTTGCAGCGAGTATACACGGAAGTTTTCAACTGCTTGTTATCCTGAACTTTTCTAGTCATTTGGTATTTAAATTTTACAAAGATCGCGTGTGGTACGAACGTTACTTTGTATAATTCATAAAAACAGGATTAGTGCAGCACGATTTTTCCTATTCGCGATGTGACAAGTCGAGCGATCATATTCATATGCGCGGCTACGTAGTTTCCTTCTACTGGAAGAACTAGTGAGGTAGTAAGAAACTCATTAAAAAATAGTAATTGCGAGCAATATTCGATTTTTTATTCGAACGATTAATGAGTATAAGGGTCCTTTGTCAAAATGTTGCTTTATTCTTGTGCAAAAACTATTGGAAGATATATTTTTTGCGTCAAAGTCAAAAGTTCATCTGAAGATCGGATATATATTTTTAGTGTGAGCAGAGTCGTTCAACTTTAGATTGATTTTGTCAAATAAACAACGTGAATTTTGCATATGAGCACCACGGATCTCGAGGAGAATGTTCCATGATGTCTGCATGGCGCACTGACGACACTCATTTCAAAGTTGCATCAGATTCTAGTTTACCTTAACTGCACATTATAACGCGTCAGACATAATTTCTACAACGAATAAATTAACGTATTTTATCAATTAATGCTTCTTTGTTGATTTCAAAAAGAAAATGGCACACATGTACGGAATCTTAATTTCACTACTGTATTGTCCACCGTTGTGGACAGCGTTCGCCATTTTATTTATATGCATAATATGGAGAATGGCCATGTGTGATCTGAAAAGAAAAAGAAGATATGGCTCTAATCGATTTGCAATTTAGAAAAAGTTGATATGTGACGAAATTTATTGTTGTACCCCTTTGATTGAGGTGTTTTCAAATGAAATTATTTGTATTATTTTATATGATCAAAATTGAATGAAATCGGTAAAAAAACGTTAGCTACACATTGAAGAATTTATATGATGTTGATTCACAGATTTAAAATCCACTCTATCTTGTTTTTTTTTTTTTTTTTTTTTTTAAATCGAAATATGGAGATAGACGTTTTTTAAATATACTATGACAATTTTGTTTGTTTGCAGCTACTGAGCTTCTGGGGCGTAAAACGATTTTTCAAGGATAGAAGAAAAGAGCTTTAATAGGAGCAAATAATATTCCTTAAAATTAAGCACTTGTATGAAAAGTAGTTAGCAACCGAAGATGTCGAAAATTCATTAAAAAAAAGATTTATGTTCTGAAGTTACCACATTTCGTGAATTTTTTGTCTCGCATTTTTTGATCGGCAAAACTCCTTTTAAAAATCCGCTAAATCATAAAAATATGTAAAAAGGCGTTTATTTGCTTTTGACAATCTTTTAAGTTACTAATAATAATAGCAATATATTTTATTTATCAGTGTTCTACATTCTTTGCCAGAAAGGTAATGTATTTTTTTTCAAATCGTTGTAATACGTATTTCATGATTGAACAAAATTATTTTTAGATTTTTTAAACTCATTCATTTGAATAGCCTTCGAAATCTTCAAAAAGAGAGAAAAGAAACCCAACTTGATTTGAGCCCACTTAAGCTAATACCGCAAAAACTGGAAATCGCGCATATTTCTAGAAAACTACCTATACCAGTTACCTCAACAGATTCGCAATATATCTGCGTGCTATAGTCCCGTGTGAATCTGAAATCGATAAAAAAAAAGAAATACATAGTTTGAATTATTTTAACGAATTGCTGGTGCTGTTTCAGTTTCGATCCAAGCGGCTGCGGATTATGAGTAAATGTCCCCCACCTGGTTTGATTCAGAGGACAGCAAGGTCTAATAGGTGGGGGGTCAAGCGTTGCTCTGCGTAAAAGCGCCGGCATCACCGGAAGACTTCGCAGTCTCCTGCGAGTCCAACACAAGTTCAAAATTCCATCATCGAATCACACACAAATTGTCTTATTCAGCTCAAATTTCGATTGTGTCGTTTAAATAAATTTCTTAAATAAACTTGTTTATTGAATGATATATCCAAGTTTTCTTTATTTGTGCTATAAATTCAGTTCATATTTCTTATGTGTCCATGAGGTGCAAAGTTTTAGACTGTCAAGGAAACTCTCCTACGTTCCTTGCAAGTATTAGGTAAGTACTGATTTTTCATTTTTCGACTTTCTATATCTTTACTGGATTCTTCCGTTATTTCCATTAAGGTTTTCTAAACATATATTCTAAAATTATATGATGACTTTGTTTGAAAAAGTACAAAATTGTTATAAATTATACTTACATTGGAGATCATAACATTAAAAAAAGGTTGAGTGATTTTATTTCTTCTTTTGTGTAATATAGTGACTGTATTTTTTTTATATTTGTTCTAACGCCCAATAGAAATACTAGTATATATAATACGGATTCTCTGAGATTTATTACGATTGTATTAAACGCTGATTTATACGTCAGTAGGGGTCCAGATTGTTTGTTCCTACTCATAATGAATGGATTAGATCCGAGATATCTGGTCGTCCTGTTTACTGTGAAACAGAAACCAGTCTTGGCTTCTTTGCCTAGTCGCTAGTGATTGTGAAATCGATTGATGAAAAAAACATGATCTCTCTAATTGCAGACTAGCGAAGAATCTCCGAACTCGCAAAGGTAGTCGTCGCGGCAACTCTGGAAACCGCCTGGAGCTCTTAGTGCTTGTCCATTTACATCACGTGCCATAGAGTAAGTTGAATAATACAAACTTGATTTCTGACATAATTTTTATATTTTTTGAATAATAATTTTTAAATTTATTTATTTTGTTTTTTTAGTTTCTTAAAAATCAGATTATCATCTGTGCCGGCAGCCTACACAGTGATTTTATCATCGTTGAGAATTCAAAATTACTAGCTCAACAACAAAAAATTAGGCTGCTTTCGAACCATTGTCATCGTCGCGAGCAACTTTCCCGGCTATCCAATACTCGCAAATTCAGTAAACATCAGTAAAACCTACACAATCACAGCACAATGGTCCAAGAAAGATTTGCGGCTTCCCTGACCAAGGGATCAAGCTTACAGAACACAAAGTAAGTAAATCTTTTTTTCTTAATATAATATTAACTTATTTTTCAATAATCAAATTCACTCTTATGACGAACAAATTTTTCGCAGGAAAGAGAAGGAGAGCATTGCCTCGAGTGTTGCACATCAACAGAACGTTAACAAGTCCTCGGGTGGCAAATATGGCGCCTGGGGTCCAGTTTACAAGAACAAACAGAACTTCATAGACATGCATTGCGGTTAAACTTCAAATATTCCTATTTCTATCACTATATATTCGATACCATATTGAACTTCAAGTTTAACCGTACTATATAATTACTTTCTTTGACAAGTGGAAAGTGATTGCCATACAATAGTCATGATCTCTCAAACTTTAATGTGATTAAAAATCGATTCGCTTTTCTTATTTTATTCCGTAAATTTAATTCGAATATTTGAGATGAAATAGGAGAGACGCATATTTTCTTAAAGCTTTTGGGATTTTTCGCTTACAAGGTGCGCGCGAGCATGTATAAGGTAAATGCGCTAGTTTTTCCTCATGATGGCTTTGCGCCGGAAACATTGAAAAATGAGTGCAGAGGATTGTTTGGATGAGAAGGAATGTTACGCTCGTTGTGAGATCGGTTTTTCTTCATCAATTAAAATCAGTTTCATAACGTGAGTGACGATGACAATGGTTCGTTAACAAATTTTATATTTTAAATTTTGATTTATATACTAACAACATTGATTCCTATTTCTATAAAATTACGGTTTCGATTACTACTCTCTCTCTCTTTTTCTACTAACACAAGCTTCTTCTTTTCCTTAAAAAAAAAATCAAAAGAAATGGAAAGCTTCTGCATTCATAAAAATATAAAAAATGATGGCTTTTCAACGCACATTTATACAAAAGCGCAGCACACTTTGGTACAACACCAGTCTTGGGTAATCCGTGAAAGAAATTTCCATATGGAAATAATTTGTGTATAACGTTTCAAATCCGTACACACGGCGGGTGCATTTAAAAATTTGCCTCGAAAAAATCATATCGAAGCGTAGAGAGCGATGAAAAAAGTGTCCGGGTGCGCACGCGAGCTCGCACATATACAGTGCGAGAAAAAAAAAGCTAAAGCTCGCTTTGAAGCCGGAAGATCTCTCGTGCCGGATATGCTCCGTAGGGGAAGAGACTACGACTTTTGGAGGGAGAAATGAGACGCAAGGAAAAGAAAAAGTCAACGCTTCCCCGCCGTGATCGTTATGCAGACATGAACTTGTCACATTCCGATTTAGATTGTCCATGTAAAAGGAGGAGCTTAAATACAGATATATGTTACTAACAAAATCGGAGCACGTGTGATACTTCTTTTCAACCTTGTGTACACTTTCACTTTATCATCCGATTTTTGTTTCATATAGGATATTATAATAATGTCTTGTAGGTCGTATTTTTATAATTGTTAATAATTAGGGTATCTGTTATTGTTTATACTTATTTATACAAAAAAGAGAATAACTAGTCGGCGATTTAGGAAACTTTGAAATTGAATGATGTGTCATTGCATTCTTGTGGAATTCAAGATTGTATTTTAATTTATTTAAAAAAAAAGACGAATCAAAAATACAAAATAAACCCACCAATTCCGTTGTACAAATGTGTTTATTATTCATTGTATTCGACAGAGGTCAACATCAAGCATATAAATTAAAGTATATAGTTTTCATTTCATATAAAGTTGTCCAAACTTATCGAACAGAAACATGTATGTTAACATTTGAAATACGTTGGTTGCGTATAAAAATTTTAAAATCCAATTAACGAATTTCAAAGCGACACTGATTAAGAACAAAATACGACCTCCACTTTTCTCTGCCAAATGTATAAATTGCTCTTAATTCATCAACACGTGAAAATCGCCGAAAAAAATGCCTCCTCTCGTGCATAGGTATATACACGCGCAGAGGAAAAAAGTGAAGAAAAAAGCGTCAGCCACTGTATCCGTTATATATAAGCGATACATAAATTATCTTTAACTCCATACAGACACGAGCTGCAAGCGCCAGTGTCTTTTCAGGTATCCATATAACACAGTCGGTCTGTGCGGAAGAAATGGGGAAAACCGGCGGCACCGACGAGAGCCAAAAAAAAAACAGACAAATGCCTAAAAACGAGGATTTCCGAGGGGAGAAAACGAGGCTGATGCAGCGCCGACGAGCGGATGCAGTAGCAGCGGCTTTGCGGCGTCGCGACGCCCAAGACTACGACGACGAGTCTTCCATTCGGTCGTCAACCCGCGCGAGAGACGGAGCTCGCGGTGTCTTCCCGAAAACTCGTCTACATACAGGGGAAGAGTCGCTCCTATACCACAGCTTCTCTCGGCTCCGCGTTTGAATCTCCCGCGCGCGAGCACGACCGCAGTGTTTCGTTCCTAATATTATATACAATACTCTCCATTTACTCTCAACATTCTCGCTTTATTCCTCTATATTAAGCTCAAGTCTTTTTGCAAATATTTATTTTCGTTACTATCGTAATATATATACACTTTTCATTCCGAGATACGTCAAGTAAATCGTTCGGCTATAAACACGTGCGTGATGTGCATCGCTTGAAGCTATCGTATATATATATGGTATTCAAAGGTCACCGTGAGGAAGAACAAGCAGCAAAAAAAAGGCGTATGAGGAAAACGTCGCCGAATGTGTGCTATATGGAGAAGAAAGGATCACGCACCGCCGCAGAAAGAGCACACCGTTATTTTAAGCTTTAAAAGCTCTCGGTGAGTAATTGCGTTAGTTCGCCTTTCGTGTCTGTGTGTATACATTTTTTTGTTCCTTTTCCATACTCTCGGGTGATAATAATATTTAGTCTCCGCAAGCTAATCGACATTCCGAAAGCCTGTCGCGTGTGGTACTACTCTCTCGGCGTGTAATCCAAAGCGGATTTTAAAAAGAGAATCGCGCAGACTGCTAAGAATGTGGCGCGTCTTTACAAAGCGAGTATCATCCTTTAAGAGTAGATTCTTAGTACTAACTACTGCCTTACACTAAAAAAAAAGACCGTTCGAAAGTCAGTTCCGGCAAACGATTTACAACGTAAACGGGCGGAGTTTCGACCGAAAGCTCTTTGGAAGCTCGCCCGCGAAATTCAAATAGTGGTCAGCACGCGCAAAATGCTCTCGAGGTCGCGATGATTTAGTTTCAAGGGGCGCGACTTCGAGCTGGCTATTATAATGTGCATGTATACTACTGGAAAATGTGCTGGGAGAACGGCCAAGGAAAACGCCTTTGATACCGCACGTTGTCGCCGCGTGTCTGTCCGCTTGAGAAAACAAACAGTTGCTCGTGATTTTCTTATTTTTACCGGCACGCTCGAATGAACGGCTGCTCGGCCGTGTTATTATATCTGCGTTTTAATTAGCCTAAAGTGTTTACGGAGTTTGGTGTGTTTCATGGTTCACGGGCAGAGTATTCGTTGATTTATTATTTATTTGTTTTTTTTTAATTCTGTTTTAATGGCTGTAGAGGAATCGAGTGCAGGATGGTAAAAAAACTTGTTACTTATACGTGAATGTCACGTACGTGTTAGAATATTATAAAAAGTTACTATCCAAACATTATCTCAAGTTTTTACAGAGCCTTTAAAAATCCCACTTGAATTCTCTGATTGCTCGTAAAAGAAACCGCTTGAGGTATAACATGCAATCGTGAAATGAAGAATGAAAAATAAATACATCAATTCAAAAAGTCACGAAAAGCACATCGAAAAGTGCGCCTCGAAAAAGCCAACCCACGCAGTTATAGGTAATCCTTTGCAGTAGCGCGTTACGTCAATTAAAAAGAAAGCGCATAATTCCTACACATCCAAATCCCTCCAGGGGTTAAGGACACGACGATGGAAAGAGCGCAGTTAGCGTTCAGTCACCCCATAAAGTCACGATAGGGATCCATCCGACAAATCGGGCTCTTAATCGCCCGACTGCTGCCGGGAAATCGAAAATCTTCACCGGAAGCTGTCCCTGCTCGCCGGTGCAGCACAGCGTCTTAAATCCCCGTTAGTGTCTCGCGCGCGCTTGCAGCAACAGCCGCACGAACTATATAGTTAGCTCCTTCCTCCAGAGCTATTTTTATCAGCTATAGCAGCCGCAGCCACCAGTCACTCGTCAGGCGCGAGATGCTCCGGCACCCTTTGCAAACATCATTTAGCTCCCTGTCTCTATCTCGCTTGCGCTCACACATTCGAAGCGCAGCTAGATCTCTCTTCTACGTTGTTTTTTTTATCGTTATGCTAGAGAGAGAGAGAGAAGCGCGAGATAGATAGATATATAAATTTAGTTAAGTTACTGGAGGTGCGACATTAAATTCAAGAGAGGAAAGGAGGAGTCTTGGAGATACGCGCGCTGCGAGAGAAATTTGAATGCTGGTGGTACACTTATATATACCATGGGGGGCAATTTTTTTTTCGTAGTTCTTGAAAGTGCTATATTTATCTTGGTAAAAAATGCAAAATTACAGTGTATTGGCAGATTTTTTATTTGATTAATGCTATGTAGAATTTAACATGTAAATCGGATGAAATAAATGTAAGTCTACTACTTTTTTGACAATGTCAGATGAAAATAAAATCAGATTAATTATTACATTTGCAACGTGTACAGGCATTTAAACGAATTGACATGTTATGACTGGTTGTTGGTAATCATTTGCGCATAACATTCTCAATATATTGCGAAACCTACACTCGATTTAAAATTCATACGATACAAATGCATCAACTCGAATAAAACGAGTTCATTATACCCGTAAGATAAAAATTGTATCCATCACACTCCCCTAAAAAATCCGAGAAAGCTTACTTTTCAAACTTATTTTTAAGATTGTGACAGGGGCGGCTAAAGAGAAAAGCTCGCCTAAAAAACGCAGGAAAAGAAAGTCCGCGCAAGGAGTTGAAAATCGTCGAGGAAACGGTAGCAACTGCTCTTTTTTGTCCATCTCTCTCAGTAATCCCAAACGGAAAAGAGACACGCAGAAGAAATACGTGCGCGAGGGGGCGTCAGAGCGCGTGCCGAAGTGGATCTCGACACGTGCGCGGTCTGTTTAGAAAATGACGGCTCGGAAAGAGGGGCCTCTCTTTTTATTATTAAAGAGGCATTACCGAGGAGCCACCCCCGAGGAATTTCCCCTCTCTCCGGACTGCAGTGCAGTCGTGAGTTCGTTCAACTCACTCGTGCGGAGTTGACGAACTCGAGACCTCGGAAGACCCCCCGCGAACGTATATATAGCGATATATGCTGACGGTTAATTGTTTGCGCACGATGACTCGATTGTCTTGCTGTACTCCGGATGAGTTTTTGATGCGTTGTTTATTGCTGGGGTTTCGTGGTAAAAATAAAATGAATATAAGGAGGGATTAATTTTGGAAAGACGAGGGATTTGTGTGACTTTGGGGGGGGGGGGACACGTTGAGTTTAATGAAGTTTGACGGACAAGAACGATGAGTCGAGTGTTTCATGGTTATATTTGCTATGTATAGAATTTTTTTGACGAATCTTATGAAAGTTGGTTATTTTCTCTTTCGATGATAGTTCCTGTATAAAATTAGCATTATTTACAAACGCGGCATTCCGGAATTTTCAAAGGCATACACACGCTTTTCGAGTCAGCTTATATTCGTGAAAAATTTGTTGTGCAATGCAAAAAGTGTATATAGTTGGAGAAATCTCATCCGTATGCGTTTGCTTTGATGAGTATCTTTAAAAAGAATTGGTCGTATAATCAAAATGGGAAATTTACCAACGACGTAAAAATTAAAAGGACAATGCCTCCTATTACGAACGTTCGTCATTTTATGCCGATTTAAAGTCCATAAAGCTTGCGGTAAAAAAAAAACACATGTCTATTGCGTCTTCGATATATCGTATACGGATGTGCCTAGAGCAAGGAGTTGGAAGCCTTAATAGACCAGAAGATTCTTAATCCTTCCTTTGCTAAGGGCCATTAAGCAAAATTGAAAAAGTCGTTAGTAATTTCAGTTGTTTGCTCAGAAGCCCATTAACTTCAAATCCGAGTTTTCGTAAGCAACAGCATCCGTGATATTCCGCCGACTCTGAAATTTATGAGACGCGAAGTTTATTTTTCTTTACGCCGAGAAAACCGTTGCTCCGCCCGGTGCTATACAAGTTCTGAACCGATGCTTTTACCATTGCCGGTGATAATTGCTCGACACGATTTTTTTTTTCGTTATTTATAAAGCCGTTTACTGTTGAGATAGGCTAATCCTTTAACGATCGTTACTTACACATTCGAAGCGTGTGAATGTAAGTCACTGAATTCAAAGTCACGTTTGCCAGCAGCTGGTGAAATTTTATCTTTCTTAATTGCGATTTAAATTATATTGAAAAACTCTGAAAATATTTCACACTTTTTATCAACTCCCTTTCTCGTCGTTTCCAAAAATACCCGCTCAACTAAAAAAAATGAATATTTTAACGAAAACCAGCTCAATTCCGCGGTATCAGTTCGGCTGTATCTAATTTGTCTGGACCACTCAACGTTGCAATAAGACTTTGCAAAAAAAAATCTGTTCTATTTCCAAATTTGAATCCCCGCAAGAAAACGGGTCACTCGCACCTCTCGTTTCGAGGGTCGAATCGAAAAAAGTCGCCTGGAGCAACGAAGGGAGAAAGGATTTAAAAAAAAAGACACAGAAAAAGAAATTCGGAGCAAAAAAAGGCTCTTCAAAAACGCAGTGCCGAAGAAGGGAAAAGGAGAACGAAGAGAGAGAGAGAGAGAGAGAAAGAAAAAAGGTAAAAGTACGATAATACCCAAGTGGGAGAATGCGCCTAAGAATAAACGAATTCTCTCTCGCTCCACTGCTGTCCTTCGCGCGTTCGTCTCTCTTTTTTCGTCCCAAAGCGCGCGCGCGCGACAAGAGTCACGAGCGTCGCGTAATTATCGGAGGGACATAGACGGAAGGAGATTCAAATAAACCCGGCGACGCTCCGATGGAATTGTTTCCTCTCCAAAAAGAAATTTCCGTGCTTTGGAAGTGCGAATTAAAAAAAGAAGAAGAAATTAACGCGATCTTACAATGACGCAAACCAGATTGAGAAAACGTACTTTACTGCATCGTTTTTAACTGCAGCCGAGAAATTGGGCACTTTTAAATCGGCTGCCAGAGCGAACGGGTTTGCCGCATTATGTAAATGGACATATATATATATATATATTTATATATGTATTTGAACGGTGAAATGCAAGTATTGCACCAGTTTCACGAAAGTCTCTTCGACAGCTCTCGGTATCATCCATCATTTGTAAAAGTCTGCGGCAGCTCTTACAACATTATATATATATTTTTGTTTTTATTTCGCGCACGAAATATATATAAGAGCCATGTAAAACATTGTAAGTTTCTCGCGAGGAGAATTGAAAACGTTATATCGGTCTCTAATTGATTGACAACCCGTGATTAAGTATTTAATTTACATGCGCGCCTGAGAGTAAACGATGTATAAATATTACAAAAATTGTTTCATCTCCCGTTGCACGCGAAACATTCAATTTCGCATATTCTGTGAAAAAAAATTTCTCTCGGAATATATAAGAACTCGCGCTGCAATCGCACGCGATATAGCCGCAGGTATTTTGAAAGCGATATACTCGAAAATGCTCGCTAACCATTTCAACACGCAATTTTTCACTTCGAAAGAGTATATTACCAAGGGCTGTTCCACCAATTATCGAACCATCAGCGAGTCGCTCCACGTAATAACCGAAGTTAAAAATCTATCCTTCAACTTCCGCGACTGAAAAGTAGCCCTAATATACTCATATATACGCATTAGGTGTCAACGATCCTCCCTGACGCAAACGAGCCTTTCATCAAAGTTCAATCAGTTCAGTTTTCCACCTCCTCTCGTTTCCAAGCTATTAAAAATCTAACTCGAGAGTGCACGTCGTCTACTTCCGACGCGGACGTAAATGAGATTCTCCCTTTCTGTCGTCGAGTCTACGTCGACGAGTCGACGAAAAGTATCGGATTTTACGCTTCCTTGACCGCGGAGCGCCCGGATTTCCAAGGAATAGCGTCGTGTCGTGTCTAGCGAGTTTATATACCATCCGAGATATGCATTGCGTCTAGCCGGGGGATACTCTTAGCAGCCGGAAATAGACGACAGTGCGCAGTCGAGACATCGCCGGCACTTATCTTGCTTTGCTCGATTTTTCCCGTCGTCTCTTTCTCGAGAGACGTTGTATAAAACAATGAACCGCCGTCGGACAGAAAGAGAGAGAGAGACAGACACGGCATTGGCTGCTAATGCGTTATTTTGAATCGCGAATTCAAGTACAAGCATACGTCGGATGTATCTGAGCAGCTGTTGCTCTCCTGATGGTTAATGAATTTAATTTTAAACGCGACGATGGTCGGGATTTTGACCTTAAAATTTAACGGTTTTAATGGAAAGCTGCTGCTGCTGCTGCTGTGGCGGCGAAGGTTGTGTTTAAAGGTTAATGTGCGCGCCCTCCTCTCTGTCTCTCGTGAAATCGTAAAACTTTGATTTAATGAATGGCCGAGACGCGTTTAATTACATCGATGTAGAGTTACGCAGCGAAGGTAGGTCGCTATACGTACCGACGTATATGTATAAGACCTGTTTTTGGATTAAGGAAGCTTTTTAATTCATTTTTAATGCACGCGCGCTGCTATTTATGCGCTGGGACACGCCTGATAAAAGCTCCCTGTGTAATCCATTCGAATTTAAGAGCTTAATGTTGATTAAAATTATCGTAAACCGCGAGATTCTCGATAGCAGCGTCGTAAATCGAGCTGATATCGTTTAAAAATATAAGCGTCATTGCGTAATTTACCGTCACTTCCAATACGACAATTCGTCAATCCTACTAATATACAGCACGCACAAATATAGTATAGCATCCAGAAATAGCCTAAACTTTATTTTCCCAAAAAAAGTAACCCCAGAACCGCTGCAGAGAGGCTGCAGAGCCATGTCGCTCGAAAATATAAATCAAGCGAAGCGCATCCCGCTCAGTAGAGCTATCTCGGTCTCGGTTTAATCAAAGGCAAAGCTTGCAAGCTCCCGCACGCATCCGAAGCGCGCGAACTTTGAAAAGCCGGCAGCGCCACAAGATCAAAGCTACTGCCGTGAAATAACGATCTACTACTACTACTATGCTATATGCTCTCAAGGTAAAGGTGTCTCGGTCGATACGACAGTATATAAGTAACCGGTCGCACGTATATAGCTGGAAACGAAAATCGGCAAGCTCGTCGGCGCGGGATTTCTATATTTGGCGCTCTGAGTCACTGCGGCACACGCACCAAGTCTACTATGCAGTGATTCTTGTACTGCACTGCTGGGGATGTGCAGTCGCGGCTCTGTGTAATCTCAGCTGCGAATTTCACGCGCGAGGAGGAGTCGTCGAGCTTATCCCTTTTTAGGCCTGACGTTCGAAGGTTATACGGCGAATTTTTACCAATGTCGCTCGTATACTTTATTCTCTCTCTTATATGTGCGGTATGCACGCGATCGCTTGAATGTTTTGTTATTCGTGCGGTATAGTTTTTACGTGAATTATACGTATACAAGTAGTTGACGATCGTAAGACCAATAAAACTCGCTAAAAGCTTTTTTTGTTAAATAACTACTAATCGTGCAATTATCACACATTTTATAAAAGAGTATTGTAATAAAATCATTTGCAGTCGGTGCTTTTAGCCCGATCGACGATGCGAACTGCATGAAACAAACCGAAGAATAACGATTTAATTACTTTCGTGTTACGCAAAAGCCGCGCATATGTTGTTAAAACAAAATTGATTATAGCTCGTGTTAACCGGGGAAAAAATTGATTTAAAATTCGTTTTCGTAACAGATTAATGGCGGTGCGATTTATGATAATACCCATTTACATTGCAAAAAATATAAAATACCGATACACGCACCTCTCGCGATGATGAGTACTGTGTGATCTTATTATATCCGAGATTACAATATACGTATCAGTTTTCCTCTATTCCCATCATCAGACATAATACACAGCATGCATATACACCGCATGAATTACAAAAAAAAGGCACATTAAAGCTCACCGCGTGATTTAATATTTTAATTAAAATTGCATAAAGCGCCATGCGTTACGTGCCGTTTTCAAGATCGTCTCGCGTATATAACAGAAAAAGAAAGTCGCCGCGCAATTTGACCAAGGCTATTTAGCATCAGACACATATACACGACACACGAGATGAATCGCAGGACACGCTGCATCAGACGACGAAACTCGGAATCAACAATTTTTTTTTCTTATTTTTCAGCTGGCCGAAGTAAGTAGAATACGGATGGCAACAACGCGGCGGCCGACGATTATTTTTAAAGTCGCTCCCTCCACTAAGTCAGAAGATGAGGTCAAGGGACTCGATGGTCTACACGCCGGTCTCGCTCGGACCGGACACTGACGACGAGGAAACTCTGGTCAATGCGGAAGTCTACATAAACGGTGAGTACGATACATATATATATATATATCTCGACACTATATACATATATAATATGCAAGTGTTATATTCGCGTGTATGCGAACGTTGTGTCTCGGAATGAAAGCGCACCATGCGCATTTGCATTGAAGATATATATATTTACGCCATGGCCTTCGACTGCTGCTGCAACCTGGTTTTGCGCGGCTGGATCTCTTGTGTGTGTGTGTGTGTTTGGCTGAGAAAGTTTCGCTATATACCGGTGTTTGAGAAAATACGTATATATCGATATATTTATTTATATAGTATGAAACGAAAACGTTCTCCATTGTTATTAACATTTTTACGCAATGCAACACAGCTCTCTCTCTCTCTCTCGTAAGCGCTTAGATAACTGCGGTTTCCTTAAGCCATTAATAATTTTTTTCTCTCCTCCATCATGTGCGCAATATTAAAAGTATCGCAGAGACGATAATAGTAATAATAAAAATCCGCAAATAAACGCCTGCAGGGCAACGAGGAGTCGTGAAGATGAGATTTTAAAGAGTACGTAAATGCGCGCGCGTGACCTTTCGCGCGTTGAGAGAGGCTGTAAATTAATGCGAGTTATACGGCTTTCGTCATAAAACGTGGGAGATAATGCTCGGGTTTACGCTCGGGCAACAATATCCTCTTCTCTTCGACGGCTGCCGTCGTTGGCTCAGACTGTGATAGAGGTTTATCGTGGATTTTATCACAACGATGTCCGGCGCCGTTCTCCCTCTCTTGCGACGCTTGCTCTGTGTTTATCGTATTATTGTTTCCTATCGATTTTTTCTACGGCCTTGATGCTCGAAAACAGTCATTCTGGACACTTGGATCAATGATCTCTCTTATATATTGTTTTAGCTGTGATCGTCTTGCTGGTAATAGCAATGTGCTGAAACTTTCATTCGTCACGAGAGAAAAATAGATAAGACAGTTCTAATCGACTCGTATAAGAGAGGGATATTATTTTAGCGTGTCGATACGTTGTGCTATAATAAATCGCAATTAAGTAACGCAGTAGCGATACATTATTATTCAACGAACAACCATAACGATATGTCGGCTCATTCAGACACACAGCATATTATACATATACATGCGGTCTATCAATTTGTTGGCCGACACAGCTGTCAGTGCAAAAAGAAAGAAAGAATAAACGACATCGTATATACTTACAAAGAAATTCGGTAGTCCTTTATTTTTCTTTCAAGTCATCTTTTCGTATAATAATTGAATCATCCTTACCGATCAATCACGCGATCGAGATACGATCAATCTCCCGGCTATATACATTTAAATACCGACGTAATATAACACACTCATATCAAACTGACATCCCAAATGATCGGACAAGCATCGCCGACCTTAATTCGTATACAACAAACTCGAATAACAATAAATTCACTATATACGTATATATAATACGTGTGCCCGCACAGGCCATAAAAGTGAATTCCACCGCCTTTACACACATATCTGCATATCGGAAATTCGCTTGCGCAACCCACACAAGAGCCGCTCTCTCTCTCTCTCTCGGTTCCGATCATCGTCATCATCGTCGTCGGCTGCTGCATCCGGTCATATCCGGCGCTTGAATGGGGGGAGAGAAAACTGCGATGAATGAAAGCCACAGCTTCTCTCTCTCTCTCTCTCTTGGTAAAGGTGTATACACTAGCCGCGAGTTGACTGTCCGGTGTAAAAGAGAGAGGAGAGTCTGATGCAGCAGTGAGTATATAGACACGCAGTATATATGGCCGGACGGAGAGAGTATGTCAATGAGCGAAAATGAGTGCAGTAATAGAGAATTAAGCAAGTGGAACGTGGGCGCGCATTTTCGGGGTAGATTTTATAATGAGTTTGTTTATATAACACATGATGACACGTGTGTTTCTTATAATGGAGTTAGAGCGACTCTCTGTCAAAATGGCAATGATGATGATGATGGCATAACGAGCTTTTTGCGGTGGCTTTCTCTAAATTGCATTTTCTCTAATTCACGCGCGGCGAAACACAATTCTCCGCAGAGGGAAAATGAGGAGAGAGAGAGAGACAAGACCAGGCAAATTGAAGAAAAGCTGACGAGGAGCTACTCTGCAGAGTATAGATATAATCAAGCGCGTCTATACACTGAAGTGTGTAATTTAAAGAACCGACGGTCTATAAGAAATATAAACTGACGAGCGACGCGCGCGCGTAATAGGAACCGAACGAAAAACGTATAATATATAAATAAACGAGAAGGCAAGAGAGCCAGACACGCGCGATAATGCCAAGACGATAGAAATAAAATTAAAGAAAAATACCAGGCGCGAGAGGGAGCGTACGATATGAAATACGCCGGAGAAAAAGAGAAGCAAATAACACACGAATTCGCGCGAGAGAAGCGAGGAAAAAAATGGCTATATATATAATCCGCAGGAGCCTTAGGAGAGATTGAGAGATAAAGGCGCGCGATCAAAATTGAAAAAAGTGACGGAGAAACCGCTATGCACGAACGAAAGCTACAGGGGAAATGTAATCTCGCGAGAGAGAGAGAGAGAGAGAGAGAGAGAGAGAAAGAGAGAGAGACGTGGGAGCGAACGTGGGCGAGAGCAACTCTCTCGCCTCTCGTATATGCGTGTAAAATGTCATTTCGCCTGCGCGCGCGCGCGAGTCTGTGTCTGTATACTGCAGCTTACTTACAAGGCCCCATTCAGATTTACGCGCGCACTAAGCATGCGGGACTCTGTGCACTTGTCTCGCGCCAGCGAGCGAAGATATCATCCGTGAGAACGAGATTCCAAGAGAGAAAGAGAGTTTTGACGATTGCTGAACTTTGACTCGGTTCTAATACCGTTATCTTCTCTCTGATGCTTATTTTGTGGAGAAAAATTTTCACCTCTGATTTTTTGCGTCTACTGCAGCGATATTTATGTATCGGAAGCGCTTCTTATAGAGACAGAAATTCAACCGGTATATTAGCTGCGATCAATAGGCTAATTTAGCGGTATATTAGAGACGATGCTATCTTTTCCGCTATTTTATATCACATGCTATGCTGTGCTGTGGAATATCGCTGTGTGTGATGACCTTAACCCAGTAACCTCTATAATATACGTATATACATTTTCCCTTGAATCTAATCGGCTAGAATTATTGTCGTAAGAGTGCGGTGATTTTGATTTTTATAACAAGGGACAATTTACGAGAGAAAGAGCGCTGACGCGATTAGACTTGCGAAATTTGAGTTATATCAACCTTTTAACGCACGTATTATAGTGAGAGTATGCATCGGTCGCTCTGAGAAATGCTGTCCCCTGCGCGCACGTGCTGTGATTTACGTCGCGCGCGTGCGACCAATTGAATATTTTCATATGTAGTTTTATTAAAATTCATTACTAGTTCTCGCACGAGAGCTAATTATAATTTCATGAATAAAATGTTGTTAGATTAGCGTTCGGCGCAGCTGCGGCAGACATCAATTCCGCGTAATGCGATCTCAGGTACACTTTTGCGGATAAACATCGTTATATACGATATCCACATATACTTTCAGCACTTTGGAGACGATGGAAAAACGTCATCGCTGCACTAATCAATAAAATATACACCGGTATCCTATATTCCTGCACTCGAAGATCAATTAGCGAAAATCAGCACAGGAAATTTTCCGATTTCTATTCATGCACCAACGTATATAATGTTCACCGCGCGCATATATATAGGCGAACAAGATTAATTAGCTGAAGGTTCCACGTTGAGAGCTGCGGTGAAATTTATTGTCGCGCGATGGCGTATCAAGATAAGTATATAAAGATAAATTCATTAGCATATACGGGAGCTCCGGCTAAAAATCGAAATTAATTGAACGCGAGGCATAAAGTTCTAAATCCGAGAGCTTATACATACATACGGAGGGAGGGAAAAAATTAGCCGATAATAATTACCGACTCGGTACGCATAAATTCTTGAGCGCTTGCGGGAGATATCGCGTTATATTATGCTCCGGCCGCGAATGTGCCGTTATATACGAACATCCCCGACACGAGAGACAAGTGAAAGAATCGCCGCGGCATCAAGAGAATAAAACCCTCGACAGCTTATCAGATTCATCTCGGTGTGAAAAATTCGGGTGCGTGCATGGTGGAATTCGATCCCTTTTGCTTTTTTTTTCGGTGGGCTGTTCGTGGAAAAATTGGAGGGAGATGAGAGTTAATTAGTATTTAATTACGCAGTAAGTATTACGTATAGACAAAGAATGTGTATCAAAGGTTAAAAGAAATTATACTGTTAATACGCGTGCGGACACTGTGTGTTACAGTTAAAGCGACATGCCATTGACAAGGATCCGCAATCAGTCTTAAGTGCACCGGATAATCACTATGATTCGAGACAATGACTGCCGCACACTGTGTATGCGTCTCTCTCTCTCTCTGATGCACGACTATTGTCTGCGCTATACTGCATAACAATGTGTACAGTAGCTCTTAAGCGGTCAAGCGTATTGTAATGTATGCAAAGGAAAAGTTTTTTACTTTTCAGCACTGCATTTCTATTGTTCTAATATTACATCTAAGTATACACGTGGATCATTTCGTTTAGTCGCGTCTAAAAATCATCAAGAAACTAAATTATCCAATACACAGTCCCCAACTTACAATACTATATAGCTGCACAGCTTTCACCGAAACGAAAGAGAAATAACTCACTCACCAAGTTCCTCTATATATATTCTATTAATAAGCCTTACGCGCACGCATCCCACTTGAGAATCGCTCTCGCCGATTTTACCTCACCTATAAATTCTCTCTCCCCGCACCGCGACTTTTGTCGAAGCCCGTACGCACACGTGTATAACTCATACACACTTCCTTTTTCCAAAAAGACGCACACGCTCGTTCTCAACCCACGCGCTCCATTCAAGCAGCACTTTGCACTTGTGCGTCGCGTTCGTATATATACATGTATATATACACACAGACGCGAAAGGAAAAAAAAGAGGACTGACATTACCCGTTGGAGCGCGTTACGCGAGCCTTCGATTTATATGCCGCCGCCGCTTTGCTATATATACTATAGAGAGAAAACCGGAGCTTATATACACGCGCTGCGGCGATCGACGTGTATGAATTGAAAAAAAAGTCACCCCACGCGCGCGACATTCGCTTTTGCGTATGTTATACGTGTTATGGGGGGCGAGCAAAGTCTTAATTGCGATAATCATTGACACACGTTGATTTCGATTTATGAGCGGAAAATCCTGATATGCGGGAGAAGATTGAATTTCGCGCTCTTTTGGAAAGCCGTCGAGTTATCTATACGTATATAGTGGGGATATATGGGAGAGAAAAGTGCGTGTGTATGGAGCGACAAATCACGGCGTCGGATGGAGTGAAAGTTATTTTATATTTTTCTATGTATATTTGCGAGCGGATATAAGGAATAATGGAAAAGAACGTATTTATTTCTTGTTTCCGATCTTCTGTGCCTATATAACATACCCTATACTTCTCTCTTTAAAAAACAAAACTTAACGTTAACAGCAGCGAAGCTTCATATATACAGCCTTCTAAAACTCATCGAATGAAAGTCATATTAGTGCGTATCACGAGAACAATTGATAATCTATACGACACGCAGACAAATGTGGAACGAAGCAGTAGAGAGCAGAACATCATACACGCATGATGTCACAATAGCAATTGAATTGATGGAGCGCCATTTACCGCTGCGTATAATGCATCCATTCCCATATGACTTATTCAGTATATCTGATCTCATCCATTTAGTATATCGGACTCGAATCTACTCGAGCGTTTAAATATGCCTATATCACCTCCGAGTCTCATTCCACGAAAGTGTGTAATTTTTCTGCTATATAACCTGTTATTCGAAACCCTTAATATACACCAAGCCTCTCTCTAAAAGCCTACTTAAAGCAAACGACTGAAAATCGATCGATTACCCGCATTTTTCCCGCGCGTATCGTAATGCGCGCGTCTGATTCATTTAAGTGCATCAGGTCAGTCGTGAAAATTCCGAAATCGTAAAATTAACACTCGCACAAGAAGCTTATACACACACATTTACGACCTCGATGAAAACTCGAAAAAATACGCGCTCTCGTGCAGTATACAAACCTCGAATTTTTCATCCGAAAAACTCGTAATATATCTGCACACAATCCGCGAGCTTTTAGCGTTATATTTATACATACCTTATCACGCAGAGTTATTATTAAGCGCTCGTTTTACACACTCGGCGATGTATATAAAAGCTGCCGGGGAAAAAATCATAGCTAGAGAATTCGCGAAATGGAGACGTTCCATTAAAATTCCAGCTTGTTGAATTGTATACTTAAAAGCTTCTCAGCCCCCAAAGAGTCGATGGAATGCGCATAATGACAGTATAGTAGCGCAGGTCCGCGACAAAAGGATGATGGCAGGAAATTGAAATTTATAAACACCACACACACAGTGTGGGCGAGCAATCTAGAACCCTGTGTGCGAACTCGACATCTCTTCTCGTCGCATAGGCTATACTACTGCGGTGCAGTGTATATTAGATTGCCGGACTTTCTTCGCGCGCGACTTCTCGACCCACGTATATAATACGCGCCGGAGTGTCTACAGCTGCTGCTTGGAAAACTCGATTGATATAACGAGTCTCTATGGGAATTGCTAACGACTATACGCACTGCGCTCGGTTTTATTGCGTTGTAGGATCTATCGCGGCGACCTGATTTTCCGGACGCGCTTATTATTATTATTGTGTATGTGTGTGTGTATTATGGTTTGCATCGTCGTTGATTTCCAGGTGCGTTCAGCGATGCTGTTCACGTCTACGCATGAATTGCTTGTAACAATGTAATGCCTCGTGTATCACTTCATCGGATTTGATGCTGTTTCGTGTGTAATGCACGGTTTTGTTCTATGGTTATGTGAGAGAGTCTATATTTTATTACCGATTTTCACGATACTGTAATAATGTATATATAAAGCTGGGTTGTAATCGTAAAACAGTGTCTTATTATTGGTTAGTACGAGTTTTCGATGACCAGTAGTTAACGCGTGCGTCGTAAAATTGACCATTTTTATAGTATGCCCAGACAACTCAACGGGAACACGACACATATCGAACAAGACAAAAAAAAACACTCGCACATCACTTCAGCAAAGCCCGCGCGTGAGATGTCTCTCATTCAAATTCATGAAAGTGAAAATTTTTACAAAAATAATGACACGCCGCCGCTGCGTAAACCGAACGTCATCATTGTGTGAGAAAATTAGGAAAAAAAGCGCCAGCTTATTCAAGAGGGAAAATCACTTTGAAGAATATAGTCGTATAATGTATGTTTAGAGCGTCGTTAAACCAAACACGTTGTACTACGATCTGACCAAAGAATACTTATAAGAAGAAAGAAGCATCAGCTGCAGTCGAGAACGAAAAAAAAAGAATAATAATAACAACCGCGCATGCAAAACTGCGATTCTTCAACGCGTTTTAACAAGGCGATAAAGTAGCCCGAAGAGAGACGCGCCGGGAAAGCAATAACGACGTTGTTACGGCGCCGCGCGTGAGCCAATTGGAAATCGGCTTTAATTACACTGTCATCGGCAGAAGCGTGCGCGCGTGTCTAACGGTTATAATCGCGAGGATATGATCGGAAACGGATCCGTTCGCTTTTGCGACTCTGTGTATAATTTGTACCCATGTATAGGAGAGAATCCAATGCGATTCGCCTATTAGAGTTGGCTTTCCAGCGGGATTATACTACCCTGTATCATAATACGTTTCTAATGAATACTCGAGGATTTCGCGCGAGGTGTCCCAACTCCACAGTTGGCCAATAGAGTGTGGATTTCCATCAGGTGTTGCATGAATATATTATGAATTTATTTATGCATTCTCGAGTGTTTAAAAAGAAGATAAAGTTTCTTTCTCGGCATTGTCATGCGGAATATTTTTTTATATACTTGTGTATTATATACAAGAAAAAATCTGCATCGTTTAAATATTCGCGTAGGCATTACACACACGAAATAAACTGCCTCCGAGTGATATTCGCCAATTGCGCGAACGAGAGGAGAGAGAGCGAAAAAAAAAATGACAAACTGTAACAAGAGACAATCTCGTGTCTCGTCGGGAGAAAATCACTCTAAATTACTGTCTCGGTAATTGCCAGGTGTCATTTCGTGCATATCGCACTGCTGATCCAATTTAAGGACGCGTGCGTGCATTTGCGTTGCGCAAACGCTGCGGCCTCTCTCTCTCTCTCTCTCTCTAGACACGATCTCTAATTTTCCATCCTACTCCGATGTATACACACATACTACACTTACACGCGGTGAGAAAAAAATCACGTAGCTGCTACAATTTTCGTCAATTAGATCGAAACCGCTCATTTTTTTTCCTTCTCAGCTTTCTGTGGCGAAACGCGGAGAGAATGGCTAATTAGCGGTTTGGACTATTGAAAAAACAAATATTGTGAGAACGAGCTGCGGGGTTATTTATTGCAGTCGGGGAACAGTAAATTTAATTAGTATATGCGAGAGATTTTTCTTATTTCGATAAGTATACTTGGAGTATTAGGTTCGGCAGAACGAACGTAAAGTTTCTAGATTTTATCCAACTGACGAGTATAGAAGTAGGCGCTAATTAAATTTTACATTCGATATAAAGCTGATGTGCGCCTCATATGCTTGTATGTGTGATAGAACAGCAATATTTATCAACGCCGCGTAATCTCGCACGGTAATAAAGTATAATAATTCGCGTGTGTGGATTATTTATTTATCTCCGGAATTCATCTTCTCGATTCGAGTCAATAAAGTAGCCTACTTTATATTATTGTTACGAAAAATCTCCTGCAAAATTGAAGACCATCATTATCGAGAGTATAGCATTGAATAAGATGTTTTTCCGAGAGCGTGTCGTGCTACCTACAATTATATACCTTCTGCCCAAGTATAATAGTGAGTGTGTGTGTGTGTCACGATTAAGTAACATAAATTTCGTCCCGAATTCACAATAAAATATGCTCTTTTTATGTAAAATCCTCAACGCAGCAATTATTAATTTAATTTATATAATGCTCCGATAAATAAAGTCGCGAAAGTATATAAAGAATAATAAAAAAAAACCATCATCGCGCGGACCACGCCGATTTCGTGCGAGCACATATTATAATAACATCGAGCGCGCGGCGATCGCGAGATAAGAAGAAAGTGTTAATATTCATCCATTTCAGCGCTGCGCACACTCCTCTCTCTGTCTCTCTCTCTCTCTCTCTTCTTACAACGGCTCTGAAAAATATACGACGCGCCTATACCGTTTTGTGTAACTGAATAATTCATAATTTAATATCATCGAGTAAAATCGATCGCTCAGCGTAATTGCTCCGCGAGGAAGGAGGCCATACAGCAGCAAAAAAAAAACAGACACACACACTGGAGACTCGATCGAATATAAGAAAAGCCGATCGTATATACAGCCCTCGGCGTTGCACAAGTGCGCGAAAAGTCATTCACCAATATTCGCAGCCTCTAATTACTGGATTAACTGCGCCGAAGTGATTTAAAACACGAGCGTGTGTGTGTACGGCAGAAAATATATATATATATCTATATACACACATATATTAAAGCGAGTGGGCCCAACTACGCGCGACAAACGCCCGGTCCGCCCACGAGCATCCGTTCGTTTCCCGGCCGCGAAATGCATAGCCGCGCGTTATACGGATATATTTGCATGTGGCGAGGGACACACGACGGCAGTGGGAGAGCAAACTTCCGAAATCGGATTTTCATTTTGCGGGGGCTCGTCAGCTCTTTTGTATTGTAGAGAAATCGATTCGATATATAGGTACGAGGCGTTGATTAGCGAACGAATCGCGATCGATGCTTAAATCTTATGTGTATAATAAAAGTTTGGGTATTTCTGTGAAGTTTTTAAAATTTACACCTCAATTTTGGAAACGTCATAACGTTTCGTATTTTCGACTTGCATAACTAATATAATATCGAGACTCGGGCAGCTTTTACCATCGATTATTATCTCGTTCCGAAGTATTGTAGGGGCTTCAGACGAAACTCAACATTGTCGTGTTCGTCCGGAGATTATTATTGTAGAAGTACCTATATATAATAATAATACAAGCCGTTCTTATATTCAGACGTTACGTTTTAAATATAATTTTAAATTAATACATTTTTAAAAGATCCATTAATAACCGCAGACGCGCGTCGTCGGCGCTTTTCGCGTATACGCGATTATTATCCTTCTTTTAAAATAATGATAGCCGTCGCGCGAAAGCGTTGTTGGCGCGCGCGAGAGATATCAGCAAGTGTACAATATAATAATACGTTATTTGCGCTCAATTACTTGCGTAATATCATTTCGAAAAATCAATCATTATTCCTCGTCGTCGTCGTCGTCGTCCCCATATTAATTTTAAACAATCATCGAAAAATTGAACTGTGTATAATACGGTAAAAAATTGCGTAAGAGCTTTTCGCGACGGTACTTTCTTATTTTATGCAATATAGCTGCGCGCTCACGGCTCAATTTCGCGCCTCTATAACATATTCGCGTAAAACCGCGTGTATTATTGTATAGAAATTCGTGCAGCACTTCGGAATATCCTATATCGCCGCATTAATCACGCGTCGGCGTACACTGTATTATATCCCAAGAGAGTATCAAATTGATAAATAATCCTCCTGATTGAACATTATTCTCAGCCACCAGCTGCTGCGAAGGAGTACACGCGTTGTAAACGCTTAACATGTATATATAAGTATACTTTCGAAGAGGAACTCTTACTTATAAAGAAAAACTTCTTTCACTTGCGCCGAGAGAGAGAGAGAGAGAACGGCTGCGTTGAGAGAAGCCAGCCGATCGTTTCCCTTAATCTCCGTAATTTATTCAGCGAATGTTCAGCGTCGATAAATTCATTATTCACGCCGTATTTCATCTCTGATTAATACATCCTCGCGCGAGAGAGCGCGCGTGTGCACGGGAAACGGGGTAAAAAAAATAAGAAGAGGTGTATATGTATATGTATAACAGAGAGAGCTCTCGAATCGGAACGGATCCTTATTCCTGCACCTTCGTATAATTTTTCGTTTTATACTTCCTTCGCGCCTCTTACCTAAATATACAATTGACGCAACTATAATACAATATAATATTTAAAATTTAAAAAGACCTCCCAAAATGTGAAATCGTAAATTGGATTAAAAAAGCGCAGGTATAGCGACGATTCCCATCTACCGCATTTCTTCACCTGACGTGAAACAATTCATAATATATATACACGTGCGTGCGCGTGACGAAATAACCGTGTGCGTGAGTCCCTTTCGCCTTATATATAAATTTCGAGAGACGTATAGGTATACGTGTGTGTAAGCTCGTCCCTCGAGAGATGATCACGACGACGATGCACTCGACGAATTCGGAGCGCGTGTTCCCGTCACGACGATGATGCGGTTTCCTTTCTTTCCCTTCCTTTATATATATATATGAGTATAAACCGCCGCGCGGCGCGTCTTCCTTCTTTTTACCGCGCTGCAGTCGTTTTCTCACCGCAACCCTTTCTCTCCGACTGGAAATCCTCGGCCGGCATTGTTCATATACATAACGCTCCATATTTCGAAGGAAGCGCGCTCGGAGTTTGCGCTCCGCTGAATTTACATGCTCTTCGTTATCGGATATATTATATACACAGCTTTTTTTCCTATATAGCTATGTGTATGTAAGGAGAGAGAGAGAGTAGGAGTTGTGCATTAGCACTTGAATGAAAGAAAATCGTCGGTGCGCAGATGGCTATATAATATATTGCATTTCGCGGAAAAATTTTGCGGCCAGCTGTAATCTCCGTCGTATAACACGCCTTACGCGTGTTCGCTACGTGACGGGAATCGAAGATTAGGTATACCTTTCATCTTATAAAGCTAGCTGCATGTCTGTTCACACAATGCTATCGACCGAGAGTGTTAATTGGAATTTATCAGCCGGTCTGTGTGTCTGCAGATTTCAATTAGTGGCGCGGATTTTCCCTTATAGACGTACAGTTTACATTTTCCCAGCATAATGCTATCTGTATTATTCGAAATATCTCTCATTTTCTATGTTATCTTCTAAAATTTTACTGAATGGGGTATATACCGTGCGCGAGGCTTTTCTTGCTATTTATGGCGCTCCCTTTGATAATAAGTACTTACATATCTCTGAGTCAATTAATTCAGCCGAGATTAATCCGTTTTATAAAAGTGGGTTATTTGTTGACGCGCGCTCATCCGTTATCAATGCCTTTTCTGTATATATATAGTTGAGACAAATGATTTACCATTGTGACATTGCGGAGATACGGCATATTCTCTTTTATGTCTGCCTCGTTTTCGTAAGTGATTAATATAACAACAGACACACCACGAGAACATCGATATACACAAATTGTAAATCGAACGTTTCCTAATCCCATTATACACCTGCCCAAATCCCCCTAAAATAGATGAAACAATCCACGACAAAAGCCAAAACACACTCAGCCGCATCGACGAACAAAAAAAAATCGGTTGACCAACTACTCCTCTATCTTTAAAAGCCTCGTCGCGCTCGGAAAGTCAGCGACACACGCACAAAAAAGAGAGAGAGAGAGAGAGAGAAACAAACAAAATAAAAAAAAGCAACGATGCGAGTCGCGCCGGGGGCGCCTCGTTCTCCGGCTCCGTACCTGCTGCGAGCGCGCGCTCTCTGTACTATAGTCGGCGACTACATTCCGAGAGCCAATGGGACGGCCGGCATAGCGCGCGCAAGAGGCGAACGGCTCGACTCCTCCGTAGCCAGCTACAGCCAGGCTCAATCAGTAGTAGGCTGCGAGCTGCTCCTCCGAGCTGCACGCCGACGACGCGCTTTACTCCGCGATCGTTTTATTTATTTTCCCTTTTTTTTTGTTCTCTTTTCTCTAATACATCCCATGTGAATTTTATCACTTACCGATCTCGAGTGGCGCGAAGCTTCCCTCCCTGCGAAATCGACTATACGACAGCGACTGTATTTTTGAGAATTTGTGTGAAACGACGAGGCTTTTTAATATAGAAAAATACGTACACAGAGTGTGTTCGAGCATACATAATATATAGAAGAGACGATCGTGGGAATATTGTATTATATATACACTGGCGATGGCCTCGAGTGAGGAGTCATCAGATCGGCGAGGTGACAATTGTAATAATAATCCTCTCGTGTGCGTTGTTTTGTCGCGAGTGCATCGTAGTATCAGTACCGATCAGTGTTTAACACCGTGAAACGATCTATAATACACATCGCCGCACATATATCAGCAAACAGGTGTGCAGGAAGTTGGCTTTTCGAGCACAGCACATGCCGATCGGTTCGCAACTGCTAACGATTTAAAGGCCGGTCATGGCGCCTCCCGACAGGTTCAGATCGGCAGGACAACAGCATGGCATCAGCCACTCCGTTTTGGGTGAGTTTCGTGCTATTTCACTGTATGTGTGTTCCTTTGAAAACGTGCGCGAGATGCGATCTGTAATACACTGTATAGAGCCTACTACTGATGGCGCTATATGGCACCTGAGGAATGACAGGGCAGTGACGTCACCCGAGAGAGAGCCGACAAGCGTGACACATGTTTTCATATACGTATATATATTTATCTTGCCTTTTTTCTCCTGGAAGTTACGTTAGGCAGACATTTTTTGACGTAAGTTTGCATGTCGGTTACTTATTGTATGTATGTACATATACGTATACGTCTTACTCTCTGCCGCGTGGTCGTGAGTTTTGACAGCGAGAGTTCGTCACGCTCCAGGATGAATTCTGCGATTTCATGACGCAACGATTGGCTGGGTTTAAGAATGCTCGTGTATTTGCTATACTTTTCGAAGGGTTTATACTGTGTATTTTTTAATACACACCTGTCGAAGGGTTCTTAGTCGCGTAAAGGTTTTTGATTGTCGATTCACATCCTTGTTGGTGTAATTTTTGTTCGACAATTGTTGTTTTTCTTTTTGAGAAAGATATTTTCATTATGAATGAATTAAATTTTAAGACATTTCAGAATTACGTAAACTATATACACCGAGAGTTATGTAAATCCTATCGATAAGATATATGTTTTTTCAGATATATATTGTAAATATTGCTCAAGGTATATTGGGTAAATTATAAACGATATAACAGTTTCCTAGGCTCATTTGTTATTTTGAAAAATTGAGCTTATTTATAACGTTGATTTACATTTTAATACATAAAGTGTATATACGTGAAATTTTCGTATATAAGCTGTGCTCTGTTTCTTTTTTCCTCAAATCAATCAACCAGCAAATTGCTCCGAAGTGTTTGAGTCTCTTAATTAAACGCATATTTTAATTTACTGAGAAACGCAAAAGCAGTTGGCGAGATTTGATCTATCAGAATTTCCACGTTATATATACTATGTATCTCGAAATTTATGTGCTCGAAAAAGCCTAATTAAAACGTTGTAATGAGAGAACCAAAAATGTTACGATCTCCTTTTTCTTGTAAACTGGAACGCTTACTAATTTCTAAAATCCGAATACTATAAAGCAATCATTAAAGTGGCTTAATGAGCGAAAACTCCTAGATTTGCGCAAAAGGCGGACGCATAAAAATGCTTTTACTACCGAGCGGCCAAGAGAAATTTAATCATTAGTCGTTAAAATCAATAACGAACTCTGTGAGTATCTACGCTTATATACATTTCATACAGAGGTTTTGACAGAGTAGTCTCTGTATCCTCGTACAGAGCCGTTATTTGACAAGTAAACGGTAAACATCTAAATGAAGTAACAAAATATAGAAGTTTCTTTCGCAGTCATAATCGTCAGCGTAAAAAAAAGCTCGAGCAAAAATTCGCAACAATTTAAAAAACCTCAAACCAGAAATAAAACTTCTCTCATACGATCTAATTACCGCATAAAAAGCATACCGATCTCGAGGAAAGATCGAAGTGAGCTGCGAAGAAAGCATCGTGTAATAAAGCAAGTGGCCCATTCGCGGCTAATCTCAATAATGGAACCGGTCCAAACAAAGGCCCTCCCAAAACAAAAAGAAAAAGAGAGAAACAAAAGCCGTCAGTGTCGTAAAGCACCGCGAGGTGATTTTCGGGTGGTCGAGTCCACGGAGCCGGGTCAATCGGTACGTGCGATCGCGTATCTTCCGGGAGCATCGTGGACTCTATATATACTGTTTTAAAAACGAATCTCACAGGCCTGTCGGCAATGTGTACACCTCTCAATCTTCGCGCGGCCAGTGCGTGCATCCGATTATCCACGAAAATCTACTCGGCTTTTTTTCAGCTCGTATGTAATTTACAGCGCGGAAACGCGGACGAGGCGGGACCCCGTGAATGTATGTGTATATATTTTTCGTATACTTTATAGGGCTGTGAGCGTGGGTTTTTTGAGTTATGCAAGAGAGGAGAACGCGGCGCGTATACATGCTTTAGGAGCTTTAAATTTCGCGCGCGTCCTGAGATATATTTCGAATGATCCTCATCTCGCTGTGTGTGTGTGATTTGTGGACTATGGGCTTGACCTCATTCTAGTTTAAAAGGCTTCGGGCTTCATTAAGATCAGAAGACATCTTATATAGCTTGGCTTTTTAGCTCTGTTTATGGGGGGTTTTACGGATTCGTGCGTGGTGTACTCTGCAATTGCACGTGGAGGCATATTACGAAAGCTTGTAAATTTACTGTATAGGTGTCGGCGAAAATCGAAGAGCAAATTCTCGCTTGTTTGCAGAAATTAGTTCCTCCTTCGGCTCGCACGTTAATCGTCAGTTTCTCTCGTAACGATCATTATATACTCTGAGTCACTGCACAGAAGGACATTATTCTCAAAGGAACGAGGCCGAAACTTTCCATTTTTCTGCCATTACTGGAAAAACAATAATCCCATCGCCCTTTATTTTCCACACTCCATTACCATCCACCAACGGGGATCCAGACACAACACAGCCCGCAGCAGCAGCTAATTAATAAAACTCTCGCGCGCGGCGTAATCATTCCCGCCAGTCTACCGCGACTAAATCGAGCAATATACAGCCAATAAGCCATCAGGCAGAAAAGTCCTGCGACCAGACAACTCGGCGTCGCGATATATACTCGCTCTCGAGGACACCTGTTGCGCGCGCGCGCGAACCCCTGCTTTTCGGAGCGTGACGACGCGGGAGTCGTTGCCTGTACACCTATATATAATATACGCTCTAAACAAAAAGGCCAAACGGACCAAGCCAGACTGCGGCCGTGTAATTATTATTTTCCTTCCTTTATACACTTCTCTTTCTTTTTTCTTCATCGCACCCTCTCCTACGTCTGACCTGCGATCGAAGTTGCTGTATATATATATGTATATAGTGTCTGCGAGAGAACTGGTTCGAGAGAAATTCTGCACCGCGCCGCCGCCGCGTCAATGGAATCGTTAGGATAGATCGCGCACATGTATATAATATATACTGTATAGTACCGTGCAGTGCCTTTCTCAGAGCCGATATTATACAATGCGCGCTGCATAGAGCTGCGCGCGGGTGTAATAAATTCGTTGATGTCGCGATACATATCCGCGCGTGGATTTACAAGTCATGCGCTTTGAATAAATAATTTCGGACTAGCTGCTGTCTCTCACTCGCGTGAGATTTCTTTTTCTTCTCGGTTTTTCGGTTACACTCAATTGCCCTGTTCCGGGTTCTTTGTGCTCTAGTGTGCATATATACTATATACGCTTTTTTTAGCTCGTGCAGTGTATATTACACACTGTTACACGCGCTGTAAATCTCGACGGGGATGAAAAGTAAATTGTAACTATTATATACATATATCGGTTATTGCGAGATATGGTTGTTCTTGTATAGAAAGCGGTGAGAGCTGACGGATGCATGGAAAACTTATTTTGACGATTAGAAGAAGCGAAAGATTATGCAAATGTCTCGGTGCGCTTCTGGTTAACCTCGATTTTGTATATACTGCAAATCATACAGCGTAGAGAACAAATTTCATCTGTCGAGAGATAGAGAGTTTTTGTATAATTGGCGAAATATTTCATCCTGTTATTAAAATTATTCTACGAAAGACTTTGACGCGCATTATCTCAGCTCGATCGTCTACGTGCGCGATTTTCTCTCCAGATAACCAAGCGCCAAGCAAAAAGAAAGAAATACGATTTCGCTCTCACGTTACCCGTTATGCATCAAACCGATTCAGCAGTATATACAACAACGAAAAATCACGCACTCTTTTCACGCGCAAATATTGACACTTCTCGGCGTCTCTCGAAAAAGCTGCGAATTACACTCGCACGCGAGAGTTGTGTTCGCCTTCGCTGTTTTTTTTTCCCTCGGCGTCTGTGCGCGTTTTTTGCCTCCAACTTATATACACTCTCGCTGCCGATTCCTCGCCTCAATTACGCGCCTCCGTCTATATTATACACTCCAGCGACGACTCAACACGCGCATTTTCAGGTATGAATCATCGTTGGACTGCTGTAGCGTCGGTGGAGTTTAGCAGCAGCAGGAGCAGTCTGAACGAGGAGAGAAAAAAAAAGGAGAAGGAGACCGGTCGCGACGAGGCCGAGCTGAATTTAAAGCGCCTGCTTATAACCGCTTGCTCTCTGCGCCGCGCGCGCTTTATCGACTGCTCTTTTTTAGCAGGGGGTTACACACACTCCGCGCTTGAGTTATTGCTGCGGCTGAAAGAAAAAAAATTAATAACTAATTTTACGACGGCGCTGAAAAATAATCCACGGATGCGCACTCGAGAGTGTGATTTTGCATTCATTGTGTTTGCCGCTCTTGTCAATTTGGCTTCTGCTGCTGCTGTTGGACACGAGATGATAAGCGGAGGACGGCTTATTATTGACGGGTTTATCTTGATTTTAATAGCTGCCAGGCTTAGCTCTCTGCTTATAGGCGATATTTTTGCCGTGATTTTATGGGGATTTGCGTTCTTTTTTTTAATTAGCCCCGACTTTTATACCGCTTGTATTTCTTTTTCGGGGTTGACGTGCGCGCAGAGGAGGAGCGAAAAACGCGCACGTATATATATACATTGTATACGAAAATTTCACCGTTACTGCAGCGCACGAGAGCGCGTTTCGATAATTTGGCGCGTTATTGTTTTTGCATACATACATATATGTATACTGGAGAAACGCAACTGTACGTTGTAAATGTCGGACCTTTTTCAAAATTAAATTTACATGTTAATGCGAAATATATACGTATATACATATAGATATATATTCAATTTAAATTTAAAGCATAAAATTCCGGCTTATCAAAATGGGATATCGGGAATCGTATATACATTATACATATACCGAAAAATTAATTTGTCCAGTAGCCCCGCCGCCGCCGCCGCAGCGCGCTCTTAATAAAGATAACTCGACGTCACGCGGTATTTACGGCTCGATGAATCAAAATTCGCATGTGGCACATACGATGTTTCTGCGCTTTCCTCTCTACACGCGTCCGATGCAGTTTGATTCGAAAGTCCTCGCTTGAAATTCGGCTGTAAATATATATACTCGCTCTTTCACGTATGTGTATGTGTGTCTGCAGTGTATTTATATATATAAAGGGATCGAATGTGCAGGACATTCGTGACAAGTGCAAAACGGTGTGAAAAACCCGTTGGAATAAATTTGAATGTCATGAATATAAATCAACGGTGCGTAGTGTCATATGGTCTCAATATGCCAATATAGACTGTCCAAGAGGGACACTTGAACGTTTTCTCAGATGCTACATTCCATCTCAATTTAGTCATTGGTCGATCGATGCATCTCTCGCTTTTTATTAATTCATTAAGTCTCATCCTCTCTCTGCGCTGCCGATCGCGCAATTAATACCATTCTGGGAAGAAAATTATACTGTGTCTGCTTATAAGTATATAGTGTGGGAAACGTTGCAACTAGCGCAAACTGTTTCTTATATGCTTAAAAAACGGGCGCGTTATTAATTTACTCGTCACTTTCCAGCGCGTCTATATCTAAAACGCTGCAGCTGCGCTTATCTCTAATATGCGCGTGAATGAACGCTTCTTCGACAAAGTTCCATTGAAATACTCGCGTGTATATATGATTACAAAGACCTCTGTGCCGAGCGTTTGAGAAAAAAAAATGATAACAGCTGTGTAAGAAAAAAATTATGTTATAGCAGAGGATGCGTCAAGGCTCTATATATACGTATAAGAGTATTATAATCGATAAATAATAAGCTGGTTTATCAAAGGCCTCATTGTATATCGAAGCTGAGTGTAACTCGAGTCAATAATAACATGACACTTGTATTTTATCATTGTTACTGCAGCTATAATGATTCGTCAAGACATATACGCAAAGAATTCGACGGAAAATATTGTATATACACGAAAAGACGATCTTTATAATAAAGTGAATGAGATGATATATAGAATTTTTGCTCTGTAGATCAGACTCGAGCTTTTGCGTTTGCATTTCTTTGTCGAACATCCTTTGTTTAGAAACACTTGCTTAATTCATCACAACGATATACACACTGTACTATAGTCTCTTCATCAAAATCAGGCCACATTCGTTTTTCCAATCCTTTCTACACCATCATCGCCATACCAGAAGAGTACACATCGATCAATCCTATACCGTACATGTATACATTTTCCCGTGAAGTTTCGTAAGACTAATAAACAACGCTTTTTATTCTTCGCGCCTTCATATTTATAATAATACCAATCTCGTAATTACAGCCGCCCCTTTGTCACAAGAACTTGTCGAGTTTCGAATAATTATACGAGTCGCCGATGCTGAGAAAGTTAAAAGTTGCATAACGTCGTAATTAGAAACACTTTACATTTTTTTCCAGAAGTCAATGCACACTCTGCAGCTATATATCGAAACGAAATCAGTCACACAGTTCTCGTCTACGTCGCGATTAAGTCACGGAAGGCGGTGTATATACAGTAAGAGAGATAACGATTTTTGTTTGTCGATCTGCTGTGTGTACAGTGAGCTGCCGTGGAAAACCCACAGTTTTTTGAAAAATAAATGCATATATAAAGAATAGAAATAAAAATTTCGAACAACGAAAACTAGAAGCACGCACGTAATATTACGACTCTGTGTAACAGTCTCGAGAGAATCGTGACGTGAATCTCATTGTCCTCCTCAGTCGTATCGTATATTCGTCTCGAGCGAATCAGGAGACGTTATACACCCGTGAAAAATAAACGGCACCGTGTAACGAGATTCATCATCTATATGACGAAATCTGTGATCGTCGCCTCAATTCATCGACTCTATGCATATAAGACAATGAGCCGATCTCGCTAATTAATAATGCATTTATCGCGGGGTCGTCTACACGCAGCGATTATATTTAGATGGTGGGAACCTTTCTTTTTAATTTTCCATCTGCGATGCGCACGAGATATCGCGCGATTAGCTTAATACATGCATATATATTACCTATATGAGTATATAGAGGCATCAGTATTTTTTTTCTCTAATATAACGTCGTAATAACACATTGTATACGGGTGTGAGGCAGGAACTTTCTGAAATTAATTATGACGAGGGGCAGCGACTTTCTGCGGCGATGATTATATAGCCTCATTGTATAGTCTAGCCTCTATTTGATCAAGACTTGCCTGCGATAATGCGATACTTTAATTGGATTTAATTATATGCACCGCTCGCTTCGCGATTATAACTGTGATTTCCTAGACACACACACACACACACCCAAGAATTTTCTCCGAATCTCACGTCTTCTAACAACTCTCAAAAAATTAACAAACTAATTTTTCACATGAGTAAAAAGTGCGTTCACCTCACAATCATTAATAGTAATCCGCGCGCAGCTGGTCTTCTTTTTTCTCCCCAGCCTATATATCGCGTGCGTAATAACCGTATTTACCGTTGCTCAAAAAACATTGCTCTCTCATCGTCGCATCAAGAGGACCGAGCTCGGGGGTATAAAAATAAAAGAAAAGACGACAGTGCTCCGGTTTTTCTCCCCCCGCTCTCAAGAAATAGCAGCAGCAGCAGCAGCATTCGTCGTCGTCCCTTTCGAAAATAAAGAGGGGCTCGGAAAACAACTGCGGCCTTAAATTAACTTCTCGTCCCCGTATACACCTCAGTATATCCGAGAACGACGACGACGACTGACGTCACACGGCATGTATATATACGGCACCTTAAATTCACTCCTTGCCGAAAAAGAAGGTTTGGCAATAGTCCACGTGTGTGTCGTCGTCGCACTGATGCATAAGATTCGATACACGAGAGCGGGGCTCTCTTTTCTTTTTTTGTAATTCGCGATCGTTGCGAAACGCGCGGTGTGGATCGACACCTGACGCTGCTGAGATGACCATTTATAAAGAACGATTAAATTCGGCTGCGCTGGGGGTTATTTGATGAATCATTTTTACGGTTTTTTTCGAAAAAATTATTGCTGTATTTGTTTAGAACTGCGACTTCATATAAATGCTGATGATTTTTTTTTAATTGTATACGGGATGTGGAAAACGAATGGTTTTCTAATGGATAGAGGGAAATTACAGACCTTTTGTAGCTGTAAATATCTTTCCAGCATATAATGTCTGTCTAATCTTCGATAATTAATCGACTGTTTTGGTGTGTCGCAGCGGGTGCATACTTATAAGCAAGAAAAGGCTTTAATGGTCCCCAGCATCGGTAAGAAACTAGTTTTGGAAGCCTGACTTACTAAAGATTTCACGCCTGATTTTCTATCGGCTAATTATATGTGCCGGATACGAACAAAGCCGAGAGTTTCATGCATATTGAAAGGCGTCGAGAGTTATTAAAATACAAGTTTCGAATTTCTCTTCCATACAGTATACATACGTGCGATCAATTAGCCTATCATAGAAAAAAATCGGACAATTTGTATACGGAATTCGATATCACCAGGGACGCACAGCAATAAGTTTTGCATAAACACTCTCGGAAGCCAGTTTTCGTGTTCCCAACGAAAATGTCCGTTTCCCAAGGATTAGAAAACTAGCTCTCTCTCACACTTCATTACACAGCCACTTGACCATATTTATATACATCTCGTAAATCACTACCCGGAAAAAATATTTTCCAGCCCGAGCGCGACGAAAAACAATATTCAAAACACACTCAACCCAAAGCAGACCTCCCCGTATATATCTGTCATTGTACAGCTTGTAATGCTAATCTCGTGTCCCTCAAACAAGGCCCAAGGAACAAGATTTTCCCCTCAGGTGCGTCCATTGTGTGTCGGACCTTCAAACCTATACTAGTTCAAGGCGCGTCGACGAATTCCTTTGCGCGGAGGAGAAGAGAGAGATATACTTACTAACCTGCGCGAGCAAGAGAGAGAGCATCACGTCCGGCTCGTAAAGTATCGGGCCACCGCATCAGTAGGTCTCTCGGTCGTAAAACTAACCCCCCCTGAAGGTGCTGGTGGTTCTCTCTGATGTCTCTCACGAAATAACACGAGAGACCTGTTCGGCAGAGAGAGTTAGAGGAGAACGCGTGTTATATAGAGAGCAGCGGGGTGGTTTTATAAAAGGACGAAGCTCTGTGCATATATGCGCGAATAAATTGCCTCTGGTGCAAGCACGCGTGGAGCATTACGTTCTAAAGCTTGGGTGTATAATATGTGACGCGATACACTTGTTGGGGATTTTCTTGTATGATGAGCGTGCGGCCGGTTGTTGAATGTATATATAGGTGTTATATGTGAAGTGGTTCTTGCGTGAGGATATGTGAGAGAGAGAGAATAAGGATAGCAGTTGGAGTTATGTGATTGTTTTCGCGCGATGGTTTTAGAAACCAAGCAATGTGGAAATAAGGCGCGAGAAAATATTCAAAAGGCTGTAAATAAAACTTCAGACAGAGCTCTTAAAATCGGGCTTCGTGTATATCAAACAATTTTTTCTACGCGATACGCTCGAGGTTTTTGAAAAGTTTAAAATTTAATACAGTCCGAATGTGATAGCTAATCCAGCGAAATTAAAAAAAAAAAAAAAAATACAGTGCAACGCAGATCCTTTGGACAAAAAACTCTTTGTTTCGCGCGTCCACGGCAGCGGATAGCATTCCGCAGATGCAAAGTTTCACACAGCAGCGTAAGAATGTCGGTGGTCATACTTCCTGTGCGCGCGAGTATAGCAGCTAAGGTTTCTGCCCTGCAAGAAACTTGCCTTTCTATAATACGCATCTCCGAAAACTCTCTCACCTCTTCCAAGTGTAATACGCACAGCTCAGTAGTCATAGGAGCCTAATCCTCTGTACGTAATATTTTATAATCGAAACCGAACGCACACGAAAAAAAGGATAGCCATGACTCGTGTTAGGCGCCCCATCATCCCAGTTACACAATAGCCGAAAAGAAGGTTCTCTTTATCCCCGAATTACCCGAAGCCCCGCAGGTTATAATACACATTACCGATCTCGTTCTCTCTCAGTGTGCGCTCGAAGCGTGTATATGCTACGATTCCCAGGGCTCTCCTTCTTCGCAGTATGTATAGTTACCGCGACGCAAGTCGAGAAAGAGAGAGAGAAGCTCCGAGAGAGCAATCGAGCGCATTGTGCCCATACGAAGAGAAGAGAGAGAGGTATATGTATAGTGTTACGTTCGCGGCGTTTAGGGAGAGCGAGAGCTGCATCACACACAGGTATATAAGAACACGGGTTAGTCGGTATATACACCTACGAGGAGCGAGACTACAGCCTCAGGTGTATTTACAACACGCGAAGGAGTGAAGGAGGAAGCAGAGTATAGAGAGAAAGAGAGAGGATATCACCAGTTCTACAAGTCTCTCTCTCTCTCTCTCTTGCTTTTGCTCGAGCCCCCGAAGAGTATAGCGTATAGTCGGGGCGCTGTTCTGAGAAACCTGCCAAGTTGATCCCAGGCCGATGCGCTTCTCGATTCTCCGCGCAGCAGCAGCTCTCTCTCTCTCTCTCTCTCTTGAGTCTGCTTTTGCGAGAGCAGTCTGTGCAGCTTCGCCCGGTTTATACCCCGGCCTGCTTCTTCTTCTTCTTCTTCTTCTGCAGCCTCTTCTCCTTTTACTGCTGCTGCTCCTCTCGTCGCACGCACAACCACAAGTTCGTTAACTCCCTGCGCTTGGCGTACATCATTTCGCGTCGAGGAGCGACTCTTTCCACTGAGATCGTTTCAGAGGCCGGTCTCTCTCTACATTTATATATATACACACACACACGGACACTTTTTCGCTTCTCTTTGTTTCAGGGATGAGCGTTTGCGTGATTTTACGTCTATTTTTCGGGCGATCGGTCTTGACGCCGATCTTCTTCGCGATTTATAGGGACTAATTAAACGACGTGGTTTATAATGATGAAAGTTTCTTTTTTTTCACAAGACCAAGTAAAATTGCCCTATAAATTACGCTCGCCCGAGTTTATATGTGTGTGTGTATGTACAAAGAATGAAATTAGCGCAGCGAATGTAAGATCGGCGGCCGATTTCTTGCGGCAAATTGATGACGATCTTCCGTTCTTTGCTTCATTATACGAGACGAGAGAGAGAGATGGCAAATTGGATAACCTTCCGCACTTTCGGGGAAGAATCATTGTGTAGCACTGATGGGTTTATATATATACACTCTTTTTTTCAGCACCTCTGTGACCCTCTTCCGTATGGCCCACATTAATTAAAATTAGCGGCTTCGTGCAGCTCAGAAAAAAGTTTAAAAGCTTCTGAGCTGTACAGTCTGTGTGTGTACCCTTTTTTTTTTATTTGTTCACCACGGCGTCGACCGCGCACTTATTGCAACGGTTTTTCATCAGTTTGATTAAGGCTTTTTTATACGAGCCGAGACACGATTCTTTCGGAGTCGGCACTTAGTGCCTTTTATTGTTGTTTGGCCAACGGGGAAATCGGACTGACGTGTTCGAGAGAGCACACTTGTATATAAAGATTATGTTCGGTATGTTAACGGAATCGATGTTCCGGAAAGATTAATACACATTATAATATAATATAAAGTCGCGAGATATATCGCCGGGTGCAATTTATGTTTCAATCATAAGTCGGATATGATTTTCTCTCGGCAAGTTAACCGCGAGTTTGATTATTCCGACGAGTGTTGACAGCCGAAACGCAGCTGACCCGCATATGCAACTTTCGTGTTATAAACAAACCGAAAACACGCGGTAAATATAATACTTGATATGAGAAATTTTCCCACGCAACGCGTGTACTCACAATAAAATCTAAAGTATAGGCATCGCTGTATAACGTTTGCGCGCGTATACCGATCGCGCAACGATCCTCTTTTTTTTTTATCAATTTCATCCGTGGCCGCAGCGGCGGTTTCTCGAACACGCTACCGTATATACCGCGAGATTTCGCAAGCTGATGAAGTATAATCCTTTCTAATGGCGACAGCATAATTGAAAATCCCCATTATTCGCGCATTAGTCCGGTATACATTACACTACTGCACATATACCGCGTATTATAGCCGATTTGCAATAGAAAATCGAGCGTGCGATAGATTTATGCCTGAAAATCGTTATAGCTTTTATACTCCTTATCTATACAACACGAGCATAAATCCACGGCTTATCGTACAATTATCTCATCCCCCGCGTGAATTTTCAGCGTCGATTGGAAACTTATAATTCGCGAGAAGGAAAGATCACTAATGGATCGACAGCGCGCAGGGATGTTACGTTCTTTTTTTATTTTGTTTCATCCGCACCGCGTGTAATGAACGGTTATTCGGGCACTGATGCACACGACAAGAGAAAGTAATCCCGCTGCGTTGTGGTATTTAAAGTTGCCGCGTTCTTATTTATCTCTCACGCTTTGCGCGCTTGTGTATATATATATATATAAATGTGTACAGGAGGGACCAGCGCATATCGCAGGAATAAGACAGGGGAAAGCGGACAATGATGCGCGGACGAGGAAGAGACGTGGAGATATGCAGATTGTATACTGTGTGGAGTCATTTTCGCTCATCCTGCGAACAAAAGAACCACTCGATTATATTCTGCGCGGAGAGCGGACTGAGGAAATGACTTTATCGCACTCGAAGATTTACTTATTATCTTTATGTATATTCTTTTTTTTAGTCGTGGCAATATATTATAGTTTTCCTTGGAAAACTTTCCGCGGCAGTGGCAGAATTCATTTCTCTGCACAATTGACCATCGTTACGCCTGACTAAACCCAGACAACAATGAGGCTGATGCAGTATATAGGAGAGAGTGAAAATAGACTTTTTACAAAACTCTCCGCCGCCGGTGAACCACATAACGTATAGGTGCAAGTGCACGCGCGTATATCAAGCGCCGTTCTATATATATATACAACACATATATAATATATACATCCCAAGAGTGCACGCGAGAAAGAGGCTCAAAGCGAACGTCATAAATTTCGCTATAAAATCTCTCTCTTTTTTGCTGACGCCGCTACCTCTCCACCTTGCGCTTGAACTTGAAAGTGGGTTTACTCTCTCGCCGGATATTAATTTCGAAAAACCTTCAAAGCTGATACACCGACGAATAAAGTAATGCCTCCTATATAATGGCTCTATTTATTGCACAAGGATAATCGCGAGTGTCCCACGATATACAGTTGATCTACATTTGATTCTTAATACCGTTATGATTACGAGAGTATCCTATAGGTGCGATTTCATTAGTCACATTACGAAACGAGGACTCTCGCGATGCAGTAGTGTGATTAATAACCGCGACAGGTGAAATTGAGACGCGCAAGAAATAAATAAGACAAATTACAGGGAGGCCTCTCGACAAAGAGCTGCCGATTCACACACACACACACATGTATATGTATAATAATATAAAAGCAATCGGAACGACGATTCCGTACATACACACTGATGGAAACCTGTTTTTCTCTCTCTCTCTCTGCACGAGCAAAAAAGAAAAATCCGATCGTTAAAAGAATGAATAGCGCAGCGATCATCAATTAGACTTAATCGCGTCGTTGTTACCGTTCGCGGTATTATAAAAGACTCCACAGCACATATAGCGAGTATAATACGTCTTACGAAAGACACAAGCGGCAGCCGCGCTCTAAACTTCCCGTATCCTCTCGCGGCTAGTGTGAGAGATAAGCCAAGGTGATAAGCGTGAGATAAACCACGCGAGATTCGTCTCCCCGTCAGCGGATTACTTATACTTGCGCTGTATATGTATATATATATATATATACAGTGAGAATCATCAACCGACTATTACTAAGTGTGCACTACTGGTTTACGGTGTATGAAGTTTTTTGAGAAAGGCTCTCTGTATATGTGTACGAGAGAGTCTTGAATTTATTGGAATTTTATAATCTCTTGAGCCTTGAGGCTGCTCTTTTTACCCGACCAGTTTTCAGTTTTTCACGTCGTCGTCGTCGTCGTTGCGGCATTATGAAATTCGAGCATGTAAGAACACGGGCGTTGAAGGGGATATAATTATTATCGAGAGAGACCTGGACTTATCCGTGTCTTTCTCGTAAAAAAAATCGAAAACATAAGGTTTGATTTTTTTTTATCTGCGATATATACTACATATACGTGCAACGTAATAACACGCGGTGAATTATACTTTTTTTAAGTCGATCTATAAGGAATCTCTCTTCCGTTAAGATATCATTGATAGAACATCATCAGACTCGCGCATTCCGGGAATCTCTTGGCTGCCGGATGGTTTTACGCGCTCGTTTAATTAAATTTATACTAGACTTGATTTCTCTCTTCGACATTTTACATATATACCTGTGCCTTAACGATTTTTATATCTGTAATACCGAAAGGCTCGCGCGCAAGAGTTTCATAAATTCGCGTGATTAAAGCGCGCCGTCGCGTGCCGATAAAGAAAAAAAGTCTCTCTCGCGGGGTGTGTGTGTATATAATATGTGAATCTTGTTTCTGCAATTGATGGTTTGTATAAAGTGATAGCCGTAATGGCTGAAATTACTTATTAGCAGAGTTGCGCCTAAACGGGGCTAGCCGCTTGTATAGCTAATTGATGGAAAATCGGCTGCTCGATTCTCGAAAGTGGAACAAAAAATCGGCAAACTTACTGTTATATTCGCGTCTCTCCGGCTGTATGCGCTAAACTAATAAAGTCCGAGAAATATCGCGATCGTTAAAGCTCGATATGCTAGAGCAGCTATATTATAAATATATATATATGCTTTTTGCTGTATATAAATATAGACTTGGATAAAGTGTCGATTTACCTATATATTATTCGTTTGCTACTATTTTCCAATGGAAAATGGAAATCGTCAAGCGCAACAAAAGGATCGACCTGTCCGGTATATACACACACAGACAGACAGAAAAAGGAATAATAGCGTCCGATGGTTTATCGCTCATTACCGACGTAACGGTAAAGTAGCTCACAGCAGCAACTAACTCTCAGCTGTCAAAATCCAACAAAAGAACAAAGCAAACGTTATTCTGCATAATATATAAACCGCAGCCCGTAAACTATATATATACATACTAGAAAAGTAAAAACTCGAATTGAATATTGAAGTTAATACACGTACATTCGATTATCGCGCGTATAACAGAAGCCTTCGTAATAACGATATAATGGACGTTCTCCTCGTTGGCCGACGCCTCCGGGAGAGAATCGCGCGCTCTCTCAAGTTTTTCGATTTGGGTCGTCGTCTTCGCCGCAGTCGATCTTGTGGAAAGCGGAGCGCGAGATCGAACGGAAACTCACCTGGGAGATGGAGGACTGACAGGTGCGCGCCGCTATATATATGCGCTTCACGACTTTTTGTTTCCCTGATGGGTATATAGAGCCGTATACAGAGCTCTTTCTTTTTACACTCGGGGATTTTTCTTATCGATGAGACACGGCAATGAAAGTAATGCAGACAGTTTTTCTCTGTGTTGAATTCTTTATTCTTATTTATAAAATATAAAATCGGATATTGTGTGTGTATTATCATCATCAGTAGTGATCGTAACAAAATTTATGGAGAATCACGAACTTTTTGGCACAAACAAAAAACCACACACTGGACTATTCTTTGTTTTATACATACATATTTCGTGTGTGTATAACACGCCGGTGTATATAGAGTACAAAAATGGAACGTAAAATGAAAAATAAAGATGAGGAGGAACTCGGTCGACCTGCAGCGTCGTGTATAATTCATTAAAATAATAACACACCACGTTAAAAATCGCGAATAATAAATCGCCGTTATTTAACATGCGGTGCGCATCTCGCGAGAGAAATAAACATCAGATCACCCTGAGTACTTAAAAATTATACGGTGTACGAATTAAGAACTAAATAAAATACATATTCGCTTCGCAAGTGAAAGAAAAGGAAGGAAAGACGAACTGAGACGCGCAAAATTGCCGCAGTGGCTTGTCTCGGTGCGTTGACCTAATGCTCTTACGGTATTATCGCGAGCGATACAAGCTACTACTGCTGCTGCTGCTGCTGTTGCACCTGACGTGTGAACCCGGCGTCGCGTCGAGCCACGGATAAGGTCAGAGTCAAGCTAGACCGGAATTGCCTCTTCCTTTCTGGCCTAATGGCTTCTCTCTCATGTCGTGTATGGGTATATACAGCTAGTGCTTTGCTCTATAGCCTCATTGTTCGTTTTTCCTTTCTTTTACGCGAGAATCGACGCTTGCACATTAAACTAAAATTAGTCGTATCTACGTAATATAACGTAATAATGTCGTTCGATTTCATGATACGTCATGAGTCCGGCTGGAACATTTTTTTTTATTTACAACGTTGCTGTATAGTTCTTAATTACTACAGATCTCAATATACAGATTGCTACCGTAATTTCGTTTCTCACATCGCACAATAGTCTGAATTTAACCTCTTACATTGACACTATAGGAAAAGTTTTAATCTTTAGAGAAAAAATTTAAATTCATTTTGCATACAAATTTATTATTCAATAATATATATATTTATGTAAGTGTAAGCACTTATTTGATAGTATACAACGCTGAACGAAATCGTAAATATAAATTTTGAAAATAGTTTTTAGTGCGTCAAAACAAAAATTATATACGCAATTCGCTTGTCTTAACATTCAGATACAAAAATATAAAATGTTTGTCAACAATTTTTTTATAAGTATAAAAAAAAAAAAAAAACGATCAGTGATGCACTGTATGCAATTTCATTTAACTCAAGCATCAACAAATAGCTAATACTGCAAAATTTTAGCCGTGATTCTAAAGCCATTAAAAATTAAGCGTGCGATTTTTCAACCTAACGATTCGCAACGGCACTTTGGATCATTTGTCATCTCCATATTGTAACACACTTGTATTATATTCGAATCACTCATCATCGACCGTTTGTCTTTCACTTGTCATCTCTCGAAACGAATTCGCGCGGCTAATCGTCGAAAAGACGCTGGTCATTCATTTGGTTTTTCGCTTCGACTTGACCTCGCTTTCTAAGTCTTCTAGAGTCGGCGAGCCGCTCGCTCCTCACGAAGAAAATGAACTCGGACGGTTTATCGGCAATATTTCAGAATAGCTCTCGGCGCGCGCAGTGTAATTTTCGGTGACCGACGCCGATGATCTACGAGCTCGTGATCTCGGAGAGAGGAAGCGAAGCGGAGATTGGCCGACGTTTTATTAGAAAGTAGTTGAGGGGTGGACGATTTTAAAGAAACAACGGTGAAAATCGACTATGCGAGCGCGGGAGGCTAATCGCTGAGATGCTCGCAAAAATCCGAGTAGACAGTACACAAAGCTATTATATACTCATAATAATAACGTGCACACAAATTTACAAAATCTCGATTGCTTTTCCCTATTCTTTTATGTCTGCAAGTCTGTCACTTTTTAAGTATTAACAAGGTTTTGTACAGTAAAAACAAATGTATTCTCTTCTTTTTTCATAAAAGTTCATTTCGGACAAACTTTGTTGCATACGATCTACACAAACTATGAAAACGCTTAATCAATCAACTTAATCAAGTTTAATGCTTGTTAAAACATACATAAAATCTATTATTTATATGTACACATCATTTTTGGTAAAAATATTTCAATGAAATAGGTTTTCTGTTTATCTTATCCAAGCATGAATCATGGAATTTAAAGCTACGTTCAATTTATAAGCTGATCGAAGATAACCAACAAAGATCGCACACATCATCACATCTTTCTTTCAATAAATCAGATGGCTGGTCGAATGACTAAAAATTAATTTCACTAAACTAGGAAGCATTTAAGAAGGAGCAAAAATTCAATGTACAAGTATATTAAAACTAACCGCTATTTTACAACCTACACTCTGTAGAAACGTAAACGCACTTTGCATCACCATTCATACTCACTTAAAAACACTCTACACACAAGTCTCAACAGTTTTCCAATGGATCGTACTGACAATTGGATGCTTCTTCGATGATAATCTGTTGTATACGCTGTCTAACTTTGAGTTTCTGCAAGGAAGTGAAGTTTTTCACATGAGGCATAAGACTCATGAAGAAATGGTAATCATCCGAAATGCCACCATCGCCAGCGATAGGGGACACATTCGAGCCATTGTCCACCACTCCGTTTCTTCTCTGCATCTCGGCTCTTTGCTGCATTGCCGTTATATCAGCTTGCTCGTGCATTGCCACGATGTTCGCTCTCTGCTGTATAGCCGAAATCCCCGCGTTCCTCTGAATGGCCGAAAGCCTGCCGTTGACCTCGGCTCTCTGCTGCTGCAGAACCGTGTGCCTTGCATTCAGCTGTTGCGCCAGGTCGCCATTGATATCTCGCGACTGTTGCATCGCGGAGATTCGACCAGATCGCTGCATACCGCCGATATCCCCGTTCATGTCCTGAGCTTGCTCCTGCAGATCACCGTGCTGCTGCATGTCGGACAGCCTCTCGCTGAGGGAACTCGCAGTAGTGGTGACGATTGTGGGTATGCCGACCATCTCGGCCGCTATCGTCGAGATATTCGCGGTGATGACGTTCTGCTGCTGTCCCTGCATTCCCGACATGTTCGAGAGCTCCGAGAGCTCGGCCTGTTGCTGCTGCAGAGCCGACAGCTCCTCCTGGTCCTGCATCGAAGCTGCGGGCGACAGCTCTCCCTGCTCTTGCATTTGCTCTTCGTGTTCCTCGTCATCCTGCTGATGTTGCTGATGATCTTCTTCCTCCTCCTCTTCCTCCTCCTGAGTACCGTCCATCTCTTCCTGGCCCATTTGTTGCATATGCTGCTCGTACTTGACCATCTCATTGTACTCCTCGGACAACTCGTAGTCGTCCATGGTGTCTGAGCCACACTCCTGCTTTCCGCGAATCTCCTGGCCGTTCCACTGGTTGTTTATGTCTTCCTCGTCGTCGCTCAGGATCTCCAGGTGATCCTCGCCGTTTTTGCGACGCAGAGAGACAAACATCTGGCTCTTCATGAAGCGCATTTTCTTGTAGTAAGGCCAGATCGATGGCGGAGCTGTGGCGTCTGTCATGGACTTTTTCAGCTCGCGCCTGTAGTGGTCCTTCAAGCTCTTCCATCTTTTGCGAATGTTTTCCTCTGCAAACAAGCAATTTAGTTAGTAACAAGCTAAAACTGCGATACATAATAATATCGTTTGACTATAATATACTTGTTCATTTCTTCCTGCTGTGAGAACTACTTGGTCGATGCGACACGAGCCAAGTGCTTTTAGCAGTTGCGATTTAGGACTTGCTTGAATCGAGCCAGCAGGAAGCCGTAATTGAACATGGCCGTAGTGTAATTTGCGTTTTGGTGATAAACGGGAAAGCCGTTAAGTTGGTTAACACTAGTGCGTGCGAATAAAATTCAAAATGCGCTCGCTAAGTAATAATATTGGTCTATACGCTTACGTCTATACGTGCACGTGCAAGTCATGAATATTCTCAGTCGCGTCGAAGCACTTTCTGCGTATACCATTAGCTTACAGCCACTGCGTAACAGCAGTGTCGATTAGGCAAGCGGCGATTATTTCAAAAAAAAAAGCTCCGTCGTGAATGAAATGCGTTAGGCCTACTTTGAGCGGTAGAAAAATTACACAATCGGCAAGAAGATAAGAAACGTATAAATGAGTTGCTGACAAAAAGAACAAAATTTTGACTTGTATACAAATACGTTTGTAATGCTGAGTAGTTGTAAAAATGTTAAGTAGGAAATTTAATTATTTAAAACACGTGCTCCCACGCGCGAGGCGATAAATTTACGATATGAAAAATACACCACGCGGCTCTGTGTAAAAAAAAACTTATCAAGGGTACGTGTGTGTTTAAGACGTGATAGTGAAAAAAGGGAGCATTTAGCGATAACGCTTGTCATTTCTAAAAACTTAAAGATTACTCGAGAATTTCTTGCTTCAAAATTTTATTTTTATCGCGGTGATATAATAATGCAACAAGCGATTGTATTAATTATAACTTCCGATTATTATACAAGCCATTTTTATTTGTTTTATTAATTAATGATTCTGGTTAGAAGCAAAATTACGTAAGAAAAAACAGCTAAGCTAGGTACAAACGCGATTTCGCAACAACAGCCGGTAATCGTGACGCAATCTTCGCCTGCATTGTATATTTTTATTCAAACTACTTAGACAGACTAATTAAAAAAAAAAATAATAATTACTTATTATAATATATTATTATTAAAAATGTTTAAACTTTCAAATATCAGTAATATTTCAAAGATACGCATCTGTTGCATGCACCACTGATCATCAGCGTTGTAGTAAATAAACACACATCAAAATATAGGTAGGTATATATATATAGCTTTGTCCTCGTGCTTATAAACATATATCAGACGTTGGACATTATCCCCGGCAGCGCACAAACTGTAGCAAAATAAAAAAGTGCGACTAGTGGAGCGCTACACTTTTTTCTATGGCGTCTGGCGTAGACATTAGTAGCCTACATTAGCTACGACAATAGTTAGTCACTCAAAATTTGACAAGCGTGCCCCGTCCTAACCTCAAAAACCCATCGCAGAGGTGAAATACACACAGGACGAAAGCGCACGTTCGACACGCACTTGCGAAATAAAGACGATAACAAAGCAAGGCAGAGCAAAGCCGTGAGTATATAAGTACTTGTAAAGTAAAAGTTCAAGTAAAACAAGCAAAAATAAATAAATACTCACGAGTGGTATCGAGGGCCTTGGCGATTTCTTCCCAGAGCGGAGCAGTGAGCACACTGGAGTGGTGCTGCTCGTGAGTCCTCATCCAGAGGGCTTTTCTCGCCCGTATTTCATCGATGAGCATCTCGTTCTCGAGCAAGACATTGGCGACCCTCGGCCTCTTGCTGCCATCCTCGTTGACGTTGCCGCGTTTCTTACTGGGACGCTTCTTGGCTTTCTGCTTGCCTCGCTTGGCCGGCGCCATTTCCTCGTGCTCGTTTGCCTCCTCGGCGGCGTTGTACTCCTGTTCCTGTCGCAACTGTTCCTGCAGTCTTTGTACTAAGGTCTCTGCTGCGACGCTCTCCGGCGTGCCGTTGGCGAGCAGCTCGCTTATGCACATCTCAGTCACCGACTGCTGCTGAATTGCGGTGGCGGCGCTCAGCTCGGGAGAGTACCGGGCCGGGCGACGACGCGCGCGCGCCACCGACAGCGAACCGTCGAGCGACGCCATAGCTGCAGCTCCTCCCGCACTCGCCGCTATTCACTTTATTTTTTTTCCACTCGACAGCCTCGGCTGCTCTACTTATTGTTAATTCAGCCTTTATAGGTATTCCTATGTACATACATACACAGACACGATTAAACGACGCGATGCAACGACGACGCTCCGACGCTTTGCACCGCAGCGACGAGACACAACAACACACTGCGTATACTTGCGGCGCGGCGGCTGCCGAAGCGGCGTGCTAACGCGCCGGTGAGCACTTCGCAAAACTGCCGAGCCGACTGAGCGCAGCCTGCGCTCGATAGTGCGGCGCGCGAATCTTCTCACTCTCTGTTTTTATTTCACGTATAAGTATTACGCTCTACAGTTATAGCAAAACGAGCCCGGCCAACTATTTCAGTCCTGCGCTCGCTCGACACTGAGCCGAGAGAGAGAGAGACGTCGGAACGTGTTTTCTTTGTGTGCCGAGTTTGCAGACTGCTGCGGCTGAGCCCCATGCGAGAGAGACGACGTATAGACTATAGCGTTGGCGGCGCTCGCATCGCTCGAGACGCCTGCCGCCGAGCGATCGAAAGACACGCCTGATGATGGCCAGCGCTCTCGAGCGATGGGGGAGGTTTTACTGCGGCGGACTGTAGGTAGTTGTAGGGCTTTGTTTACAATGACAGCTTTTGCGCACGCTATGAGTAAGCTTGTGGTTTCATGGTTTCCTGCTTTTCGCGAGGAAAACTTGGCGGAGATTATGGGGACGCGATTACTGTTTACGATGAAATCGCTCGGCTTGGAGGTTAGAGCAGTGAAGCGAGCCGCGTGGGAGGGACTGTTGGGATCTTCTGCTACCGAGCGATTGTCGATTAGTTTACGAATTCGTCGAATAATTAGAGTCTCATTAAAATTGTAAATTGATGAGAGAAAATTCTCATAGAATGTTGAATACTGAGCGTGATGTTTTACATCGTGTTAAATTTGATCTCTTTCCATAAATGTAAATAATTATTTTTATCAGACGGAATTTATATACAAGCTATTTTGGTAAAAAAAATTGTATGCGCGTATCTTTTATAAAAACTTTAACTACTATATAGAGAAGTTTGGTTCAAAATGCCAAATTATACATTACTAGATTTATGATATAATACTAACCATTCAGCTTATGTAGACCCATTCTAAACAAGTTGCAACTTGCACCCTTGCACGCATTACTCCTAGCGAATATAACCCAGGTATACGCCGAGCAGGTATATACTCCAGGTAACCATCAGATGCGCTTCCCCAAAATTCAATTCCTAATATAGGTACAGTCCGACGCCAACAATAACCGACGTATATCGCCGCTCCTGAACTGAAAACGTCCCCATTTCGCGTTTGCCGAGAAAAACACGTTCCATTTCGGATTTTCATAGAAACACCCAATTTTACGGTTTCACTTATGTTAAAAATATATATTTTCTTTAGAAAAAAAAATTTGTCTCTAAAGAAAACAGTTTTTCCAACAGGACTGCCGAGCTAAATTTAGAAACAATATAATTATTTAAATAATAAAAAAAATAATAATAATAATAATAATAATTGGAAAAAATACCCGCGAAATGCGGCTAAAACTGAAATGGGGCGTTTTTAATTCAGAACGACAATATGTAAAAGAGGTTATTGGGGCATAACTGCATACTTTTGCTTTATTGATTTTTTACATGTGACTAGATAAATTTAGATTTAATATAAGTAGCAATTGTTTACCTGAAATCGACATGTTTATAGACGTGCATTTAATATTTTTTATGACAAGTCGTGGCGTAAACCTCGATTTATGCCACGCTTGTGCAAAAATGCACTCACTAAATCTCGTTTACGCACGTTGTTTCATAAAATTCAATACAATACTAGGGGAGTAAAGGGATTTCACCCTCGTGGGGACTTATCACTCTCGGTTCGCTCGGGCGATAACTTCCACGCGAGGGTGAAACTACTTTACTGCACTAGTATCATGATATACTGTAAAGTGCATTTTTGAAATCAATTTTGTCCTTAAAATTTACTATAATCAATTTTTAATTGTTTGATGCCTATTACCCTCAAAATTTTCGTATATTTGGATTTATATTCTACCTATTATGATGTGCGGGAATAAATACTTATTTAATTACTATTCTAAATTGGTCATCAAGTTAGAAACTCAAAAAGAAGGGACCTATACGTTTCTTCCATATAGAAGGCAAAGATATATATTTTTTGTGGAATTTTGTATCCACTTTTATCCCAGTCCAATTATACCGCACTCTCCCCTTATACATTAAAAAAGATCGGTCCGAAAACATTACCGATTTTATTTTTTATAAATCAACTAATACAATAACTAATAATAATTACAAACAAATCTTTCAATGTATGATTACAGATCTGGCACAGATCCGCGCGCTAGTGGAATCAACAGGCGCATTGAACGGCGGTTCGATATGCCCGTCCTGCGAGATGCCCTTCGACAAGGGCAAGAAACGCCGACTGATCGACTCTTGCGGCCACGAGCGCTGCTACTCCTGTCTCTTTCGCAGCGAAGCCTGTCCGCTGTGTGCACACGAAGCACGTCGCAGCCGACTCCACGATAACGACGAAGACGATCCCGATGATGACGCTACCGATTTCCATCACCTCAACTACTTCAACGCCAACCACTGCATCGACTGGCTTGAAAACTCGTCGACCGTCAACTCGCTCTGCGGCAGTCCCAGACCCAGGCCTAAATTCGCCGGCAGAACGCACACGCCCACCCAAAGATCGCAGGTATTTGTTTGCAATTATCGTATAGTAAATATTGCATTTAATATTTAAATTATTTAATGTTTTAAATAAAAGAAAGTTTTTTTTGAAAGTTAAGTTAATTAAATAAAGGGACTTATTCATATAGGTATATATATACCGGTTCTTATCGAAAACTCTCGTCAATTATGGTAGTTTATGTTGCACTTTATCTGATGTCTTTGGAGACGTATACATTGTAAATTGCGGTTACAATGGAGGAACCACGAAACTAAATAATTCGCGCTTTTCACATTTGCATCTCGATGTGTTTCAAGGAACTGAACGACGAAGGAAAATGCCTGAAGGGAAAACCACCCATACTTCCAGAATCCGGTGCATCTCGTCACAAGGCTCAAGGAATGGCGCAAAGTAAGTGAAAAATTTCCTAATCTACAATAAAGTGCTGAAATATCAAATGAACGTCTTGACTATACGAAATCAATGCTTTTCAGGTTGTCCAACTCCGCCTGCGCAACGAAAAAAGTTTTTCCTAAACGCAAAAGCGTTGAGGAGTCCCTTCGGGTCCAGTCGACTATCGAAGCGCGAGACTCAAGCTTCCGAACAAAACCTGACGGAAAATCCTTCTGCACTCTCTGGTGAGTAATTACTGTCGGTCGTATGATTGTGTAAAAAGTATACAATATCGATCGTGGGCAACTAATGGTGGTTTTTAAAACTGAAAAAAAGTCATCCAGATTGTAGACGTTTAAATACATCATTTGCATTAAAATTAGTCCGATTGAATGAAAAGTGACGAATAAAATCATTGGTTGCCCTGTCCGATAAATCCTCGATTGCGGAGCAAGAAAAAAAAGGCGAAGCCCATTGAGAACGTGTATAATGTAAAAAAAAATATCCTGTTTGCGGGAACATGCGCAGCTTGGATGACAGCTTCCTGGGAAGGAAAGTCGCAGTGGCCGGGTCTCGTGCTCGGCAAGATCCGATCGCTTTGGAGCAGTAGCCAGGGATCGACGAGCGACGGCCTGAATCAGCTTATCGACGCGTCGGACAAACTCCCAGGCAGGAACACGTTTTACCGAGAACTGTATTGCAAGAGTAGTAGTAGTAGTTGTTGTCGCGCCAGAAAGACATGCTTAGCACTGAAGTTTTCTTTCTTTTGCTTTTCCATTACTTTTTTTCTTTTAACTTCTTGCTTTCCTCTCCGGTAAATCTTTTTTTTTTTGTTGTTGTTGCGATTATCATCGAGCGAAACACGCGCTCGTTAAAGTTTATATGAGTTTCGTAATTTGAGTATGTTGTATACGTGTATATATACACAGACACGCGAATAAATTATCCGCATCTAGTTTTTCAATGCGAATATTAACGCTTTCAGTGCTGAGCGGCTTGGTTCATCAACGTTTGCCTGGATTTATTCGTAGAGATTGGATCTCTCAAATGAGTATTGAACTTTTTTGAGAAAGCTTTAGTTTGCCGATCCCGCCTTTCCAATAACGCATACCTATATATACTTTCAACGGATATTCCAGTCAATGAATATCAATCCCACTTATACTTCTGTGTGTGTTTATTTGTTTGTTTTCTCGATGTTTGGATAACAAGTTTTCGATTTTTTTTTAACAACTCTTGTTTTTTGTTTATTTCTTATTAGCATGTTTGATGTTGTCGAAGAGTTTACGTTTTTCTTCGTTTATTTGTGTTGTACTCTAGGTTACATATATTTTCGAACCTTTAAAGGATTTTTGTTCGTCGTCTGTAGTTCAGTCGATTTATTTTCAAATATGGGTCTTATTAACTACATAATTCTCATATTTTAGTTTTTCATCAGAAATTCAACGAACTATATTATATAAAAGGGAAATTCATCATGTTCTAATATTATATTATTTTTTTAGTTATACTAAATAAGCGTCATTTGAAACAAATTTTACGAAAAAAAAACCAATAACAACCCGTTAATCCTTCTTACAGACGACGAGAGCGTGTCTCCAAAACCTTTGACCGAGGGTGTGCTTCCCCCGAAAAGTAGCGGCCGCAGATCCGGCAACGCCGACCTGTACATGCGTCTGGGTCTTCTCCTGGGTAACCCTCGAGCCTCGTCATCAGCGAGTGGTGGCGATCTCGCTTCCTCTGTCAGCTTAGCTCAACGACCTCCACCCTCGAGACCAGCTTCCGCTCAACACCTTCAGACTCACCATCATCACGACGTCTCGGCCGTCTCTATTGCCAGCCTTGCGAGTCTGGAAGCCAGGACTCATGCCTCAACCAACACCAGCCCTGTGTCCACCCTCACCGGGACCTCCAGCGAAGCCGAGGTCGCCGCGGCTGCGTTGCGCAGTCCTCTCAAGTCTAAAGGTATTTTAGAGTAAAGTTTGTACAGAAACGTTTTACTTGACGTGCTGTGAAATAGTTTTTATCTGTGAAGCTTGGAGGATAAGATTAGAACGCGGTTTACTTTTTCTCCGCATCTTGATGCATCGTATCTGTATTGATAAGATATTATTTTTCTAGAGTGATATATTCAAGGTTCAAGTGTTTTGAACATTTTTTAAAATTTCATTTTAGAGTTAATTTTCTATATAATCACACTTGAAAATAATGTGTTCCACAATAAATAAACAAACTTTCAAAATAAAACAGGCAAAGGCAAGGGAAAGAAATCACGAGACTGCGACAGCGCGGGTAGTCTGGCGTCGATCTCGACATCCGCGTCGACGTCCATGTCCATGTCGATGTCGGTCTCGGTTTCCGGATTATCAAACGGAAGCGCCAGTCCCATGACTTCCAGAAGACATTCCGTCACGACCTCTCAACCCGGTCAGATCGACGAGAACGCCTTCAAAAATCGACGGACCTGCGTCAGACGCTCCGCCAGAACGTCCAACTTCAAAGGCTCGGCTGCTGATTCGAAAAGTAAGTTTCAGTTACGATTTATTTTGAATTTTTTCATCTAACTTTCGTATATGAACTTTCCGGCAAGAAGCTGATTATATCGTTACGAAATGAGAGATTAACTACCGAAGACTCATTTTCGCGAGTATAAAATACTGCAACATCAGTTTATGCACTTCAGCCAGAAGAAAGTATAGCTGCGACGTTCGCCTTAGTCACTATAAAAAATGGCAAAACAGTTTAAGGATCGGAGCAAAAAAGCGCAAAACGAATTTGCCCGCCACATAATACCGATCTTTTTTTCTCTCTCTCTCTCTCCGGCGGTCCGCGTCGCAAAAACTCGTTCTTAATTGTTTTCCTGAGGCTTAATTTACGGTAGTCGCGTAATTATAATTTAAGAGCTTCGCCGATAAATTATCTTCTTAAGTTTCACTCGCTACGACGCGCGCATTGTGAAAGTGGACCTCCGAATATCGCGACGACGACGCGTATGATCATTTTTCATCCTGACTATATCACCCATATGTTGTTATATATATGTTGTACAAGTCGTGCGCCGCTAGCTCGAAATCACATTGTTTATGCAACGCGAGCTTTATATGCATGACTTTTATATCGCGAGCGAGCGGCTTTTGCAAATTTGACTTTTATAATGTTCGATATCAGCTTTTATTAACGGGAGCGACGCATACTCGCGGTTATTAATGGTCTCGTGACCGAGACGAACGTCTATTATCATTTTGCTCGTTTTGCGATCGAACAAACAACTTTCTTTATGTATATATTCTTAAGCGACGGTTAGGTGGAATGAAAATAATTGCCGACACTTCCTGGCTTAATTATGCAATCCACGGCTACTGGTATTAATTCTTGACTTGGGCAATCAATAGAGGAGAACAACAATGCAGTAGTTTTCTGCCCACGGACTGCATTAATCAATACCTTGCCATCTATACTTTGCATTTAAACATAAATTTTATCGGATGTAAAATGTACAAGAGTATACGAGAGCAGCGCAACAAACTAACACGTCATATTTCCACTTTTCCAGTACGATTCATGCAACAACACGCCCAGCTGATGCTGAAACCGCTGTTCTTCGAGGTACCGCTTCTCGAGAGCGATCCACTATTCACCGGTCGTCACTGGCTGCTTCAGGAGCTGAAAAGCCTAGTGGAAGGTTCGAATCCCGGTGCGTTGATATCTGGTTCACCTGGTACCGGCAAAACCGCTCTCATACTCCAGCTCGTCGACCACAGCTGTTTCGGTCGCAAGAGGGACCAACGAACTCAGAACGGTGCTACCGGTAACGGAAAAATCGAGACGCGCGAAATCGACGAGGAGCACGAACTCGAGATCAACGCCTCCGCCGGCACGGCCAGGATGAGCATCCAGCAAACCAACGAGAAGGTTTGTTTCTTCCTTGAGTAAATTTTAGTTTATATCCAGAAGGATAATAAATACAAAATCGCTTTTCTATTCTCCACAGATTCGCGAATTGGCCTCACACGTGGTGGCCTACCACTTTTGCCAAGCCGACAACAACAGCACGTGCCTTGTTCCTGATCTTATTCATTCCCTGGCCGCCCAGCTCTGCCAAGCGCCCCAACTTGCCTCGTACCGCGAGTACCTCCTCTCCGAGCCCCATCTCCAAGGATCTCTGTCGCAGAAGGAGTGCACCGTCGATCCGGATCTTGCCCTTCTCCGAGGAATCATCGAGCCCCTGTTCAGTCTTCGAAAAGCCGGAAGATTGCCCGAAACGAATATGGTAAGGATCGTTGTTATTTTCTCCTAGAGGACGAATAAACAACTATATAGATCACATTGTATTATTAACGATTTCACGAATCGCAGGTCATACTGATCGACTCGGTCTGCGAAGCCGAGTACCACAGGCCTGACCGAGGCGATACGATAGCCTCTTTCCTGACCCGTCACGCGCCGAACTTCCCCAGCTGGCTGAAGCTCGTCATCACGGTCCGCAGCCAGTTGGCCGATTGCGCGAAGCAGCTGCCCTACGCGAGGATATGTCTCGACAAGAGCGTCAACCATAGCGACGCGATTGGCGTCAACGTCAGCAAAGACCTGGCCGACTACATCAACTACAGACTGGCTCAGAGCTCGGCGATACAGGCCAACGTCACGGCAGTCGTCAATGGCAAGGCCGAATCCTCTTGTTCCGCCACTCAGACCAGGTTCGCTACGCACCTGCTGTCACTGGCCAACGGTAGCTTCCTCTTCGCCAAACTCACCCTCGACCTGCTCGAAAGCGGGCACCTCGTCGCCAAGTCTGCCAGTTACAAGGTTCTACCAGTTTCCCTGGCACAGATCTACTTGCTGCACTTCAACCTGCGCTTCCCGACCGCAGCCTCGTTCGACAAGGTGCAACCTCTGCTGGGCGTCTGTCTTGCTGCGCTCTACCCATTGACTCTACCGGAAATTTTCTACTCCGTCAACTCGCTCAACAACAACTTTGTCGTTTCCTGGGAAGACTTTCTGCAGAGGTTCAAGGTATTATACTCAGCAGTCCTAAGCATGGTATGATAATAACGCATTATTTAATCATTACAGATGCTCTCCGGCTTTCTCGTGAAGCGCCTCGACAACACCTACATGTTCTTCCACCCGTCGTTCAGGGAATGGCTGATGCGTCGCGACGAGGGAGAGTCGACCAAGTTCCTCTGCGACCTGAGACTAGGTCACGCGGCGATAGCCTTCCGTCTCTCCCGTCTGGAAGCTCCTCTGGACGGCGAACGTGCACTCGAGCTTGGACACCACATCCTAAAGGCGCACGTCTACAGAGGAGCTACACCCTGCTGGCCTTCACGCGACCTACAAGCCGCCTGGTTGGCTTCCTCGTCCGAGTGTGTCTCCTCGGCGCTCTGCACTCTGCGCAACGTCTACAGTCCCAATGTCAAGGTCTCGCGATTGCTGCTGCTGTCCGGAGCCTCGCCCAACTTTATCACAGAGTATTTAGGTAACGCACCGGCTCTCTGCATGTACGCCCACGAGGGATCCGTTGAGATGGTCTCGCTCCTGCTGGAGTTTGGAGCTGATGTCGAGCTTACCAACAGCCAAGGCTGCACAGCTCTCACTCTGGCGGCTGCTCGGGGTCACTGCGATGTCGTTAGAAGGTACGTTTTCCAACGATATCTCATTAAATTTTTAGAAAATAAAAAATTTATTTTAATTTTACTTTGAAGTAAAAGAGAAATACTTTTGCTCTCGGTATATATTTATCTGTGATTGTTCTCTGCGCAGACTGGCTGCTGCCGGAGCATCGCTAGGACACGCGGACATGGCCGGTCAGTGCTCTCTCGTACACGCCGCGCGTCATGGACATCTGTCGGTCGTCGGTTACCTGCTGGCCTGTGACTGGGTGGTGCCCAGTAACGACGAGGCTGTCGAGAGCACGACGACCGATATCGGCAGAGAAGAGGCTGCGCAGCACGCAGTCGTCGCAGCAGCAGCACAGGGCCACGAGTCCATCGTCGAGTACCTGCTGGACATGCTGGAGGTGATCGTCGACAAACCGGACACTCTGATCGGCGAGACTGCGCTAACGATCGCCGCGGCCAACGGCTCGACCGCCACCGTCTCGGCACTGCTCGCTCGAGGTGCCGATCCGGCGACTCTCAACGCCAAGGGCTTCTCGGCTCTGATGCTCGCTGCTAGGGAAGGTCACTGGGGTACCGCTGAAAGACTGCTTGAAGGTAGATATTTTGCTCTTCCCATGTGTGTATGAATAATTAGGTGATTGTATTATAACACGCCGATTCGAATCAACAGGTTCGCTTTCGAGGAATACGGAGGAAGACGTCGAGGTGACGACACACCTGTTGAAACAAAGAGACCCAGTGGGTCGATCGGCTCTGTCACTGGCTGCTTCGGAGGGCCACACGAATCTGACAGATCTGCTACTAGATAAGGGCGCCGTACTCGAGGACACCGACAAAGAGGGTCTCACTGCTCTCGCCTGGGCTTGTGTTCGCGGCAGACTGAACGCCGCGCAGTCTCTTATCGAACGAGGCGCCGACGTCAATACGTGTGATAAGACTGGAAGGACGCCTCTCGATTTGGCCGCATTTCAGGTAAAAGCACGCGATCTCTTATAAAAATCGGTAATCTCCGCATGAATGTTTCCATCAACGACGGGCTTTCCTCTTCCACAGGGTAATCCAAAACTCGTCCAACTGTTACTGGAGCGAGGCGCAGCGATCGAGCACGTCGATCTCCACGGCATGCGACCGCTTGACCGGGCGATCGGTTGCCGCAACATTCCGGTGGTACAGTGTTTCCTACGCCGAGGAGCGAAACTCGGACCGGCTACTTGGGCCATGGCTGCTGGAAAGCCAGATATTCTCCTCATACTGCTGAACAAGCTGCTGGAGGATGGCAACGTGCTCTACAGAAAGGCGCGACTAAAGGAAGCTTCGCACCGCTACTCGTACGCGCTCAGGAAGTTCCCAGCCTCGCCTGAGCAGAGCCAGGGTCCCGAACACGAGGACCAGAACCACGTGCTCGCACACATCCAGTCCTTTGCCCAGCTCAAGATGAACTTCCTGCTGAATCTCAGCAGGTGCAAGCGCAAGATGGAGGTAAGCTATTGAATGCGGTAACTCTTGGTTCTATCTATATGAAACAGCTTGTAATAATACAATAACGTTCGATCTCCAGGAATGCGAAGAGGCGATAGAACTGGCGGACGAGGCTCTGAAAATCCGACCACTTTCTTACGAAGCTTTCTACGCTCGAGCTAAAGCAAAGCTTGACGCCGATCGTCTGGACGAAGCTCTTGACGATATCCAGGAGGGTTTGCGCGTAGCTCCACCGCAAAATCGTCAGGATCGAAGAGTCCTCGCGTCGCTGCGCGATGAGATCATCTCGAGGATCGAGGGCACTGGAATCGGCAGTAGCAAATCCGGTTTCGGAAGCTGCAGCTCTAGGACGAGGATACGCGCCTCCGTAGACACGCTCACCGAACTCTAGTTCCGATATTCTATACTCACGTTTACATACTCGATATTATCGACAAATCACTGAAAAGCATCAAAGACGAGCTTGCGTATTACGAGACTAAGTTTAGGATATTTTGAGACTGTTACTTTAGACGTTAACTCTATTATGTATTTTATCTTTTGGAGAATTCAAAATTACCAAATGACAAATTTTAAGACGACAGCTTGTTTGTATAAATTATTTTGTGTCGTAAAATTCGAGAGAAGACGAAGAGATAGGTTTTGATGCTTTTTAGCTTTTTGAGAGAAGCCCCTCCCGAACAGAACGGTCTGTCTCAAGCGACTTTCATCGCAATTCTCGCACGTTTATTGCTATTATTATTATTATTCTACTAGTATTGTATTATTATTATTATATATTATTTATGCAAACGCCACTTTCGAAAGCCCCAGTTCATAGAACCTTTTCGAACGAGCGATATAAATTATCTATTCCTTTTCTCCGCGTTTAAACGAAACGGAAAGAGAGACGAGAATGTAACGATTGTTTTTAGCTAGTAGAACGCGAAAAGCGCGTGTCATTTAGATTCGATTGAGAATCGAACTCAGAGTTTAATATATCTTTACGCGCATATCTCGCATATTCTTGTATTATATATTATATTACGTTACGAGCATCATGGCTTCTATCGCGTTGTTGTAATATGTATTCAATTTTATTTAACGTATTCTCTCCTTTCGCGCAGTATTTTCCATTTAATTAACACACGCACTCGCTCTCATATCCTTGCGACAATAGGAGCTTCATATATACTATACTGTCTTTTGGCGCTTCACCACCTGCACACACACACACGTACTGCGAGAACAAAAAGCGTTTGTTTACGGGATGCGAAAAGCAATAAGATTTGGAAAATATTTATAGCACTGCCAAGTATTTGGATCTGGATTGGACCAGTTATATTTCCAATTCGTCCAAGCTTTAATTAGACTTATCAAAGTTCTTTCATTTATCAATATTTAAATGATATAATCATATTATTATGATGTACGAAATCGTGCGAAATTATTGTAGTCACGAAGAAATGAAGTATACGAAATTTTTTGTACATTTTTATTTAAATTTCCATTAGGCATTTTGAAATTGTATTTTTTAACACTGTATTATAAATGAAATTCGAATTTTAATGCATCAACAAAATTACCTCGACTCACATATTATGTGTCCGATTTTAGCTTGAAAAGTTGTTACAAATTTATCTGTGAAGCGTGAACGACGAATTTGCGTTTATTACTATATAGAATCTTTACTGACCGACTGTCTGACTCTCCAGTTTATAATAAAGTGCCTACTTAAATGTGCAACGTCTTGCCGAATATAATTAAATGTTACGTTCTACCGACCTCACTCGTCGGTGAATCGAATAAACGATTTTCGAATTTTAATTGGCTGCAGCCTTTGTTTGTCTACACTACTGTCTTTGTTCCTATCCTTGTGGCGGCAGGTATCCAGTCGAATGATAAATATAAGTACACTTAATGTTAGACTTTTATTTCTTCACTTTTAGTTTATACAATATATATCAGGTAAATTGCAGATTTGCCTCTGCATACGTTTATTTTTTAATTTAAAAAGTACGCTATGCGTTGTAAAAGTACGTAAAAGTACGCAATAAGTTCATAAGATAAGTGATTGAAAAGTGAAATTCGACCGAGACTTAGAAGATGAAATCGGAGAGAACTTTCTTAACTCATTAATATTTTAGTCTCAGAACTTTCGATTCTTATTGATAGTTAGGAAAATGAAAAAATGTTTATTGTTCCAATCAACGAGCAAAAAAATGCAGATAAATATACTTAATAGAAAAAATAAATAAACGAACAATCATTTGGATAAACTATACAGAAATTTCAACAAAAAACCAACAATCATAGAAAAAAAAACTCGTTTGTCTTCCGTCTTCTTCTCGAACTCCTAAATAACACATATTGCTAAATATGACATGTCGCTACAGCTGTATATGCAAAAGGCGTCGTCAAAAAATCATTTCCTCCGCTATATTTCGTCAACTAAATATGAAATGTTGCAGCGATGTGTATGCCAACGTGTATTCGCGAATAATATCTTTTTGTTAATTATCAAATAGCATAATATATATTTCTTCAGCGCGCGATTGTGCGCGTGAACATCCTTTTATATCCCGCTCTCTTATACCCATCAGTTTCCACGACTCGTGCGGGGAAACGTGGACAGCGATAGTTTCTTTCTTTATTTTTTCATAAATTCTCTGGTTTTTGGACCTCTGTCGAAGAGGATGACGACGTGGTCACGCCGTCGGTTCCCGAAAGCTCTTACTGGCCCTTGTAGCTATCCTTGTTCTGATAGCCCTGGACGTAGCCAGATTGATCGGGCAGGTCCTTTCTGCCGGCTATACCTTTACCCTTGCCCGTCTCGTCGAAACGCTGCTTGTGCGAGCCTGTGTACTTGGATACGTCTGTTAGCCTGTCGACAGTCGATGCTGCTTTTCCTCCCTGTTGCAAAAATATTGAATATTCAGTTAGTTATAGATTTTTACATAATTAGGAACTTTAGACGCGCTTCGCACGTTCTTTTTATCCTGTCATATCTATTCTCAATATACATTTTTTGAGGATATAATAATTTTGATGGGATATAATGATGAATATTTCGCTTTTCTCTTTACATAGAAGATACGTATATAGATAAAACGAATATGATTCATGAATAATAGAATGAACGGGCAAAATCGAAGATGCATGTTAACGAATGTAATTGGAAAGTTTACGATACGCCTACTTTTTCGTATTCAATCTGTAGTATACAGTTTAAGCGTGTTTATCTCTGGAGATGAGTGTAGTGAAATGACGCTTCGACCAAAAAAGGAATTACATCACACGTATTAGGTAATCAATTTTCTCAGTATGTTTTTTAAGCTGAATTAGGTGTTTTTACAAGGTCTCGCGAGCAATATGTATATTTTTATCGTCATACGAGTAACGCATATATCAGGCAGAAAAATAAACAGCTCATCAAGGCTAGTTTTTCGAAATATTAATATTATAAATAATCAAATTTTAAACTATGCTGTACAATACTGTTAATTAGACTTTTGTGAGGCGAATATTTAATAATGTCCTCTGCACTTCAAAAAATCTTTTCATAAAAAAAACATTTAAATATATACGAAAAATATTTATAACTATATTTCTAGAACAGAATATTTACCACGGGAGCTCCAGATACTCCAGGTGGACCACAATTGGCCATTTTACTTTTGATTTCAGCGAGCTCGACTTTCTTGCTTTTAGCTAACTCGTCGAGGAAGGCTTTGTACTGTTCGAGACTGAGCTTCATCGATCTGTTGTGAAAGAATGAATAGTATAGTATATAGAATACGATGCATTTGAATCGTTGAATGATATACCAAACAATCTTTTCAATATACAAGTATACGTATCGAGTCTGATTCTCAGTATACTACAATTAAAGTTTTGAATACTTGATTCATCATACTTAGCAATCGAAAATTAAATTGAAAGAATTCAAGTTCCCAGTACTCACTTCTGCTTTTTGAAGTAAATGCCGGTGTCAGTCGTTGTGATCTTTTTACCATCGATGACTTTAGCCTGTTTCATCCACTTGTCGCTCTGGCTAAGGGTGATGTGTTTGCCGTCGCTTTTGATATCTCCAAACTTGGAAAAAGCTTTGAAGCTTGCAATGAAAGAACCAGTACCGGCGCCGCCACCTGCGCCTCCGGTCGAGGGGCTTGTACTTCCAGGACGTTGTTCGTTATCGTTCACCTTCAAGTTCGCCACATCGTTCGCCAGGTTCTTCGCAGTTTCCTCCTTCTTCACTGCTGATTCGTCCTTTTTCTCGTTGTTTTGCTCCATGTTTTGTGCTGTTAGCGGTTAAAGCGCTCGCTGAAAAATAATTAGGTCTATTATTATTGGGAATGATTAGATTTCAAAGAAAAGTTACATATATCTGATGGTATTAAGTCCAATGGCTATTTTTAGGATCGTATAGAGATAAGGTTTGCTTTGAGTGCTCGTTAAAAACGAATGAGTTTTAGCACTTCAGGTGTGAAAGTAGTAAGTTCTCTCTTGCATAATAGAAGACTTATTAACATCAAAGTTTTTTAGTATACGCATATTGCTCAACAAGTGCAGAATAAATATGGAAAATTCATGAGTTTATTTAACGCCGATGGCTGACACTTACTTATCTATAAAAATAAGGATATTTATTATCTAATCTCACGATACGACAGTCTCCACAATAATCGCATTTCATCTCAAATATAACCGTTCGACTATAAAAATACGCTGACAAAAGAGCGCAGCCAATAAATTTTCTGCGCTTATAATTAATATATACACGAATATTTATCCGAGAGCAGTTTCACGATTTGAATACACAGACACTGCGGAGTCGAGAAGAAAAGAAACGTTAATTGACCTAACGGTTATTGAATCCGGAAAAGAAAAAGCAAACTTAATTAACGCCTTATACTCTCAGCTAGACGTACGAGTGCCTACGCATAAATATTCAAATTGCCACGGTGCAGTGTATGTAATTCGCGTTAACAAAATGCCGTAACGATCTCCATTTAAGTTTATAAACCGTTGCTGCAGAATTTCTCCATGTGCACAAAGCCTCTCGTAATATAGTATACCAAGCGCGTACTGCATGTACTTATATATTCATCTTATAACAATCCGGCTTAGCGCTTTTGTGATGCGGCTGATGAAAAGTCTAAAAGGCGCGACACAGTTCTCACACGTAATCTCGCAGTCAGCATTATATAGATATATATATATAACACACGTGATGAACGGGAGACAAGACGCGGAAAGGTTATATTTCCTTCCCCTTGAACTTCGACTGCAAACCGGAAGGAAAAAGTGGCTGTGTATTATATCATGTATGAGTCGCCGTTGACCGACCTATATATAATCACGCGTGGATAGGAGGGAAAGTCGGCCTTGTCGTTGTGTCATATAATTCTCGCGCGACTAAAAATAGAGATTACAGATGCCCGTTATCGTGGTGATGCTACGACGTTCGCGCGAAAAAAAACGTGCGCTCGTGTGAAATAACAACTGACGAGACAGGTATTATAGTGATGAGGCGGTATTTGCAGCTGAACCGGTGTGTTGTTTACTTTTATGATTTGGGATGAAGTTTTTTTCTTTTGATAGAATGACGGATAACGTAATTTTTTAAATTATACTTATAGATAAACTTTGCGAAAAATTTGGATGCTTGAAGAAATTAATAATGCACTTTGTTTACTAGGGCAACGCGCACTTCTCCAACTATCCGCGAGAGTAACGAATCTCCACTCGAACTTCAGCAACGTCAGCCACACACTGCTCTATGAACGACTACTGAACTCTCGAGAACAACAAACGCTATATAGGTGTACCTCGACGCCACTCTCGTCTCTCAAGCACAAGCCGAAATTCTCGCCAATCACAGTGACTGCAGCAGCAGCACCACCACAAATACTATTAATCCTATCCTCAAAAATCCGCACAACTTCCTCGACTTTGCCGAAGATCTAGAAATAGTCGGCGTTATAGACAAGCTCTCAACCCACTTGGAGTATATTATTGGAAAAAAAAAAGAAATTCGCGTCAGCAAGTCTCTCTTCTATACACATGCGCGAGCGCGGGCGAATAAACCAGGACGCCTAACTAATACGTATATGTATACTACACTCGAGAGCCGGAAAAGCTGTGCCGCACACAGTGTGTATGTGTATGTGGTTGAGCGAAGTCGCTGCGCGGTCTCCGGAAACTGCGTGGATAGGAATCTCGGGCAGAGCGCGCAGGTCCTCTATCGATCTTCTCCTCCGCTCAGAGCTTTCGGACAAAGCTCGCACCCTTCGCACGTGTGCGCGCGCGTCTCTGCGAGAAATGGCCTCATTCAATTTTTACTCTATCGGCCGTCCAGCTCCTCATGCTTGATACTTGATGCTTATTCCCTTTGACGCATTATGTGAGAGTGTGTTTGTATGCCATGATAGTATGGGGTTGTATAGGGACAAAAGTGCGACGAGGCTCGAAAGCTAAATGCAGATGAGCTTTCGTATGGATCCGTGTGTTTACATTTTTTCTCTTTCGAGGGGACCACGCTTTTGTCGTACTGCGATTGCCGAATGAAACGAGGGGATATCTCAGCGTCTGTTTTTTATATTCATATGTTAATGAGCTGTGATATAATGTTTCCGGAACAACTTTTATATAGAACGCTCCGATATGCAACACGTTTTTGGGTCAAGAGGATGCTTTCTAGTTACTGCGAACTCTGTCGGAGAGAAATATTTTTTTCTTGAACTGCGTCATTCTTAACTACAATGTTATTCTCGCTATATACATAGAGATCCAAGAGTCGTACAGAAATACAGATACGTATAATAGATTGCAAGCTTTTAGAAATGATGTCATGCGTATATAACGTAACCGCAAGCCTCGCTATTTTAACCGGATCACGTAAAGGCGCTTATTTTCACCGACTAAACAATAGGCCTAGCCTCTATAATACAACACCGAGAAGACGATAAGAAAAAAATACGACCGGAGGTAAAACTCGGCTGTTGTATTGAAAAGTAAATAAAGCGCACTTATCACCTGTTGCCCAAGGCAGCTCTACACTTCCGTAGAAAAGTTATGAAAACGCGATTCTCTCGAACAGCCTGCACAGTACCTATACACACAAACACAGGTCACTGCACCAATCGATCCGACGAAAAAGCCCTTCTTTGTCGAAACTCAATTTGCGCTCGTGTAACGGTGGTCTGTGTAGCAACAAAGTGGGAGCGTGTATAATGTAGCTGATGCGCGTGTGCAACCACCTGGGCGGCGGTCTTCGGCTAGACTGACTGACGCTTCCGACAGAGCAGCTGCGAGACCGAGTCTCTCCCCACCTTCTATTTAAGAGCGTCCTGATAATATGTGCGATGTATGTTTTGATTTTTGATCGAAATTTATTCGCGATCGATCAGAGGCTCTCATCTGTTGCATATAGGCTATTGTAAGCTACTAATACTATATGCCTCACTGTGTTTCTGTGTCTCGCGTTATTTACCGGTGTCACGAAATGATGCGTGTCGCTCATCGTATAATAGATGATATAGACATACTTATGCTGTCTGCGCCTACTGTACACGATGATAAGTGGATGGTTCAAGTGTGCCGGCGGTGAAATGTGCAATTTTACGCGTCGATCGGCATGTAGAGCTGCTTCTTCAGTTGCTTTTTTTTAAATTTGTGCTGTATAGAGACGATTATATAGTCCTTATCAAATTGCGAGTTACGCAGAGTTGAAAACAATGAGGCATTAATCAAACCCAACGCCTATATATTACGCGAAATTTCGTTTCGCTTCACGGACCATTTGATTTGATGCTTTATTTTTCGAACTGAGGCTTGCGCTCGTGATTTCGAGTACCGCAGCTTGACTTTACATATTAAACGTGTCGGTATGTAGGTATTATAGTAGCCCTGACTCAAAGCCAGCCGCTTCATTGCATGAGGAATTAGACTAAGTATACAATGCATCGTCATGACTGATGTCGAGTTGTTAATCGGTGTGGCCATGAAAGACGAGCTTTACCAGTACCTTGAGAATCTGGTCAATAATTGCTGTGCTGCACTTTTTACGTTGTATAGCTTTAATTTAGATACCCCTACATCTAATTGATATGACGTTAGTGACATAACGTACTGTGTAATAAAACTGAATAGAATAGCGATGAAATAAACTGAATAACTTCTAAATTGAACTTTCTTTTTTCAACACGTGCACGACGAAGACCCTTTTCCATGAATGAAAAATGAATAAAAAATCGAGCTTAAAAGCACTATTATCTCGTGTGGTTGCAGTACATACTCATGTTCGGCTCGTACTACAAACGCCACACTCGGTCTAAAAAAGCCCACTTTACTCAACATCCGTGTTATTAGGAGAAAAGTGGCAATTCCCCCCTCCCCCAGTAGAACAATGTACTATTTCACATCTTCATAAAAACAAATCGATACGTTATCTTCTGTTGAAGTAAGTAAAAACTTTTGCAATTATAGTTAACCCTACATGAGTATTGCTATTAGAAAAAAAGATAAATCAAAATGTAGCCCCATTAGAGTGTCAGGTGAGAAAAGCAGAACGAGGCGTGCCGATTATTGCTCCCGGCGTATGTATATATATCGCGGGGGTGAGTAGTCGATCGATTATTCGGCAGTCGGTTAGTACGCCGAACGAGGTTTTCTCGTGCTTGAGCTGCTACCTATGTATATATATAAAGCGTACCGTCATCTTCGCGCCAACCTCATACTTGCTTACAGCTACTTGCCACTTGAACTATATCCATACACTGTTATACATATATCGCACTGCTATACAATTTCCTGATTCCGTTTTGCTGATCTGTCAGCTAGATTTTAATTTAAAAAATACTGATGAGAAATTTCTCTTTTCATAGAGCGGCTATTAACATGACATTCTTAATTATTTTGATTTTAGTTTTAATTCTAGTTAAATATATGTATGCCGCATATTTTTGAAAAATCCGTTTAAAGATGGGGTAAATTATACTAAGCGAATTATTTTAGTTGAATTTGTAAACTTGAAATTATATCTTGCGTATAATGCTGCCTCTTTTTCACGCGGTTTTTCTATGCGTTTTGTAGGTAAATCACTCAGTTATGTAATTTTTGAAGTCCAACGAAATATTCGCTACAGTATTATGACGCTCATGTCAAAAATATACCTGCTGATATTTTCGTCTAAAGTTACTGGTCAGCTACTTTATATTATTACACTTTTGCATGTCAACCGATAATTAAACTTTTTTTTTCCCGAATGATATTCAGTTTCACGTAAAAGATTATATCCATGAGCTAATTACTTACTCGAGCCATTTTCACAACGTATTCAAATTTGTCAGGCGCTATTTTTTTCTAATCTCCATGCTGAATACTTTGATTTTACAATAAACTTGTTTACGTTCTCTTGCGCACTTTTTGCCACATAATATTCTCTTCCTTTGTTGTGTAAAAGGCGCGTGTAAAGGGTGATGTTATGTTGAGCCACCCTAAACACATCAACGTTGTCCGGTAAATCGGTCAAGGACGTACGATACTCCCGCCGCATGTGCTCGTTGAGCGTGCAAGCTCATCGCCTTTGTGACAAGCGAGGGTTGGAAAGCGCTGACGGTTGTCCAATACAAACATTGTGAAATACATAGATGATGGCATCGATTGCCATATTAATGTCAAGTACTGTTTTGTTTTTATTTTTTTCGAATTAGTTAGCGCCTGCATTTAAATGCTGCAATTTTCTTTTATGTAAATTCAGATATTTTAATATTATACTACTTTAATACAGGTATTGGTCTCTGAAAGCTATAATACTCTTTGTTTTCCTACTATTCGAAAATAACGACCTGTGAATATTTTTTATACAAACTCACTCTATCTTATTATTTCAACGACGAATTAAAAAATTATTAATTTAAAATAATGAATTGACAAACTCGGTGAAAAAATAGTTCTCTTAACTTGTAGTTTCTATAAGCTTAAAATACAAACTGAACTTTGCTTCAAAGTTTAATTTTATGAAACTGATGGTTTAAAATTTTAAAATTAAAAAAAGATATGCAAAGGCATTTTATTAATTTAATGGTTTTAAACAATAAGAGTATATTTATTGATGAATTTTTTAATTTTAAATCCAACGCGGATCATTTGCCTTTGCAGCACCATCTAAATTCGAAAGGATAAATTAATCTTGTCAAACCGATTACTGATAAACAAGATCTCTTCCTTAACAGTTCCTAGCATGGCCGCATGTACGTCAGCCAAGGCCACTGAAATAGTCACGCAGAATAAAACTTGCATATTTCATCTGTAGTTATGAGACATTCTAGAGTTTTTGAAGACGAAGTTTCGCTGGCTGGTGTAATTAACTGTTACCACGTCAATTTTCTATCATCTGTATATTCAAAAAGGTGGATTTTAATTTTAATTTATCTTGTTCAGCAAACGTAAACATACAAACTCTCAGTTTGGTGGATCTGACCGGTGAATATAACATAAGCAAATATACTGATAAAAATATTATAAAAGGCTTATCTTCTTTGCTAGAATTTTATCAGCATTGGGTGTAACAGCAAACACTGGAGTTTTTCACTCTTCTGCATGATGTCGCCGAAGGTGGACGAAATCACACTTAGCAATGGACATAAGGTTCCTGTTCTGGGACTCGGAACCTGGCAAGGAGGTGTAAGTAAAACTGTTTCAGCGGGAAAATACAATTTTAAGGACTCATGTAGCAAAAAAGTTTTATTTTAAATACCAAATTTATTTGATTATTAATATTTTGATTTACAGGAGAAAAATTATTTTATTATTCTTACGAAAAATATGTTTACTAAACGATTGTTACAAATCAATGTATATTAATTTTCGAATTTAATTATTTATGTTCTTTTAATTTATGATAGTGATTTAAAAAAATCTAAAATTATTTATTCGCGCGTAAAAACCATCGAAAAAGCATCTCCAAATATACTGATGCAATTTCACTTCACGTTAATTAATAATAAATTTTGGGCAAAAGATTGAATGAAACATTTTTTATGCGATGGAAAAGTTGTTTTTATGAATGGTATATTTATGATTTAATATAGAATGATCCCGGTGAAGTCGAAAATGCTGTCAAATTGGCCATCGATGCAGGATATAGGCATTTTGATTGTGCATCAGTTTATGGTAACGAAGCCGAAATTGGTAGAGCTATAAAAGAAAAAATTAATCAAGGTGTTGTAAAGAGGGAAGATCTTTTTGTTGTTACAAAGGTGACTGATAATATGATTAATAATAATTGATTATCAAAACTTCGCTTAAATATTCTTATAATGACTTTAACTTTCTGTTTAAAAAGGTATGGAATGACGAACATAAGCAGGAACTAGTAGTTGCAGCTTGTAAAAGATCTTTGAAGAAGCTAGGACTAGGCTACATCGACTTGTATCTTGTTCACTGGCCATTCTCATATCCTGTAAGATGCACTACAATATTTTCCTATTGCATCCTCTAGTGTTATCTAAATGTGATATAAAATTATCAAGTGATAATGATATTGCAAAATTTGTAAGTCTTCTTATCACTCACGGTAAATCCACTGGTTAATATTTTTAATTCACTTAACAATATTATTATTGTACTTTCTAAATTATTGTTTGACTCATTTCGTTAATAAAATCGCATTATAATGTTAATTAATATCAAGTCAAATTTTTTCAATATTGTTTTTTTTTATTTTTCAAACTTGTATAATCCTAATTATTTGATTTAATGTTAATTCCAAACAATAATATTTGCGAAACTTACATTTAAATACGTAACAATTACAATTTTCATTCACCCCGAAGATTTTATACTAATACTCAGTACTTCCTGCTTACAATGCGGTTGCTCTTGTATGACGTAGTAGTCATGTGCTTTGAACCCTTCAATTGCAGACCGGCAGCAGACGCAGCTCTAATAAATTCTTTTTTTTCAGGATGAAGTCGATTACATCGAGACGTGGCGTGGCATGGAGGAGTGCATTAAACTCGGCTTGGCACGCAGTATCGGCGTGAGCAATTTCAATTCTCAGCAGTTGACGAGGCTATTGGAATCAGCCAGCATCAAGCCGGTTATGAACCAGATCGAGGTACATATAAACCTTAATCAGAAGAAGCTACGAGAGTTCTGCGCCAGTAAGTCAATAGCCGTCACAGGCTATAGTCCATTTGGTGCTCCTGGACGCAACACCGGGTTTCAGCCGGCTGGTGCAGACATCAGTCTTCAATCACCTGTTATAACGGAAATCGCCAAAAAATACAATAAAACTAATGCGCAGGTTGCATTACGATACGTGGTAAGTAGCACAAAATATCTATTCTTTTAGCAATGATTTACCAAAAATTCTCACACTTTTGACAAAATATGTTATTTGATAAATTTCGAATTGTTAAACTTTTAGATTGACATTGGAGCTATTCCGATTCCCAAATCAAGTTCAGAAAAACGTATTAAAGAAAACATCAACATTTTTGATTTCAAATTAACACCCGAGGAGATAGCAGCTATAGACAAACTTGATTGCGGCTTTAGAACTTGTTCTGCTATTGAGTGAGTTGATAATTTACTATACTAAACTTACAATGATAATTTGTATTTTAAACAATTTTTCATTTGCTTTTCAGGTACAAGCATTGCAAAGAATATCCGTTCAATATAGAATTTTAAAAAAATGTTTCAAAATCTAAGAAATATTAATTAATTTTTATACGCATCTACTATTATTAAACTTTGCCTATTCAAAGTTGCACAACAATTTACAGCTAACTTTATGACATAACTATTGTAAGCATAAAACTAACATCAAATAAATAGATTTTTACTATTTACTTTCGTGCATGTCTTATCTTTTTTGTATATAATCAGCTATTTCTATTTTCATAAAAAATCCGTATATAATAATACGCAATTTCTCAAAGTGCATTGAATTTAATAAATGTAACGATAATAATTTTATCAACACTAATTCTATATAATAAATGTTGATGAAGATTAGCTCCTAGTCCACTTTTAACATTGATTGTATAATATTGTTTACATAAGAGTTCTTGGCATTGGCAATATCTACCTAACGCATCTCTGCTGAGCGCATCTTAGTAGTAAAAGTGCTCATCCTAAAGTCAACATGCCGGTCCCTACAGTTACTTTTAACGATGGATACAAAATGCCTATGATCGGCCTCGGCACTTATTTGGTAAATCTAATCAGAATATAGTAATCAACATACTTATACCAAAATTAATATTTATGTGTATTTTCGTAAAATTAAGTTCAACTATACTTAGCTTTCTAATTCAGTTAAAGTGTCGACATTGAATTCGTGCCAAAAATAAATTGTATTGTAGATGTGCTTCTTGAAACTTAATTTTTAGTCCAAACCTGGAGAAGTAGCCGAAGCTGTGAAGTATGCAATTGAAGTTGGTTATCGTCACATTGATACAGCCTTCTTCTACGAGAATGAAAAGGAAATTGGCAGTGCAATTCGCGAAAAGATAAATGATGGAACGATAAAGAGAGAAGATATTTTCGTAACTACCAAGGTCAGTCGATGCGTTTTTTAGATAGCTAATATATTTTTAAGTCACCAGGTTCAATGAATTCATTTTTATAGCTATGGTGTAATAGTCACAAAGAAGATGAAGTTGTACCCGCATGCAAAAAATCATTGGAAAACTTAGGTTTTGATTATGTTGATCTCTTTCTCGTTCATTGGCCATTGGCTTTCAAGGTAACAAAATATGAATGTATTGAATCATCTATCTAGTAACAATTATAACATTTTATTTAATTTGAATATTATTATTAACGTTCTAGTCTGGAGATGCACTAACACCAAGGGATGCTGCTGGAAAAATTGAATTTTCTGACACAGACTATCTTGAAACGTGGAAAGGAATGGAAGAATGTAAACACCAAGGACTTGCACGTAGTATAGGTCTTAGTAATTTTAATTCTGAACAAATAACAAGGTTGTTATCTTCAGCAAAAATTAAACCTGTTAATAATCAAGTATGCGATCGTTAGTATTTTTTCAAAGATTACAAAGCAATACAAAATTTAATTAAAAAACATGCATATTGGTTTTAGGTGGAGGTGACAATTAATTTAAATCAAAAACCTTTAATAGAGTTTTGCAAGAAACATGAAATAACAGTCACAGGATTTTCTCCACTTGGCAGGCCGGGAAATCGCCACGGTATTAAAAATTTATGGGATGAACCACAAATACAAGACCTTGCTAAAAAATACAAAAAAACTCCAGCTAATATAGCATGTAGATTTATCGTGAGTATTTTAGGATCATAAATGAAGTCTATATATAGATCGTCAAATAATAGTTCATAACTTTGATATTCTAGCTTCAACTAGGCGTCACACCAATACCTAAATCAGTGACGAAATCGCGAATCAAGGAAAACTTTGACATTTTCGACTTCAGCCTTACTCCTGAAGAAGTGAGCACTATCGAGAAAATGGGAACTGGTGCAAGAGTAGCGCCATTTGATGAGTAAGTATCACTTCTAACGTGATAATGCCAAAATAAAACTTGTTAACAATTTTAAATTTTTATTTCAGGGCAAAAGTAGCGAAGTATTATCCATTTACTATTCCGTTCTAATCATTAATGCATAAATATACTCATTTATTTAAATGCGATCAATCACCAGTTTCAATAACATTATTTTTTACAAATATATCACTTGTATTTTATTATATGAGAAAAATAAAGAAATATAACAAATATTTAATTTCACTATATATTATCGTATGTATATTGTATGTAAATTTAAATATAAAAATATTGGTTACTTGAAAATATATAAACAAAATAATATTGGCTAAAAGTGTTTTGTGTAAATAACGCACTCTTCGTAACAAAGGTTTCTTTAAATCGGTACCTATATAAGATGTGTGTGTGTGTGTGTGTGTGTGTTTGCGTGTGTGTGTGTGTGCGCGCGTGTGTGTGTGTGTGTGTGTGTGGGCGTGAGTGTGTGACATTTCGGTTTCCATTCATAACCTATAAATGATATTACAAGGATTTTATTGGGCAATGTGTTTTTTAAAATAATTGTAAAAATTATAATTTAAGATTACTAATATATTTTTATAAACGGATGAAACAATAAGCAGATTATATCATATAAGTGGATAGCAAATTTGATACTTCCAATAAAACTATACATTGGTATGTCTCAAACTACTGTCACTTTGAATGATGGCTATACGATGCCAGTACTTGGGCTCGGAACTGCTCGCGTAAGTATATATCCTAACGAAAGCATATTAAAAAATAAATTATAACCCAAAGTATTTCATTTTCGGTGTAAAAGTGGAAATTAAATTTAAATTAAAAAGTAAATTTAAATGAAATAATTATACATGAATGCATTTAATTTCGAATCAAAGTAAAATTCATGTATCTTATTGGATAAATATGAATATTCATTTTTTTACAGTTTTTTTTAATATTCATATAGGGTAAATTAGAAGAGCTAGAAGAAGCCGTAAAATATGCAATCGACATAGGTTACCGTCATATAGATACTGCGTACCTGTATGAAAATGAAAAATATATTGGTAATGCTATTCGAGAGAAAATCAATGACGGAACCGTAAAAAGAGAAGATTTATTTGTAACAACAAAAGTAATATCAAAGGAATACTTTTATGATTTTATAATTTTTTGAAATAATTTTATTAGATAATTTTGTACATTTGTATACTATTACAGTTATCGTACTATGCTCATAAAGAAAATGAAGTTGTTCCTGCATGTAAACAATCTTTGAACGATCTTGGTTTGAATTATATAGATCTTTACCTCATTCATTGGCCGATAGCACTTAAAGTAATTTAATACAGTTTATTACTATAAAATAATACTTACTTCCGAGTTTTCGATAGTCATTAGTATATTTTACTTTATTTTCGCGTTACATCACCTATAATATACCTTTTTATTTTACATGCACTGTTAAATTAGAAGAGCACTGATTTCAAATCATTAACCGATCGAGGGACAAGAATCGTTGCCGATATTGATTATCTTGAAACATGGAAAGGTATGGAAACATGCAAGAATCTAGGGCTTGCTCATAGCATTGGTGTTTCTAATTTCAATTCTGAACAAATCAAAAGATTAATATCAACTGCACAAGTAAAACCAGTGAATAACCAAGTAAATAAACTACGTTTACATATGCAAATTATTATTTTAATTTTTTAAATGATCTAGAACTAGAATCATTCATACATTACGATATATGTACATTAAAGGTTGAGATGTCTTTAAATTTAAATCAGAAAGCATTGATTAAATTTTGCAAAGCGCATAATATTGTTGTGACGGGCTATTCTCCACTTGGAAATCCAGGTAACAACAGAGGTATAGATAATTTATGGAATACTACTGTGATTCAAGAACTTTCTCATAAATACAACAAAACACCTGCGCAAGTGGTATTGCGTTTTATAGTAAGTTTACAAGTATGTACAATATTTTGAACTTTTAAGTTTACATTCATAAATATTTTCAAAATTTTAGTTACAAATGGGCTCAGCAGTAATACCCAAATCAGTTACAAAATCACGAATAAAAGAAAATATTGAAATCTTTGATTTTAATCTAACGTCAAGTGAAATGACGAAAATTGAAGCACTTGAAACCGGACATCGGTTAATAACATACGAAAAGTAGGTATGAAAATTATTTTCATTATTCATTTATTTCGTTTTTAAAAATAGTAATGTTTTTATACACATCTTTTCAGTGCTAAAAATGATAAATACTATCCCTTCAACGTACCATACTAATTACCCTTTTCACAATTATATAAGTAATATTATATTGTTATTTTCATTCTCACCTTCGAGAATTATCCTATCTTATTGTTGAATAAAATTGTACATCTTTTTCTATATGTTTATTTATGTATTATAATATTAGTTTCTTGCTTTAATTTAACAGTCAAGATTATCAGTTAATATTTGTCGATCAAAACAATGGCATTATGAAATATTATTACATTATAGAAAAATAACTATTTGAATCGTATCATGTTATGTGATAACAATAACTAGTTGAATCGTGTCATGTTATGTGATTACAAACAATATCGGTAAGATTTCGCGATCGATAAGTCGTCAATGTTATCTCACGTAAACACATTCATATAAATATAAGTTATACCGGTATACTGGAAATTCTATTGCTCTAAGAAGGTTCGTCAGTTAGCAACGTGATTTCAAGCAGTAAACATGGGTGTCCCCGCACTTGTACCTGCCGTGACTTTCAGCGATGGAAACCAAATGCCAGCAATCGGACTTGGAACTTATTTGGTAAGCAAAACAATAATGTTTGATGATTTTAGTAATAATAAAATCATTGCAAAAGTTCTTAACATTAGATGCTTCTTGACTTAACAAATTTCATTTTTACTCGATGTCTGAAACGTTCTAACCTAATTTTTTTTCCTATTCTATTCTATTATATTTGTGACTAGTGGCACCAGATGTCTGTACGGTTATAGTAATTTTTTTCCAAACATCAAAAGATCAAACATCTCTATCCTTGTTCTCACTACTAATATTGCATGAAGATACCTACTTTATCATTCACAGAACTGACTGCTTGGCGGTAGCAAATATAATTTACATTGCAATTCACGCGCGAATTTTGAAAAAAAATGAAAAAACTTTTTTACATTAAGGGGCCACCACACCTTTTATATAGATATACTACCAATGTTAAACTCACGCAATCCTTTGCTCCCAACTTCTGGAAAAACGAGAGCTTTTCTGAATCTCAAAAAATTACAGTACGTAGTTCTCCGTACTATCTTTGCGCAGAAGTGAGCTGGACAGTATCCGTCAACGGGATCCCGGAGAAAAAATACTTAAAATTACGCTTTCCTTGTGTGTGTCTAACCCAAAATGTTTGACATGTCAGGCGAAAGGATACTTTGAAGTAGTTTCTTCTCCGGGGTCCCGTTGATGGATACTGTCCAGTTCACTTCTGCGCAAGGATAATACCGAGAACTACGTACTGTAATTTTTTGAAATTCAGAAAAGCTCTCGTTTTTCCAGAAGTTGGGAGCAAAGGATTGCGTGAATTTAACATTGGTAGTATATCTATATAAAAGGTGTGGTGGCCCCTTAATCTAAATTAATTAATTCTTTTTAACGATGTTTTACTGTTTTAAGATGTAATAGTTAAATATCTTTTTATTTTTAAAATACAGTCTGAGCCAGGAGAAGTAAAAACGGCTGTAAAGCATGCAATTAATACAGGATATCGACACATTGATACAGCATCATTTTATGGCAATGAAAAAGAAGTCGGCGATGCTATTCGAGAAAAAATTGAAGAAGGAGTACTTAAGAGATCAGATATTTTTGTTACAACAAAAGTGAGTTCATAAAATTGGTATGAGTAGTTTTTAGTTTATTTCAGAAATATGATTGTTTATTTTTTCTTAGCTTTGGTGTAATGCTCATAAAGAAGAGCTAGTTGTTCCAACATGTAAAAAGTCTCTAACAAATCTTGGATTAGACTATGTTGATCTCTACCTTATTCATTGGCCATTTGCATTTAAGGTAAACTAATTATTACTAAATACTACTTAGCTGAATTTATTGTTTTCATACAAAGGTGATTCAAACTTTTTTATAGGAAGGTGATGAACTTCTACCGAAAGATGCCTCAGGAAATGTATTACTTTCTGACGTTGATTATCTTGAAACATGGAAAGGAATGGAGGAATGCAAACGTCAAGGACTTGCGCGAAGTATTGGCGTCAGTAATTTCAATTCAGAGCAACTCACGAGATTGCTTGGGGCAGCCGAAATTAAACCAGTTAATAATCAGGTATTGTGAAATATATAACAAGTTCTTTTGTTTTAATAATTAACTTCTAAATTTATATATCGTATTTATTTATATGTTTTCGTATGAAATTATAGGTCGAGGTATCGTTGAAATTGAATCAAAAGGCTTTAATTGACTTTTGTAAAAAACATGACATCACAGTCACTGGATACTCACCATTGGGAAGACCAGGAAATCGTTATGGAATATCAAATGCATGGGATCATCCAAAAATTCAATCACTTGTAAATAAATATGGAAAAACACCTGCACAAATCGCGTGCAGGTTTGTGGTTAGTATTCTGGTTAAATATTGTAAATTATTCGCATTAAAAATTAAGTAAAATAAACAAAAAAGCTAATTAATATCTTTTATATAGTGGCAAATGGGTGCTGTACCAATACCAAAATCAGTGACGGAATCACGTATTAAGGAAAACTTTGAAATCTTTGATTTCTCCCTTACAAAGGAGGAAATTAGTTTTATACAATCAATTGCAACGGGAGAAAGAGTTGCTCCAGTGGAAGAGTAAGTTTTTGCCTTAATACAATAAAAAATGTTTGATTTTGTATAACAAATTCAACTATATAATATATACATATATTGTTTTGTTTAACAGAGCTAAAGAATCGAAATACTACCCGTTCAACATTCCGTTTTAAATTTAATTGAAGAAAATATCAATTAATTAATATACTTTTATAATATAAATATTATGTAAATGTATTAAAATTAATGTAAAAATATAAGTATAAATCTATAATTTCAAAGTATGTACTGGATGATATAATTCTCCCTAAAAATTATACCCTTAAAAATGTACTCTCTGCAGAATCGTTTAGAAAATATTTGTAATATTTTTCATAAAATTAAAAACTGCTCTAAATATTTCAAAAATAAAAACAACTGAAATATTTAAAATATACTTATAAGGTAAAACTATACTTAGTATACATTGACAATTACTATGACAGTATATTTTAGAAATAAAAACTAAACTTGTTAAATTCCATATCCGCCTAACCAATATATTATATTATTTTTTGTAATATCTTGTTCCTACTTGTGGAAAGTATAAGCGTCATGATGTATTATCAATATATAAAATAGCTTCTGTTATGTACCTCACAAGTCAGAACAAAATGCTTTATAGAATTAAATAGCGAGTATATTTTTTTATGAAATTTCAATCTAATATGCAATAAATTAAGACGTAACGTACAATCTTTACCATCGGGACGCTACCACGACCTTTAATTTACTCGAAATCTTTGTTTTGTACAGTAACAAGCATTTCGGTATATACTTGTCATAATATGACAGTGCCAACTATTGTTTTAAATAATGGCTACAGCATGCCATCATTTGGTTTTGGAACATATTCAGTAAGTATCTAAAAAATTTACATTTGGAATTAGAGCTCTTATACAATTTTTAGATTTAATTTAAATTTTATAAAGAGTTTTCGTTTCCTAACCTTAGTTTCTATTCTTCTCATATTTACATCTTGCGTTGTGGCATATCGGCGTTTTGTACAAACCCACGGCCATCAATAAAAAAGAAAATCAAGAAAAAGATATTTATGTCTACTAAAAATATCTTGTTACTAACTTTTCACTGAAAACAAACATCACAGTAAAACTATATTGTACAGCTACTATAGCTTGCCTGTAAAAAAAGTTTAATGTTCCATATTATGTATATAATATGTATGCCATGCATACGCGCTCATTATTTTGTCGTTTTTTTGAGTGAAGCACATTCTATTGATAAAAAAAATGTTGATCAGATTAATATTTTGTAGCTCAAAGGTCAAGAAGGTGAAAAAGTTATAAAAGATGCTATCGAACTTGGCTATAGACTCATTGATACAGCGTTGTTGTATAATAATGAGAAGACTGTAGGCAATGCTATACGTGAAAAAATCAAAGACGGTACAGTAAAAAGGAAAAACCTGTTTATCACAACAAAGGTTAGTACAATTATTAAATAGCAAAAATTTTGCTATATTTTTAAGTAAATATTTCATGTTCCAGTTAGGGAATAAATTTCATCGTGATGATCAGGTTGTTTCTAGTTGTAAGCAGTCTCTGCAAAATCTTGGCCTTGATTATGTAGATCTTTTTTTAATTCACAGTCCAATATCGTTACAAGTATATATGAACATAATAAATAATAATACTTTGAATTTATTCATAAATGTAATCTACTGCTCTTAATGACTTTTATTAATTTCTAGGAAACAGATGATCCAAATGAAATCATTCCTTCCAACATTGATTATGTAGAAACTTGGAAGGGCATGGAGGAATGCAAAAAACAAGGTCTCGCACGAAGTATTGGAATAAGTAACTTTAATTCTGAACAAATCGTCAGACTGATTTCTGCAGCGACAATCAAACCTGTTAATAATCAGGTATATATGCTAAATTAATTGTCTTCAGTTATAATATATCTAAAAATTTTACACGTTTTACAAATTTGATTTTTAAATCATTTACAGATTGAAGTAAACTTAAATTTACCTCAAAAATCAATGATAGAATTTTGTAAAAAACACAATATTAGTGTTACGGGGTATTCACCTCTTGGGAAGCCTGGAAGGCGACCACATATAACAAATCTATGGTTAGACCCAGTCGTGCGAGAGTTGTCTCAGAAATATAGAAAAACGCCTGCTCATTACGTTTTGTTGTGAGTATGCAGTATATTTACATGAGTATTTTGATGCAATGCTTAATAATGCTGTTATAACTATAGGTTCAAATGGGGGCCATACCCATACCTATGTCAGATACATTATCACACGTTAAGGAAAATCTTGAAATTTTTGACTTCAGTCTAACAGATGAAGAAATGAGTAAACTTGAAAATATTGGGACTGGTGCAAGAGTAGTACCACTCGATGAGTAAGTTTAGTTAAAAATTATATTTATATTATAATGAATCAAACATTTTTTTATGTTTTGTTCTAGATACAAGAACGCAAAATACTTCCCGTTCAATATTCCTTTTTAAAGATTTATGCGCGCACGTACCTTTTTATATATTACAATAATTATTTTTGCATCCAAAAAAAGATGAATTAATAATATACTGTACTACAGTTTTAATTTAATCATTTTATTTTATTTTTTAACTTCTATGATAATTAATAACCATAGTTGCAATTTAAATAAAAATATTTAAAATTAAAAGTTGCATGCAAAAAGTTTTGCTTCTTCCTCTTGCAGTCCTTGATAAATAAAGATTTTGATGATAAATCACAATTTTAAGTGTATTCTGCTTCTCTTAATCGGCATTTCGCGCTGGTAATCGTTGCCGAAACTAGCCAATGTGGGAGGCAACCATAATTGTCCTTCTCTCCAACCAATAAAGCTTCATTTACGGAACATTACACTACCACACAATCCTAGTCTACTTGAATCCTCGCAATCTTTCCCTTCTCCCTCCTTTACTGATGTCTATTCGCAGATGAGTCGCTCAAGAGGTGACGGAATATTTTAGCCCAAGCCTCTTGGCACTTTCCATCGTTTAATTCTATTAAAATGGATCCCATATGTATCTCTGCTCCCATCAAGTGCATATGAAGGTTACGGCCATAATGTTTGGTTCGATAAGGGGCTGTATCGTACTCTTCTGCGAGTGATGTTTTCCTTCCGTTCTCAAGAAGATCTGACTTACGCTGCATTTGTCCAGTTGGCCAATTTATTATGTATATACTTATCTCTTATTGTGTCAGTAATAAGTAACAAATCATGAAATATGTTATTATTTACGTATGTAAATAAAGTCCTTGTGTCGACATAATTCGTAAAATCTTTAGTATATTTTATTTCATTCCACCCTCTGCTGTATTTTTCTTTATTTTACTTCACTATTATTGCATCTAAAAATTTTCCATTGCCAACGCAATAAAATGAATGAATGATACAGCAATTTAAGATTTATGTAATCTAATTAAATCATCATATGACTAAGATAACGCGCATTACGTATAATTTTATCAGTTATTTAAACTTATGAATGCGTACTTTATGCACAGAGAGCATAAGAGATAAGTAATAATTCGCTTATCGTGCGTGTTTTGAATGCGAAGAAAAGTATCTCTATATATAATATCTAGACTGTGCAATATGATGGTCAAATTTATTGATATTATCACCAGATTGAACTTAAATAAATATTCTTTAAAATATAATAAAAAGCCATTGTTTTAGTAAACTGAAAATGTTAATACTTATCTTGCAGACGAGAATGTTGCAATATTTAATGCAAAAATATTTATACCTATAAAATATGTATGTTTATATGCATGAGTGATTTTATTAAACGATCGCAGACACATACGAAAATATTTATTAAATGGTCGTCGATTGTGTCCATAATATATTTATTGCTATATTAGTATTTATATGATAACTACATATTTTTCGAACAATTCTTTCCTGTAAATTTCCATATTTATAATATAAAAATTTACAGGAAAGATTGTACGAAATATATTTACTTTATTATAAATTCTGGAAGGAAGTAAACATCTGAACAAATTATATCTTGTAGTCATCAGAAGACTCTAGAAATGCTCCATAGAATCAACATAGAATGTAGGTACATACATATACATATTATATAAATCGTACTGAGATCTAACTGTAGCAACCGTCGGCGTATTTTTCCACGCCGGGTCTATGTAGTTTCCCATTCTGTAAACATTGTCCCCTACTTGGTTTCTGTAAGAAAGGGTAAAAGCTTCAATAGAATGCTTACTTCAAACATACGAATGATTCAATATCTTTCTATTAATCAAACGATGCTAAATGTTGCAAAGCATTGCGATTTTTTCTATAAATAATAATTTTGTTAGACACATTTTGAAACTCAATTATTAAAAAAAAAAACACAATATCGAAGGTTATATTGCGAAAATTATGATACACTAATATTAAGATCGTATAAAAAGTAAGCGTGCTAATAACTTTAACAAATGCGCATAATAATAATCACATAATTAAGTTTTCCGGCTTCTTCGAGTGCTTCAGAGAAAGAGTCATCAATGTCTCGTCGTCGGAGAATTTTCAAAACGGAGCAAACTAAAGGGAAGTGCTTGATATAGGCGGAGCTACATGACGCAGCTGTATGCTTTGCGGTGGAGGGTGGGGGATTCAAGGCTATACAACAGACTAGAAGCCGAAAGCATGTATGTGTATGTTATACATATATAGATGTGCCGGTATCTCTCGTTTGCGTCTCATGCTGCTGGGGTTCGTATGTTTTTAGCGACGTGGAAGAGCATCTTTTTCCGGGTGAACCGAAGTGGGAGTCCGTCAGTTGCTATTGAAACCCCGAAACGAGCGGTTGAGATTTGTCCTGTGAACGCTTCCTATAACTAAAACTTTTTGAAATGGCTTTGAACGTACCAAAGATCAAGTTCTACAATGGCAACGAGATTCCGGCTTTCGGCTTGGGAACGTGGAAGGTTAGGTTATACACTACTTTATAGAAAGTTTGAATTTACATGTTCTACTATATTACGTAACATTTTATAGTAAATATTTGTGTGTGATATCAGCTGTTCTTTCATGTTTGTGACCGGGGGAAATAATTAAAGGCTTTTGTTATTATAATATAAAATTTTCATAAATTAAAAGGTTGCGTGCTTCTTTATAAATATAATATTATCCCAAAATTATGTCTCTTTTAATATCCATGAAGACATCTGTAAAAAAGCGCGAAATGAAATATGCAATGTTCTGTGGTCACGTATTTTTAATTATTTTTCAGAAAACTTAAACAAGGAAACATTTCAATTCAATTGCTTGTTGAAACATTAAATCTGAAAACTAATGATTATTATTTGTTTTTCTTAAATTACTGATTATTATATAGTGTGGAAAATCTCTAAATATTTATTTTTGCATTATGTGAAAATTTTTAAATTAAAAATGAATATAATTGTTATACAAAATCCAATTTCGATTACGATTACAAAATACATGTGAAATCAATTAAAAACATGTGTTGTTCCAAGTTTTATACCACATGTTAATATTACGAAATGGAATGTAATTTACAATACTGGTTAGTCATAAATTAACAGTCTGGTGTGATCATGCCTTTGAAAATAACAATCAAGCTTTTTTTACATGCTTGTATTGTCTCAACAGCGAATGAATGATACAACAATGATATAATAATACCGACCTGATACCGAATTTTATCTTTGTTTTATATGTAGCATGGAATTTTTTGTTTTATCTTTTAAATCAAAAACAAAAGTTCCAAAATAAATTTAAAAAAATTATATATTCTTATTACATTATGTCTCTACAGTTTTAAGAGTATGAATAATGAACTCGACAACCCGATAATCATTGACATATTTACAATTGTATAAGTCATGAGTGTTATATTTTCGAATAAAAAAAATGAAAAATTTTCAGTCGAAACCTGGTGAGGTCACGCAAGCCGTCAAAGACGCTATCGACATCGGTTATCGTCACCTGGACTGTGCCCATGTCTACGGTAACGAGAAGGAGGTCGGCGAGGCTATCGCCGCCAAAACCGCCGAGGGTGTCATCAAGCGTGAGGATCTTTTCATCACGAGCAAACTCTGGAACACCTACCACAAAATTGAACTTGTGGAGGGAGCCCTCCGTAAAACCTTGTCTGACCTCGGCGTCGAGTATCTGGACCTGTATCTCATCCACTGGCCCATGGCTTACAAGGACGGTCCTAACAACTTCCCCCTGACCCCAGAAGGCAAACCACTACTCGACGTCGATGTCGATTATCTTGACACATGGAAGGGTATGGAAGCTGTCCTGGCTAAAGGTTTGGTTAAAAATATTGGAGTCAGCAACTTCAATTCGGAGCAGCTCGACAGGCTTATCAAGAACTCCAAAGTCAAGCCAGTTACAAACCAGGTAATTTTTTAAAATACCATACATACACATAAAAAGTGAAACCTTTTATAACGAAGTTTTATAAATGTATGATTATAATCATCGCGTTATATGCGTCATCAGTATGTGGACATCATATTGCTATCAGCAAACACGTGTTAAATTTCATAAGAGATTACAAAAAATCAAGACGATAATTTGTATATAATAACAAAAGTTTGGGTTAACATCTCGCTAAAATATATAACAAATTGTTTTAGATTGAATGCCACCCCTACTTGAACCAAAGGAAATTGTCTGACTTCTGCAAGCAAAGAAATATCGTCATAACTGCTTACAGTCCACTTGGTTCACCAGACAGGCCATGGGCCAAGCCAGATGATCCAAAACTTATGGATGACAAGAAGCTGGTTGAAGTTAGCAAAAAGTACAACAAGACTCCCGCTCAAGTTCTTATCCGTTATCAAGTAAGTGTTGCGCGATTTACGCTGAATTATATGAAATCTTTATGTAATTATTTTGCATGTATACCTCTATCATAACTAAGAAGTTATCTGATTGATGCTAATTTCAATTTATCAAGCTTGACCGAGGCCACGTTGTCATTCCCAAGTCAGTTACGAAATCGCGTATTCTCGAAAACAGTCAAGTCTTTGACTTTAAACTGACACAGGAAGACATTGCATACATTGACACCTTTGACTGTAACGGTAGAATCTGTCCAATGTCTGGGTAAGATATATCATTGTTTGAAATATTTTATTTTAATTTTTTCAAGTTTACTTTAAATTCACTTTTTATGTATCTTTTTCAGATGCGAACCAAGTCCACATTATCCTTTCCACATTCCCTTTTAAATGTGATGATATCAAGATAGAGATGATTTTATTCCGAGTCATATCAAGGTGCTTAAAAGAAATTTTAATTATGAAACAAAACTTAACGAAGCTTGAAGTATTTTGACAGTCTCTGTATTTTATATACGACTACATTTATTAGACGCTCTTCTATCGGAAGTAAATTTTTTACAATTATATGTACTCATGCATATTGACAGCAATAAAATAATTTTTTATTAAAATAATAGATTGTTTAATTTCTCTTTTATTAACAATTTTTAGTTCTAATTGTATTACCGGTATATAATGGTATATATAGTGTATTGTGTAACAAGGTGCGAAAAATAGTGTTATGCCAAACAGATATTTTTACAGGTATGTTGAAGTGGAAAAAATTGGCATTGTCTAGTTTTACTAATGTATATAAATTACTGAATCGTGTATTATAGCGATCAATATATTTGTATATTTTTTTTATATACGCAGAGAGATATTTTTAAGCCCAATACTTTCTGTATCTATGATCTAAACCAATCATTATTAAATTATTAGATATTATTCAAAATATGTACACTCGACATGCAAAATGAATTTTTATTTAAAAATCATTAATATTATTATTTACACTTATGAGACGATAGAATTCCAATTCAAGTTCAAGTTTCTTTAGCATTGTCATGCGAATAGTTAATTTTAGCGCGAGCATGCTTTGATCGACTGAGTACTTGGCAAGTTATCGGCTGTTGTTACACATATATGTATTTTTTGAGAGAAGAACGCTTCTACCGTTTGACGCAAGAGTACGTATGCATAGGCAGTAATTTAACAACAGTATTGCGTGGATGAAGCTGCTTTCTAATATCAACTTTTTGAAATCCCTCACCAGTGTGCGGCATTTATTTTGGAAGGAACTATTATCCACAATGAGCAAAATAGAATCTACGACATTTTATAACGGAAATAAAGTTCCTATTCTTGGATTGGGAACTTGGAAAGTAAGTTATTTTTATTTTTAAGTAATTGTTCTTTCTTTCAATGATTAACTATTAAAATTAATGAACAAATCGCTACTTATCATAGTATTTATTTAATTGTAATTATTATCCGTAATAGAAATTACTGGAATATTTCATGAAAGGGATATTTTTAGGTTATAGATGTATGTATATAATAATAGTATACATTATATTAGTTAAAAATATATTACACGTTATTATACTATATATGAAAATTAAATAAATCTAACAAGAATTGCATAGCAATTTATATTTATATTTATATGTATATACCGTTTTACAAGTCAATAATGTATAAGCATCATAAAATAATCAATTACATTAAAAAGTACTGTACGCAATTTATCAACAATACTATTAGTGTTTCGATTGTCTAATCTTAGTTAGATATCTGTATTAATTTATTATATGTGCACAAATGCTGAGTCATGAATCAACTAGTTGGTTCTACCTGGTATATGTATATATCAGGTGCAGGATTCATACTAGAACGTTCTACAACTATATATATGAATATTATTGTATACATAGCTCTATACTTGTGACCTTCCAAGCTTTAGATGCATGTCATGTTATGATTGTAGTATAATTATTATTTCTAAATAATCTAAACTGATTTAATAAAATATTTGTTATCTATTATACACATATACTATTTAAAAAAATTATAGATTAATTTTATTCTTTATTGTAAAATATTAACTATCACTTTGATTTGATTGATTTTAATTTGCGCTTGATGACGAAAATTAACTAAACAAAATTTTAGTACCAAATTTTAAATAAAAATGTATTTTTTTACAGTCAAAAGGCGGTACCGCAGTAGAAGTGATCAAGGATGCGGTTGCTATAGGATATCATCATATTGACACGTCACCAGTTTATGGCAATGAGAAAGAAATCGGCGAGTCAATTACCGCGATTTTAAAAGAAGGCGTTGTCAAACGCGAGGATCTTTTCGTGACCAGCAAACTATGGAACACTCGGCACCGACCCGATCTCGTCGAACCCGCTTTAAGAAAAACGCTGTCCGATTTAAATCTGGAGTATCTTGACCTTTACCTTATTCATTGGCCATTTGCTTTCAAAGGTAAGCTTCTGTAAATTTTGTATAAAGCGTTATAAATATATAAAATTCAATCATATGGAAAAATTTATGTCAGCTTTAAAAATTAACGTTTGATAAGCTTAATTTTGGATATTATTTATTGATGTTTGTTATACAATATACGGATTATTTCAATAAAACTGTATATAACTCAATCCATTCTCCTAAACTATTTCCTCAACGCTGATAGATCGCTATAAATCGTGAATATTTAGCCAAATAAATACAAGAAACACATACTAATATTATTAATATTTACAGAATTGGACGAACCATTCCCAGAAGGTCCAGATGGAAAGATACAGTTCAGCGATGTTGACTATGTCGAAACATGGAAAGCCATGGAGAAAATACTGGAAAAGGGACTAGCAAAAAATATTGGCGTTAGCAACTTCAATTCCAAACAACTTTCAAGGCTTCTAGAAAATTGCAAAGTCAAACCGGTGACCAACCAAGTCGAATGTCATCCCTACCTGCCTCAAGTAAAATTATCCGAATTCTGCAAATCCAAGGGTATCCTTATTACAGCATACAGTCCACTAGGTTCACCGGACAGACCATGGGTGCAACCTGGAGACCCCAGTCTGCTTGAGGATCCAAAGGTCAAAGGCATTGCAGAAAAATACAACAAGACGCCAGCTCAAGTTGTTTTACGTTACCAGGTAAGATTTAACTTGCACGATATTTTTTTTATTTATGCTGATAATGACATTATCATTACCAAAAAGAACGCGAATTATGAATCGACATCTTACCATGCCTGCCCTACTTCTACCTCAGTGCATAATAAACTTTAGGGGGTCCGAAAGTAAATTAAAATTTCAAATTTCGCGCCACAAGATAGCAGACGAAAAAACAACTAATTTACTTATAACAATTGATAAAAACAAAATTACGAAAAACCAAGAGTTAGTTGCCCTCCTTTATGTAATTATTTATAATTTTACAAAGTTTCAAGTTATTATAACAATATGTCGCCGAGAAAACCTTAAAAAATGCGATTTTTTAATATTTTAATTGTTATAAGTAAATTGTTTTTTCGTCTGCTATTTTGTGGCGCGAAATTTGAATTTTTAATTGACTTTCGGACCCCCTTAACAGTAATCCTCCTAATTTAATGAAAAACCTAAAATAATGTATGCGGATTGTATTATTTAATTTAATGTGTTACTGTATTTTATATTTCAAGGTACAACGAGGTCATATCGTAATTCCGAAATCTTCTTCAAAAGTGAGATTAGAGGAGAATACTAATATATTCGACTTCCAATTGTCTGAAGATGATATTCAACTTCTTCATACTTTTGATCGTAAATGGAGAGTTTGCCCAATGAACAAGTAAGCATCAATCTGGCTTTTCATTAAGCAATTATTATTAAATTCAACAATTATTAAATTCTTTATTTTCCTTTTAAAGGTCCGTAGAGCACAAGGATTATCCTTTTCACGAACAATTCTGAATGACTCAAAAAGAACTTTCATCAAAACATTGCAAAATGCATTAGCTTTAACAAATGAAAATCACTTAATTTTTTAATTACTAAAATTGATTTATATAAATTGAAAAATTAAATGTTATGCAAATTATAATAATAACATGTACAAATTTATCGAATGTTAAACTACTTAGTAATAAAAATTTCATAATTACTAAATTACAGGCCATACATATAATTTTTTGAACCAAACATCTAGGTACATTTACATTAGTACGAAAAACTTATTGAAAATTTAAATTATGTGTTCTTGAAAATGAATATAGTTTATTTTGTATAAATTTAATAGATCATGTACATTCATCAACATTTTTAACACTGTGTTGTATGCAAGGATTTTGTTTTTGTACTTTTACCGAAGTATCATGCTGCGAAGTTAAACAAGAAACATCTGGCGTACACCACGGACTATGTGGCGATTCATAATTTTTTTTCTGCATTTTCTCTTTAGCAGATAAATTACAGTTGCATAATTTGCTAGATGCAGATTTTTTCGATTTTTTTGACATTTGCAAATGTTTGTGCGCAAGATGCTCACAAGTTTTAACACAGCTGTTATGACTATATTCAATTTTATCTTGTCGAGAACTGCACATCTAAAAGTAAAAAAATAAAAAGATATCAGTTGCAAATTAATATCCGTTATAAAATTTTTTATACCAAAGATAAAAATTTGTTTGATTAGATACCAGTGGAATTTCCCCATGTATGATTTTGTTTAGCGTATCACATCCAGTCTTGTTGCATTTTTTATCTTCCTCAAATAATGATACCGTTGATATTTCCAAGGTATTCTAAAAAGTCAAAAGGTTGATTCCTTTTTAATTGGACAAGTTAAAACAGTTAACTTATAGAGGAACTGATATTTTAATTTGTTTTCATGTATGTATATTAGTAAAATCCTATCTTTAAATGCAATTTTGTTGAAACATCTTATGAGATGGATAATAATAAGTAACCATAAGTGGATAATTGTGTATACGTGTTTATCGTATTTTCAATTAAATTGCTTACTTTTTTAAAAACTAAAATAATATGTATATAATTAGTGTATCAATGCGATAACTGTTTGATAATGTTTTCTATACTGTTTTTTATACGCTTACAATAGAGCATTATGTAACAAATGCGTAAAATAGGTGTGACTTGTAGCTTGAGCAAAGCGAGGATGACAAAAACACGAATACGAGAATTACCGCACGTACACGCATGTAAATTACAATTTTTCCAATCAAGTTGTGCAAAATAATCGATCGTTTTGTGCACTGGCTTGCTGTGCACGAAATAACTCTTTTTCCATAGTCTGCGACAGAGTATGCAAAATGATTCTTTTGTGCACGCTGCCGGAGAGTATGGTAAAAGATTATATGTACATATGTACCATTCATTATATACATAACAATATTTTTAAATTATTAAGATAAAATTATCTTCGTATTAGAATTTAAAATATTTTAGCTTTGCGTGTTTTTTTATGTTTGAGTATAAAATGTATATTTTTTAAAACATTTTCTAAATAATCTACGTGTATTTAAGATATACCTATCTCGAGGCAGCATTCATTCACGCGATAACAAACTGCTTGTCATTTAACCAATGTATCAATTTGCCGGTTTATTTATACGAAAGTATATTTATACCTATATATTTTGTTTGATAGATTATAAAACACCTGTATTTTCTTACGCATTGTTTCTTCTTCCGGCTGTTCACCCTATGTGCATGATGTTTTTGACCTCGGGCAGCTTCACACAGTCGTTTATCACTACACGGCTCTTTACTCGATCCAAATATTTGTTCTATCTGGCAGTATAGAACTTTTTCTCTTTCCTCGAGTTCGCGTATATTACTTTTCATTTTGATCTCATCCTCGCCCAATTTGCGAATTCTTGCCAGACAGATACGATCCTCCGAACTGATTGACTGTAAACTAGTCTGGGAATTTAGCTGAGCTTCCAGATGCTGAATTTGTTCCTCGAGTTCACGATTCGCCTGCCCCAAAGATTCCAACTCCATGCAATTCTCTTCGAGCTGTATGTCGGCGTTTATTATTTTGTCCTAAAAGGAATAGGAATCCATGGATTTAACGGTTAATGTATTTGCAATAAGCCAACAATCGGAGCAAAAACGATCTGCATATCCCAACAAATGTTAAATTTTGAAATCGCAAAAGATAATGCATAGATAGAACTTTATGTATCATAAACTATGTATAATTCTTCAGACTTCCAAAGAGCTTTAGAGGTTTTATAAAAAAAATAAACTCATCCAGACAAATTGTGAAAGAGATTTACGTCATATTTCTTTTGAAAGAAAAACAATATATATTTATATAATACGACGTATTTCCGATTAGGGTTTCGTAAGTTATAGTACAAATTATCTCACGAGTTTGCACAAACAATACAAAGCAAGTCCGTTAATGATGCTTTATCAATTACCAGATTACTTTTAATGCTTATTCATCTATCCGCTCGGCTCTAAATAACACGTGCTGTGTCTTTAAAAAGTAATCAACTCAAAAGTTTCTTTGTACTTTGTCATTATTGTGCAGATTGAGCAACGCTTCATTCAAAAAAAGAAACAAAAAAAAAAATATATAATATATAACTAACCATGTCTAACTCTTACTCATTTACTTTTGTCAAAAAGCAGCTAATAATTCATGGGAAGGACAAAAATAACATTAAGTACACGTCGGTCTTTCCTAATCATCAGTACGCCAATTTATATTTTTCAATCGGATTAGCCGGCACTGGGTCATCTAAACTAACCCGAACGTGAATGTCGTACGTGCAACTCGGCCGTTTCTCGATTCAGCTGCTCGACACATGTCGCAAGTTCAGCAACAAGCTCGTCTGCGGGATCAGGCAGCGGTGACAATTTTCTCATCATCTCACGCACTCGATCCAGAGCAGCATTGGTCGATTCGCAAGCCTCCTTCTCATCGGATGACTGATTACACATGCCGAATGCAATCAAGGCGGGTAGTAGTTTCTCCATGGTTGTGATTTTATCTTTGAGCTGACGATGTCGCTCATCCAGATCCTCCTGACGACCCGCATAGCGTTCGATTGTGTTTGCGAGAAATGGTTGGCACTTATTGGCAGCGGAGTTTGACTTTTTCACGTCGTCACCTAAAAATGTTTATACTAATTCACTGCTATCCTAAAAGTTGAGTTTACTTACGTATTTTAAGTAATAGGTTAAGAGCTATATTTACATTTTGTACAAGATTCTTCTGGGTGTATAGATGAGCAATCTAGAAGTCAAGTATATGCAAGGTTAAATCTATTGTTAAACTTGTATTTTACTTATAAGTCTTACATGCATACTTTTATTGTGAGCGCAGGCCATTGCTCTTATTTATAGTTAACAGTGCATTGTGGGACAATAATTTAGGTTAGATAAAAGTGATATAAACTTGTAATTTTTGTTTAACATAAAGGTTAGTGTGTAATTAAATTTAAACTGCCATTGTGAGAAAAAGTGTTGTCTGAAGTTAGCCATTAAAATTATCGGAGCGAAATGGGAAGCTAGATTCTTACTAGCTAGCTACTTTCCTTATTATTCGTATACAATATATTATACATGCATTGTAATTATTAGATAATTCAAAAGAAAAAATGAAAGCAAAAATGAAAGCGAAAATTTTTAGTTTTATATCAAATGTATCCAATAATTATAATCTGAAGTTAAAAGAACGATGTTTATCGCAAAAAATTGAAAACAATCGATACCATAACCCCAGAGGCAAAATTCAAAACGTTAGGTTTTGCTTGTAAAAAAATATCATTTGGCGTAAAATTAATTATAATATATATAAAGAAGGCATGCAGTATTTAGATATCAGAAGCTTAGACATAGATGTTGAAGAAAAAAAGAATTCACCTAGGAGTAATTTTGACGAGAAGCAAAATCAAATTCGTATTTTGCACTCCCGAAAGACTTCGGAAATCTCTGGCTTGTTTAAAGCACCACCAGGAGTTAACCCGTTTCACGTTGGCGCTACAAAAGTTCAAAAATTTAGTCCAGGTTTATCACTTTTCTGTTGTATAGATAAAAATAAATTTCAACATTTTTAAATTTTTAAATTAAAATAGCTGGGTATATCTTTCAGGAGGATCAAAACTAGTATTCATATGGCCACAAAAACCTTCAAATCTCAGGCGTATGCCTAACGTGCTAATACCCATTTTTCGTACATTCTTGAAAGGTTTTATTATACTGGACAGGTTACATATTTGGCCAGGTGAATTTATGCCGAGTGGTCTGCCAGCGATTTCGCCAACTCCATTGCCTCCTATAAAATGCAATGTTATTGAACCTCGATGGTATGAAAACAGCACATAAATGTTAATGATTGATTGTATTTAATCAATATACATATATTGTATGTGATACATCGCAAATATAAATTGTGTCCTTTTTCGAATTTTGAAATGATGTTTTAATTTTTGACACGACTAATTTTTACATATTTAAATAGAAGGCCTGTGTCGTTCTTTATTTTACGCATATTCTTATCGAAACTAAATAATATCCTTGATAATATTTGAGTGAACCTATAATATGGCAATGTATGTTTAACTGTTAACGATCTATTAGACTGGAATGGATATGTTCTAAAGAAAGCGAATATAAAAATACAGTATGTCAAAAATATTGCGAAGCATTAGAAATGAGTAAGAAACATATAAAACATATCAAGTGAATTATTCATTTAAATTATATTTATCAGTATATTTTGTCTAAATATTTTATTTAAATATTGTATCTAAAATTAATGAGCAGAAAACGATTATGAGAAAGTCACCTAAAGCTGAAATCGTATTCTCGTACATCGAACCGTATTTTAAAAGGCCAGAGGCCAGTCGGCCATCGCAGAATGAATAGAATGATTTATATCTCCTTTTTTTTTAGAGTACAAAATAAACATAAATATATTAACTATTCGTAAAAGTGTAAATTTACTTTTTAAATAAAAAAAATAAATATTTATAAAGTAGATTGAAAGACTTGTATAGATATGAAATAAAACAGTATGAAATTGCATTTTATAACTGTGAATACATTTAATACATGCATACACCACAAAAGGTTTCATGAAAGGATATCGAACCTTTGGATGCCAGTCTTACGTGAGCTTCTCATCGGGTTACTACAGCTTGATACGTTACGCGCTCGTCTGAGAATTTACTGACAAGATGGAGTTTTGCTCGGATTTTTGCCTTTATATTAAATATTCTTGATTGAAGTTTCAAATTAATTTTACAATCTGGTTGTTACAATCACAATAAATTAAAAAGGTAATCAAATTTAGATTTATCATTAATGTATCTTGCATAAATCAATGTGTGTGTTGTTTATAACTTTTTATATTACATATTATTTATAAAGTAATACGTGTGTTATCGTCTTTTTTACTATAATTTGAGCCATGTTAATTATTGTTACTAATTAGTGATTTTTGACAATGATAAATTTATAACTAAATTATTTGTTAAAAAAGATTAATTATGTGATTATAAATAATTTGTAATTGAATGGTTAAATAACAAATATTCGAATTCATTACATTAAATAATCTCAAGGAAAATTAGTTTTTAAGTACGATGATAGCTATTGTATGTAGGTACATTTTAGTAAAAAATACATTATTTGTACTATAGTAGTGCTTGGGAATTACATAAAAGTGGATTGTATCGTAATAGTATTTTAGTTTATTGAATTGCGAAATTCTAACATCTAAAATAAAAACCAACATAATTTTAAACATAATTAGCATTAATACTTTACCGAAGTTAGACTACGACAGTAAATTCGCGCCTTAGTAGCAATTTCGGAAGATCAGTAACGCGAATTCTTAAGTTGACTATTCACACACACACACACACCACACATACACACACACACACACCCACACACATAGACACATACACATACACACTTATTATTCTTAGTATTATTCAAAAAGGGACATTTATCTACTTTATTATAACTGATTCACATTCTATCTGCTGCACATATACTATTACCGTAACAATATCTCACATATTTACGTAGAGCGACGAGATGGGACCCATAATACTAGCAATTGGATATCTTATAATTGTGGTCTTTGTCGCCATGGCTTATGCATGGTTGTCAGAATATCACGAATTACGTCGAACGCTAGGACATATACCAGGACCAAGAAATTATCCATTTATAGGATCATTGTGGCGAATTAAAAGACTTTCTCGTGAAGGTATGTTCATTTTTCAATTATAAAATCAATATATGTTAATTTTATTAAGTTTATTTAAAATAATGTTTATTCATTACTGTACCATATTGTAGAATAATACATGTATTAACAAAAATCTAATATGATTATATACTTTTCATATAACACCAGCAAGATTTGTGTATACTTTGCGCGATATATTTTATATTAACCGTTGTTAAAATCTAAGTGTAAATAACCATGTGATTATATTTTATTAATAAGTTTTAGTATTTGATTTGCGTTATTAATTACCATTATAAATTTGATGCAAATTTACGCTAGGAATGCTGACTATTAAGAATCCATATTTACATGGAAAATATCCTTATTTTTAACTTAGAAATATTCTCATTTTTAATCTTTATATATTACTTTTTAGATAGATTTAAATGGTTTAATGACTTGTGCTTTAGATTCAAAAATGGTATGGTTGTAACATGGTTTGGCATAGAGCCTGTTGTAAATATTCGTAAACCACATCAAATACAAGTAAATATTTATGTATATAAATATAATCTTTATAAATTCATAATTGATTCGAATTTGTTCTATAAATTATAGATACTTTTATCAAGCAGTGAATCAGTAACTAAATCAAGATTCTATAAATTCATGACACCTTGGTTAGGAAATGGACTACTTACATCAACTGGTAAGCACTGTCTAATGTCTTACCAAATATTTAATAATTTGTAATTCAAGATTGAATCAATGTCTTATTAGAATCTGTACGTCATAAAAATAATCTTGCATGCAGTTTGATAAAAATGTCCAATATTTTGATTCAAAGTAAGAAATTATATTCTTTTAACTTTTTTCGTTTGATATTGCACCTTTTAAATATTTTGATATGGTTTGTTTATTTATAGTATACAAATTATTTTATTAAGTATAATCAAATAATTAAATTCTAAAATTAACATTTAACGCTTATTTCTTACAGAAAACTATATTTTTGTTATACATATTCTGTTTTTTTTTTAAGATGAGGTCTGGTTTAATCATAGACAGCTTATAAGTCCAGCATTACGCTTAGAGATACTTAAGGAATACACAGCCGTGATGCAAGATAAAGTGGATATTTTAACTGAAATAATGCGTAGGAAAATAGAAATTAATCCTAATGCATGTATTAATATTTTTGATCTCGTCATGAAATATGCTCTTGATACTGTTTGCGAAACTGCTATGGGCATAGATATGGATATACAACGAAACCCAGAAAATGATTACATTACAGCTTTTCACAAGTAATTTTTTGATACATTATACAAATTCGGCGAAATAGTATATAAGCTAATAATAAATATAAGCTTTGTAAAATGATAGATAATTACTCGATGAGGGATAATTATGCCGAGGTTTATCCTAATTTGATTTTTATTATAATTTCAAAGTAAATTAGTTCGTAATATTGTGGCGCAACATGTTAATTAATTGACTGGACTTTAAAAAAATATTAAAGTAACTCAAATAATTAAATAATAAAATAAAACTTCCCCTCATGCCGTTATGCACACATATTACAAAGTTGTCGATTTTTTTCTATTGAAGCTTGAATTTGTGATAATTTATGTGATAAAAATGTTTAAGTATTTATTAAAACTTAACATTTATGCTTTTACAGCTGCTGTAAAATATCCAAAGAAAGATATTTTCAATCATGGATGAGATGGAATTTTATCTTTTATAGAACAAAAAATGGAACAAAATTTTTAAACGCTGTAGAATATATGCACAAATTTACGGAAAAGGTATTCAAAAATAGAATTTCCATCTTATTATATCATATCACCAATAAACTTAATTATTAATGTTAGGTAATAAAACAAAAACGAATAGATAAAAACAAGCCATCAGACTCCGAAGATGACAATCAATATGGTAATTCTTATGATTTTTTTTTTTTATTACTCATTCATAATTCTTTTTATAATACATTTAACGTTTAGGAAAACAGAAAAGAAAAGCTTTTGTAGACCTTTTATTAGATATTAGCCAATGTGAACATTGTCCATTAACACTTGAAGAAATCCGACAAGAAGTTGACACGTTCATTTTTGCTGTAAGATTTTTCAAAAATTCATTCAAATATTATGTTCAGTAAGATTATTTGTTGTTTGTTTGAAGGGTTATGATGCGACTGCGACATCTATAATGTGGACTCTATTTGCCCTTGGCAATGCTTCAGACGTACAAGCCAAAGTTCATGCCGAGCTTGAAAGTATTTTTGGAAATTCTCATGAACGGCCAACGTTACAACAATTGAATCAATTACAGTATTTAGATAGAGTTATAAAAGAAGTGTTACGACTATATCCAAGTATTCCTTTGATTAGTCGTTTATTAGATCGCGATTTAGTAATTGGTAAGGATTTTGTAAATATATCAATTTAAGGAATACATAAATGTTATTTTCATGCAAAAAATTGTAGAAAGGCTAGGTATAAAGTGTCCTTTATTGTCAAGATTTATTAATTATATTTTTAACAGTATTTAACTCGGGCTTGTTCTCTTCTTTGATCTTAACTTTTAGAAATATTTAAGAAGTTATAAATTATAGCAGGCAAAAATATATTTTTTAACCCTGATTGATTTATAATTAACTTAAAATTTAAATTAATTAATTTCAGATAATTATTATATACCAGAAAGAACTATTACAAGTATTCAAGTTTATCAATTACATCATGATCCTGAGGTTTGGGAAAATCCGGAAAAGTTTGACCCAGATCGTTTTTTACCGGAAAACAGTTATGAAAGACATCCATATGCATATATGCCTTTTAGTAACGGAACAAGAAATTGTATTGGGCAAAAATTTGCAGTTTTAGAAATAAAAATTGTTGTAACAAATATTTTACGAATATGGAATGTTAAAAGTGCTTTAAGACCGACTGAAGTTAAATTAGTGTCAGATTTTATTTTAAGGCCATTTGATGATAAAATTCATCTATATTTTACTCCAATAAATAATACATGTATTAATTGATTTCATCTTTTTCTATATTTGAAATAGAATTGAACAAGAATATGAACATTATAATATTCAATTAAGAACATAGTATTAATAAAGTTTCACTGTAAATATTTATTCATATCTTATTTTGTGAATAGATACAAGTAATATAAATTATAATAAAAATCGTAGCATATTATACATTTCAGGGTTTTTCCTCATTGCCATCAATATATACATTTAAAATATATCTACGTGTGTGTGTGTGTGTGTTTGTGTGTGTGTGTGTGTGTGTGTGTAAATATGCCTATATTTCGATAAACAAGGTCCACGGGGAAAATCTTGAAATAAAACAATTGTCTTTTGCGCCAAGAAACTATTTCCCGTAGTCTAACCCAAATTCACGAGCTAAAAGGTGGGCAATACTTGTTAATACGTATTATAAGATTATACCTATTTTCGTTGTCAATGCGTAATACGTTCTCGAGGTTAAGATATTTTGTATTAACTAGCACGATGGCTAAATTAACAATCACAAGATATAAGCAATTTTTTTATTAATAAAAAAGGTAAGTAATATGTAACATATCGTAGGGCGCAGTAGTAGTAAGGCGCGGTGGTAAGTCTACTAATTTTGCATTTGAGAAATGAGACTGTGAACATCCAGAATTAGTAAATGTGTATCTTATTTTTACCCCAACAGTTATCCTCATAGACGAAAAATTTCGAATCTTTATTGTTTAAAAAATTGAAACAAATTATCAATATGGAATCATAAAATAAAGATGCTAAACTCACATTGCATCAAAGTTATTTCAAAATTATAACAAATAAAGCGTTTAAAATTTCAATAACTTGCCAAAATATAGGATCAACACGACAATGCTAAGAAAAGTGCGATACTACAAATTAATGTTTAAATTGAATAAAACTGATGTTCTTAAATTATATTTTGTGCATGACTATATACTAGACTTTAACTTAAATATGCATGTTTATCATAAAAGTGCCGAGTCGGCGTGATTACAACCAAAAAAGTTATATTACATAATAGGTATATAGTGCATATTTCCACAGTATATTTACATTAGCTAAAAGTATGTCCACACGCTTTTTCACATTAAATATCAATTATTTTTTTACATATTGTAATGGTGAAAAATTGATATCTATAATTTCGCATTAATTATCATGACAGTATTTAATGTTTTACAAAACTGACAATATAATTGCTAATTTCATTATCTTGTTGACAATATGATACCTTGGCAGACAAGACAAACTAATAAATTGCGTTAATTTTAAAATAGCAAATTTATAATAAAATGATCTACTGAATAAAACATTAATAAAGAAATAAAACATTAACATAAAAAACTGATAACAGGCTCATTATTTACATTATCAAAAAGACTTTGTATGCATTAAAGCTTGAATGTGCTACTAACACTATCGCAGCTCTTCATCGTTATATATATATATATATCGAAAGACTAATCCGTTGTAAAGTGGTGGGATACTGGTTCTTGTTCGTTAAAGAGAAAGGCTCAGTATACTTCTGTTTTCTGTGCAAGCTACACGTACTTATACTGCCGTCCGTACATCACTCAATATTAATATTTCTACGAGAAAACAATAATGTTATTACTATATACATTATTAGCAATAGTCAGTTTTGTTATATATCGATGGATTTATAAGTATATAGTGTTTCGACAAAAATTGTCAACAATACCAGGACCAAAAACATTACCATTTATTGGAATTATTCTGGAAAGAATGACAATTTCGAGAGAAGGTATATATATGTACAATAAATCAGCGTATTTAAAAAAAACTGTTACTCTCACAAAGCTTTTTCGAAAATAAAGCAGTCGTTCCATCGTAATCAGTATATCGATGACAAGTGATCAAAAAGATTAATTTATCAGAATAAAATGTAGCTGAATGTGTTTGCAATATTTGTAATTACGTGCTTTACTTTTTGTTGCAGATATATTGAAATGGTTTAATAATTTGTGTTTTCAATTCGATTCTGGAATCGTTCTAACGTGGGTTGGTACACAACCAATTGTGACACTGCGTAGGCCTCAGCAAATGGAGGTAATACAATTTGCAAATGTTTAAGAATAAAAATTTGCAATATAGATAAATACTAATTATCAAGCAAGTTCGCTTATGTTTTGCCAAAAGAAATTTATAAACAGATGCTGTCGCAAGTAATGAATATAAAAATTAATTATGCATAAATTGATCATTCGAATCAGATATTTTTAATTAAGAAAGCTATTTATATTAATACAAATTGCAATTTGCAGGTGATTCTGCCAAGCAATACACAGATAACAAAAGCAACAACTTACGATTATATGAAACCCTGGCTAGGAAATGGATTAATAACATCAACAGGTTAGTAATATAAACAATACCACACCTATGAATAGTTATTATCAAATTAGCATCATGTATAAAATAATTTTGCATGCCGCCATGATGATTCAAACCAGAATCTTAACCTTTAACTAAGACTTAAGTACTAAAGTCCTTTTTAATTTTAGATGCGTAAGTTAATTAATTCGTGTCGAAATTTACTATCTGAAACTTTTTTACATCATTATGGCAGTCGTTTAAATTTAATGTATTCAAACATATTGGGTGTGCAGTGTACACTAAATGATGCTAGGATAAATTTGTTAAAATTTTGTCTAATAACTTTTGTATCAATTGTTTAGGAGAATTATGGTTCAACCATAGACGACTTATAACACCTGCATTTCATTTTGGTGTATTTGAAGAATATGGCGCAGTAGTGCGTGAAAAAGTCGAAATATTGACAGAATGTATAGAGTCTAAGTTAAAGACTAACCCCAAGGCACCAATTAATATTTTTGACTTAGCTGTTAAATACACTCTAGACACAATATGTGAAACTGCCATGGGTGTAAACATTGATACACAACGAAAACCAGAAAGTTCTTATGTTAAAGCTGTACACGAGTAATTGCAAAACCATATTTTACTTTCTTAAAACTATAATTTATTAGTTTTTTCAATATTTTAACGGATGTTTTAATTTATATGATTACAGTTATGCTCGATTAACAACAGAAAGGTTTTTCAAACCATGGTTAAGATGGGATGCAGTTTATTTCCGCACAAAGAAGGGAAAAGAAGCTTTAAATGCTGTCAATTTAATGCATAGCTTTACAGAAAAGGTAGATTACTTTACGATATAATAAATAATCTTTATTGACATTTATCATGTTGATTGGCAAAAAAACTTAATAATTTGTATAAAAGGTAATTAGACAAAAACAAGCGGAAAGGAAAGAAAAATCATATACTAATAAAGGCTCGACTGATGAATTGGATGAATACGGTAAATATCCCGCTTCAACGCCTGCTTAAGTTCATGAAATGTAGATACTTGACAAATAAAAATAACATGATGTATCTTTATTGATTATATTAAATTTCATCAAAATTGAATATTATATTTTTTAGGTAAACGCAAGCGTAAAGCATTTTTAGATCTTTTATTAAGTGCAAGTGAAAATACTAGCAATCCTTTAACGTTTGAAGAATTACGAGAAGAAGTTGATACGTTCATGTTTGCTGTAATTATCAAAGTAATCTAAAGCATTTATAACCTTCGCCTTAGAATAAAATTTATATCCATGTATTTTAGGGCCATGATACTACATCCTCAGCTATTTCTTGGAGCCTTTTCGCTCTTGGTAACGCTCCAGAAATACAAGCTAAAGTTCATGAAGAACTGCAAGAAATATTTGGAGATGACAAAGAAATTGCAAATTCCAAGCAGTTAACACAATTGAAATACTTAGACCGAGTAATAAAAGAAGCACTAAGGCTATACCCTAGTGTTCCTGCAGTTAGTCGACTGATAACTAACGATATCGTAATTGGTAAGTGCTGATAGTTTTTACAAAAATAAAAAATATAAAAAATACGTAATTATTTTACTTATAATGTATATTACCCAGACAATCATAAATTATTGTATTTTTAGACAACCATTATGTACCAAAAGGAACAATTGTAAGTATTCATATTTATCAAATGCACCATGATCCTGAAGTTTGGAAAGATCCTGAAACATTCGATCCAGATCGTTTTTTACCAGAAAATATTCGTGACAGGCACCCGTATTCGTATGTACCTTTTAGTGCTGGGCCGAGAAATTGTATAGGTCAGAAATTTGCACTTTTGGAATTGAAGACAGCATTGACTGCAATTCTGCGAAAATGGCGAGTCTCGAGTGTTTCAAAACCATCTGAAATAAAAATGATACAAAATTTGATATTAAGACCGCAAAACGAAAGTATTGAACTGAATTTCACTCCTATTGTTAAATAGTATATCATGTATCAGGGATAAGGGATAGTGAACTTTCTTCGACTGAGTGGAATTTTTGCAATACGAGTTTTAGTCAAGTAAAAAATTCCTTTTAAGATACATAATAATTTTTGCGAAATATTCATATTTGCGCGAGAATTTAAGATAGAGGAAATGAACTTGTAACCACATTTTAAGGACGAAATAAAAAAGAAAAGAAGAAATATTACATGTGATAAAGTAGGCAAAGCTTACGGAAGAAGAAAACAAAATATATAAATGAAGAATTAGTTGATGTATAATATTAGATAATTACCTTAATGTAAATCATGATAATCATGGTTAAAAAAGGAAAGAAATGAATGGAATACAGGACATATTATATACGTATACTACACCCTACTGCAAAATCTTACATAAGATCTCAGGTCTCTATAACTAATTTTGACCTGCTAAGCTCACATGATATTTTGGAGTAAGATCTCACATGAAATCTCACTTAAGGTCTCACCTTAGATCTCATATGAGATTTTGCAGTAGGGTTATTATAACCTTAGATGTTGATTGTTGAATAAAGCTGATTATTATCACTACTGTAACGCACAAATAATTAAGATAATAAACTAAACAATATAGTTTTGAAAAATCATTGTAAAATAATAACGGCTCAATTATCAATAAATCTAAGAATTATAGTTGTCTTTAATACCACTAGATGGCGAGATTTTTAAGAATGTATCATTCCTTAAACGAGGGTATCGGTAAAACTGATAACATTAAAACTTATAAAATATAACTCTTACAATATTTAGATAAAGCAGTTCATTATAAATTATTTTTATCATTCAAGTTACTTTATCCATACAATTTTATTGGTAAAACATCAATCGGGACTGATATTTTATTTCAACTGATCGATATAAATATACAACTATTTTATATAAAAATATAAATCATATAAATAAAATATTTTATACAATAAGAAACAATGTCATACATTATTTTAACTGCTGCACTCTTATTTATCGGAGTTGCCACATTTATACTGAAGTTTTTATTCGATTATGTGTATCTAAAGTATCAATTTAGAAAAGTACCTGCTATTGCAGGTTTACCCTTCATTGGTATAGTATGGGATTTATTAAGTATTCCTAATGAAGGTAAGAACTATTTTGACTAAAAGCAAACAAAATATAAGATAAGATAATTTGAACTTTTAAATATTTACACTGTTTTGAAATATTGTGTTAAAAGCAAATTTGGTTTGTAAATCAACATCTGACTTCTGTTCATGACAAGGCGTAACTAAATTAGTATTCTTTCTTCATAATTAAATAATGTCTCAATAAAAGAAAGCATATATTGAATTATATTTTTAAGGTTAGGATTTGTAAGATAGCCATGCATACGTATAACATTAGTGTATTCCTATTATATACGATCTGATAATTTCGCGTGTTATATAATTACGCAAACTGTAATATATTTCGCTCTAAATATAAATGTATAAAAAAATCTTCAATTCATTGTTAAAATTTATAACAAAAGCGGTACAAAATGTACTAATTACTGAAGATTTCTTTACTAATAAAAATCTTGATTCTGTATATTTGGAGCTGCTATTATTATTTTTTACTTGTTATACAGATCACATAGAATGGTTTACAAAAGTGGCAACAAAATTCAATGGGAATGTATTTGTTACATGGATGGGTACGCGACCATTCATTAATATACAAAAACCAAATCATATGGAGGTATATCAAACGTTTCATTACAATCACAAAATATAATTATTATAATAAATATGTGATATAAATTTGGTTTTACAAGATTCTTCTTGCGAGTACAGTAAATATAAAAAAGTCGACGATTTATAACATGATTACACCATGGCTAGGCAATGGATTACTAACATCGACAGGTAAAAATTGTAATATATAAATTCCTAGTTATTTGAATTTACAAACTTATTAGTTGATTTAAATGTTGATTTATTATTTATACGAATAGGAAAACACTGGCTTCATCATCGACGCCTCTTAACACCTGCTTTTCATTTTGGCGTTTTAGAACAGTTTAGTGAAATAATATTTGAAAAAGCTGAAATCTTAAATGACTGCTTAAAAAAACAAATATTTGCATATCCCGAAGAATCAATAGATATATTCGCCTTTGCATCCAAATTCACTCTTGACGTAATTTGCAAAACCGCAATGGGTATAGATATGGATGCTCAAAGAGACTCTATGAACACATATTCTAAAGCCTTACATGAGCAAGTATTTAACTCAATATTAATTTATGAGTAAAAGTTTTAGACATTTTTAATTTGAATTTATTTAAGCATTTCAATTTCTAGATTTTCGAACTTAGTGATGAATCGCTACGTACGTCCTTGGTATATGTCGGATTTTATTTACTCAAAAACCGAAGACGGAAAAAAGTTTAAAGCAGCTATAAAAGTTATGCATGATTTTAGTTCAAAGGTATATGATATTCGTAGAAAGAATTCATTTATTAGTTAAAAAAACTTTCGTTTTGTGAAAAAAAACGTCTAATGGGTTTATACATTTCACATTATTTAAGGTAATAAAAGAGAAATTAAATAAAAAAGGAAAACTGATTTTAAGTAATGACGAAGATAAAGAAGACGAATTTGGTCCGTACGGAAACATAGCAATAAAAAATAAAATAAAATAAATATTAATAATCATATACAAATTTATTCCAGGCAAAAGAAAACGTAAAGCTTTTTTAGACCTTTTATTAGAAGCAAGTGAAAATGATAAGCATCCGTTATCAATTGATGAAATACGAGAGCAAGTCGATACATTCATGTTTGCTGTAAGATTGTAATTAATTATATATAATTGCATGTGATTGACTAATTAGAAAAAAATCACACAGTAAAAGTTACATAAATAATTAAATACAATTATCAATTTTTTAATATAATTTTAAATAAAGGGTCACGATACAACAGCTACAGCAATAAGTTGGGCTCTTTTTGCACTCGGAAATGAGTTAGATATCCAGAAAAAGATACACGAAGAGCTACAGACAATATTCGGCAATGACTTTAATAAGCCAGCAAGAACCGCTGATCTCACTCAATTAAAATATTTGGATCGAGTTATAAAAGAGACGCTCAGGCTTTATCCAAGTGCCCCATTCGTTTTTCGTGACTTATCTGAGGAGGTAGTATTTGGTATGTCCAACAATTTTAAAATTTTGCTCCAAGACAAAATTAGTATTTTGCCCAGTACTCATTAAACTTTGACTAGTGTGCAACTGGAGATTAAAAAAAAAAAACAATAATACTATTTATATTTTCATTTGATTTCAGATGGCTACAAATTTCCCGAAGGGTCGACAGTCATAATCAACATATATGACTTGCATCGTGATCCTGAACTGTGGGAAAATCCAACCGATTTCAATCCCGATCGATTTTTACCTGAAAACCTAAATGGCAGGCATCCTTACGCTTACATTCCCTTTAGTGCTGGTCCACGTAATTGTATTGGTCAAAAATTTGCCTTGTTAGAATTGAAAATTGCGTTGACTACAATACTGCGCAAATGGCACGTTAAAAGTGCCAGATCACCCGAAGAGATAAAACTGCAAAGTGATCTTATCCTTCGATGTTGTGAACCTATTAAACTGCATTTCACACCACTCGATGGACTAAAATAGTTATAATAATAATTAAGCCTAAATCAAGTTGGAGAGATTATATCTATTATATACTAAATTTCCAAAATGTGTGATTAATCATACATATCATCTCTATATAGTTTCCGACTATGAAAAAATAATTTTATATAGCGATGTATTAAATTTTTATAATTTTCATATTAAATATCACTTGAAGGGAGAACTTTTAGTCTTGCTGTACAATGATGCTTATTGTTAGTAGCATCAAGATTGAATTTTTTTTCTTCAGTATAAAGTTACCGATGTGGTCGATAATTTTATATAATACCTACAGTATACACACTGCATGCAGCTAATATAATCACAATATATAAAGCTGTCTACAACATATAACAATTTAATAATATTTTTAATCAAATTAGTTCCATCATATAATGATATGAAAGATTTCGAACAAAGAATTATTATTATTGAAATTCTGAAAATCAGACATATCGGTTTATTATAATTGAAAAAGCGGCAATTTTGCAAATGTTGAATTGATGTAACAAATAATTCCTCAACTCGTTTAATATTTCATAATAGAAAAATTTCGTTCCATTGCACTTGGTTTAAACTGATTATCAAAAAATTTTCACTTCAAATAAATAAAGAAACAAAAGTAGTATACCTATAAGTAGATAAAGTAGATCTCTACAATGTATCCTTGAACACCGTGACCGAGATCGAGACCTTGTGCATGTATTTTTTTACTATTGTATTTGTATCATTGTATATCTGTGTGTGTATAAGCATCATCAAGAGAGCTAGATTCTTGAGAGGGCGCCACTTCTCGCGCACCTAATTTCACCGTCTCTATATATGTATATGATATATCCGTGAATATATCCCATGAACGCTGCACATGTATATGTATATACTCGTAGATTGTAGGTATATACAATACACGTAAACAGCAGTCTGCACTCTGCAACCAGCCGTGCACACTTCCTCTCTCTCGAGCCTCCCGCGATGTTTATCGCTGCGGCAGAGTTAAGAGGGGGCAGGGGGCGGACGTGCTGCTTCGACGCTCTCTAGCTTGCCTGGAAAGGTTATGTTATAATGTATTATATTATGCTCGCATCAGCTCGTTGCTGTTGGCGCCGTGGTGATTGTCATTAAGAAAAGACGATGAGATCTCATCTCCGTAACTAATATAGGTACCTATATTAGGTACACGCGCGCGCATCTTCGTTCCGTTGTTCGTGTATACAGATATACCTATACAATAGATTATTTAACCTGCGCATTCGCGCGAGTGATCTACGCTGCAGCTTCGATTTTGCGCAGTGACGAGATGAGAGAGGCAGCAGCAGCAGCAAAAGTATAGCGCGAAACAAAACACACACCCACACGTTCCGCAAACGCGCGCGACTGTGCAAGAAGTAGAGGATATATATAGGTGTGCGCATAGGTATAATATATCTGGAGAGTGCAGGAGTGGTGGCATTGAATCTCAATGCTGGAAGATAAAAAACTATGAGTTCAAGTGCACGTCGTCATCACCCTCGTCGTCTCCGGGATCATCCAGCAGCAGACGAAAAATCGACTGCTGCGGTGCGTCTCCGATATCATCTGCACCAGCATCAGGAGCCAAACAGCAGCGGCGGCTACTACTACTGCTGCTGCATTGATTCGCTTAATTAACGAGAGCGGGCCAAGGTTTGGTCCATGTTTGGCTATAACTACTCGATATACATATATATACCTATATAGATCCCTCGTAACGTTTTGACTTTGGTAGCGCTTGGAAACGCACGCACACACGTACCTATTTAACACGCACATGCTTAAAAAACAGCTCTCGCACGTGCACCCACACACGTATATTAGAGTTCCATAAGAGAACACGACGATGATTGTACACGGACGATACAATACACGGGCTCGTCCTCGCCAACGCACTTGTGGCTTTTTTAGTGTTATATCAAGGCGCGAGCGCGCGCTCGCGTAAACAATGCCGAAACTCGCCTACATTTTTCGCTGCTTTTTCACGAGGCAAACACAAGAAGAGGCGAGCGCTTTCGTTCCTGGCCGCCACTTTCGCGCCAGCTCAATCATTCGATAAGTACTTTACGCCTACATTACTCACTTCGTTCATTATAAGTCGATAATACGCGCGCGAGGAGCCTTGGACTTCTCTCGTCTTTTCCCTTTTGTTTATTTTCAAATGCCGTGCCGTGTGCTTTGAAAATACGTTACGTAAGTCCATTCAGATTGGCGTGTTACGAAAAAACGCAGATTGTTGACAAAGTTACTTTATATCCAACACTTTGCTGGAGTTGCACAAGCTGTATCTGATACTTCTTCATTGATTCACTCTTTTGCACTTGTACTCCGATTTTTTCTTCTGCAAACACTAGTGACTCGGATAATTGCTGTGTGCACTAATATCTAACAATCTTGCACTGTTATTTTATTTTCCTGATACTTGTTTAACACATGTGGTTTATAAACAATTTAATCCTACTAATTGGCACACAGTGCTTTTGCACGAGTACTTATAAATCTTCTGGGGACAATCTACCTATTTTATATATATTCAAATATAACAAAAACAGTAATAATGTCCTCTATTAATTCTTTACAGGTGAATGAAAGTAGCAGTTCATGTTTCAGCATCGTAATGTGATTATATGCATCTGTGACATGCATACTCAGTATTCGAGTAACACAAAGACGAATGACCTCCATGTAGAGAAATAGGGACATTTCAAGAATCACTCTTAAATGTCTCTGCATGACACTGCTATGAGTGGTGCCTTATCAATGTACGATGCACTCAACCAAGAGGGTGGCTCCAGTGGCAACTCTCTCCAGCCTCCAGAGGCCGGAGCTACCAAAAAACTCGCCAGAGGCATATCAAGAGCAACAGAAAATGCTGATATTGTTACGCATGCTCGGTTGCAACTAGCGTTAGGATCTATTGACACTCCAGAGTTTACGTTCTCGTTACCCGATTTATCTATTTATCCAGGTAAGATCAAATAACCTTTTGGATACTAAAACACATTTAGTTTAGATAGCATATCTAAAATTTGTAATACCACACCATGCACTGAATATAATTTTATAAAGTTTTGCATATACATCTTTTATATAAAAGTCTAGTTCTTTACAAAGTTTCAATTTATGCTTTTTGTTTTAACTTATATCAAACAATTTGAAAATGTATTGATTTTTAGGTCACTGCTAATAATTTCTACCTTTTTATAATGGGAGATTGTTTTGTTTTGCTTGATTGACTCAAGAAAAAATTCAAAAGAGAAACTGCTTACTTTTGGCTTTTTATGGAATATCAAAACTGCTATTGCTTCTAATGGAAAACATAAAATTAATATTTTAAACTTTGTTGTTCAGATGACTTCCGACAGTTTTTGGAGAAAGATCTTATAGAAGGAGGATGTCTTGCTTCTTTAGAAGCTGCAGGGAGACTGAATTGGTGGTGCGGAGGGAAAAATAGAGTTCTTTGGCCACTTGCAACAACTGGTGATGGAAATTGTCTTCTCCATGCTGCATCTCTTGGAATGTGGGGGTTTCATGATAGGGAACTTACCCTAAGAGATACTTTACATAATACACTATCAAAAGGAGAATATCGACTTGCTCTGTTCAGGTACTCAATAACTATTCATATAGTGAATATAAAATAATAGCATACTCTACTTTAATGTTATATCAATTGTTAGGAGGTGGAGATGGAGACAGTTAGGTCTGAATGCAGTAGCTGGTTTAACATATACAGAAGCTGAATGGGTAGCTGAGTGGCAAGCTATAGTCGATATGGCTTCAACGCATCCTCGAAATCAAATGAGTACTTCCTACCAAAGCTTAGAAGAGGTATATTATTTTATTTACTTAATTATTACAATTACAAAGACACGTCGTTTTTTTTAGTACAGCGAGAACTAAATTTTACAAAATACTTTCAACTTTTAGATACATGTACTTGCCCTGGCACACATCTTGCGTCGACCAATCATTGTTATAGCTGAGACAATGCTCAGAGATTCTGAGGGTGTTGCATTGGCTCCGATTCCTTTTGGGGGAATTTACCTTCCTCTTGAAGTTCCTCCTTCAAGGTGTCATAGGACACCATTATTGTTGGCATATCATTCAGCACACTTTTCTCCACTTGTCACAGTAGATAGTAGTTCTGATCCCAGTGAAGGTAGTATTGAAGGTTATAGTATACCACTGGTTGATCCAGATACTGGTCAACTTTATCCTGTACTTTTTGCTGTGGATCCAGGACCTGACTGGGTATGGACTTCTTCTCAAGATTTGTTAGCTTGTCAACCAGATACAGTTAGTACATTAATGATATAATCATTAGAAAATAACTTCTATCATTAGACAATTTTTAAATTTTAAATACGTTTGGTTTCAGATGGAAATCCTTATAAAGGAATATCTAGACTGTGAATATCAGGTATTCACTCCTGATGAAATAGATAGGTTATCAGAGTCTGATGCTGCAAAAAGTAAAGCAGCTAAACAATTAATGGGTGTAGCAAAGCAATTCGGATCAATTGGAAAGTCTGTCAGTAAAAAAATTTGGTTTATGAATAGAAGACCAAAGAGCCCACCTTCCTCTAGTTCTGGAGGATACGGGGATACCTTACTTTGTGTTAGAATAAGAAGTAGAAGGCATCAGTATGCTGATCAAATGCTTCAAAATTATTTAGAAAGCGCTCATGCAAGGTATCTTTGAGTAATGTTATATATTCTACTTTTCGTTCGATATTTGTAAAACTTTATGTCTCGTACTTTTAGGTACCTGCAAGATCACCAGGGTAGCAACTCTGGTAGTGAAATGAATTACGGAGCTGGTAAATCAAAGTTTTATGCTGCAAGCGACAGCAACAGTCATGCGAGTGTAAGCAAGCTTCCAGCAACAAATCATAAAAAGGATGGAACTCTTTATCTTTCAAGGTTAGATCTTTTCCTCCACTTAATAATCGTGCAAAAACTGGTCGTTCTTGTAAAAAACAAGCAAACTTTTTATCAAATTTGCTTTATGTTAGTATATGTTTTTTCAGATCAACCTTCTACAATGATCAAGTATTACCTGAAGAACCTAAAACTGATCTTAGGAGCAACATTGACTCTGTAAGTTAACTATTTCTATCAATTTCTATCATTAAAAAATGAATTACTTTTATTCAGACGAATCATGAGTATATTTTCTTCAGGATTTGGTCAAACGTTGTCGCACTCAAGACTGTAAGTTTTTCGGTTCTCCTGAAAATCAGTACTACTGTTCACAGTGTTGGGCTGATCGTCGACAACGTTGAAGAATTTTAATCCCACCCATGACAATAATTTTTTGTCTATAAATACGAAAACAAGCATAATTTGCAGCGTGATATTAAGCTATACAGTTATTTTTCTTGAATAGTATTTTATCATATTTATGTTACTATTGAAGCAGGCAGCTTACAAGGTTGTACGTTTTTTAGTCTTATTTTATTCCCTCCGATGACTAGTATTTTAATTAAAAACGAATAGAGAGGTTAGATCTATGTTAACTTGCGTCTTTCTGTAAATGAATTGATAACGACAATCCTGCCTTGCCTTGTGCGCTCATAACAAAATTAATACTCGACAATACTTCAAGCTTTTTAAAATTTTATTTCAAGATTTTTTCGTATTTACTCGCTTTTTAGCTTATATATTAACTTATTAACAGAATCATCTGTGAAAGTCGTGTATACATTATATTTTTGTGAATCTCCTAAATGATGACGGTCAATGAAAGTCGACAAAGGGAAAAAAACGAAAATATATATTAAAAAATCTGTATAAGTTTAACATCTGTGTGAAAAAATAAAAAAAAACTATTTTTTTACCACTGTCTTTTCAAAATGTCCTTCACTAATCATTAAAAGTTAGTTCGTAATTAATTATTTGTAACAGATTGTGCATTCATTGAAAAGTACATTCTTTATTTATTTTTTCATTAAATCTTGCTATTGTATACACATTGAGTTCTACACTTGCTCAAGCTCTATTTTGTCATAATAACTCAAACTACAGACTTATATGCAAAGTATATTAGATTTATAACGCAATTGCAGCAGTGTACTTAGCTCGCAGTACATAATAACCTTCACGCGATGCGATTATTACTCGTTTAACGAGCTGCGAGTAAGTGACACGAATGTCGCCAACCAGACGGTAGCTATATATTGATTCTATTGGACAAAGAGAGAAGGATAGATAGTGCGCGCGGTAGATAGACGGCTAAATATAGACTATGAGAAGATACAAGGGACAGGCAGGTACACTGCTCTGCTGGTGCGTGCATAATCATCGGGGGCTTTTCGGCGTAATTTGCGGATTTGCGCGCAAAGTCGCGCAGGTCACTGCGCTGTGGGGCCGATTATTCAACTCCCTTCATATTTAGGATCAGTCATATCAGTCGTACGAATTCGGGGCATCAATATGCCAATGAATCACTCTGGAGAATTGTTGCATGAACGAGGGCAACGCACCTGCATTGTTATAACGAGAACAGCGCTGTGATTTTTAAATTATGCTCTTTTCATTACTGATGTGTATAAATCTCATGAAACTAATAATTTTGTTGTTGCACAGTAAATATTTGAATAATTTACTGATAAAATGTTATGATATTATAATTTGTGATTTTCGTAATGCTATATAGACATTCAATCTCTCAAAGTAGCAAGTAGAGTAATATATGTGCACACAATTATAGTACATATTGGAGCGAATAATACATAAGCGACAGGTCGCAGGAAGCTCGTCAAACTTTGAGCCGAGATAAGTTCGCAGCAAGTTCGATCTTCACTCGCCCAATTTCGCATCGTCCCGGGGACATCCTCAAGGCCTGCTTGAAATTTGTGGCTGGTAATACCAGTGCGCGGCGTCGTTCATAACTCACTTTCGCGGTTGAAGGATCATCCGCGCGAAAGAGAGAGAGAGAGAATACCTATAATACCATATATATTCATGCTCATATGATGCGTCTAGAGGGGTGAAAAAAAATAGAAGAGAAATAGGAGAGGGTACAGAGAAATTTCCTCGCTCCTAACATCAATATGAAAATGCATATAAGATTTAATTGATGAGGATCGACTATTAAAATATTTTTATTCAACCTTGTGCTTGCACAGTTGTTTGTTGAGTTGCTCGTAAGTTTGAATACGATGAAACCGAAAATATTGTGAAGAATACTATCCTGGTTTTTTTTTTTATTTGAGAATTGTATATTGTGTACGAAAAGGGCGAGAAGAGTAACTTTTCTCAGCGAGCACTAAAAACACAAACAATGTGCCAACATAATAGGTGTCTCCGATTTTTTTTTCTTTTTCGTGTATATATTAATCAAACGGTCGTGGATTAACATTCGTTAGATTGGAGTACGTAAGTAAATTAAGATACGAAATTTAATCAACAAACAAATTATTGGACAAGCAGGAAAAAGTCTATTTATCTGCCAGGTCGAAAATCGTTTGCTTTAGTTCCGCTAAATTATTAGGCATATAACAAAACGCCAAAATCTTTCCGAAAGATCGTTGCACGAGTCAAAAGAAATCACAACAGTATACAGATCCTTCAACAGCAACAATATCCAAAGTCACAGTCAATCCACGTAAACTACGCGTCCGATAACAAACAAATCATCCTCTCCTAGCGCGTGAAATCAACTCGAGAATCAAAGGACGACACCTGATTTCCCAGCGGTATATCTCTAACCCCCTCCCACAGAATTTCGACCTCTTCTGCTTTTCCAGCCAGTGTAATATTCCTTTGGAATTCATAATTCGATCACCGAGCCCGGGATAGAGCTTGCGCAAGCTCGCACGCTATAGAATCAGCCTCGCAGAACAAATAGCGAAGGAAATAAGACACGATTAATAAAGAACGAGCTTTGGCACACACACACGACGAATATGTATACATATACATATAGAAGAAGAAAAAAAGCGAGAGAGAAGAATAAACGAGAAAAGAGCGGGAAGTTCAAATGAAATTCCGCACGGCGCGGTGCGCTCGATTTAGCCCAGGCAGTGAAGGTATTACATATATATAGCGGGCACTTGTTGTATACGGGGGCATACATTTTGCACGGGTCATAAGGCCTTCGCTCTCCTCTTGCGCCGAGGTTACTGCACTTCGGGGACGAGTTATCCGGCCCCATCTCGCGCAGCCTCTGCGCGCCGCCGACCGTCTCGTTTTTGCGCGACTCTTCCTCGCGAATCGCCTCTATTCGGATCCTTATTTCTTGCTCCTCGGCTATATAGATATGAGTGTGATGCGCGCGAGGTTTTTTTTGTGACTGAAATAAGAAAAGACAGAACTGTATTTCGTTGATTATTGTTAGTTGCTGCACGTTTTTGTTTTTTTATTTCAAGTGCGTCGTGTGATCAAGGAAGGATTTGGTATATAGTGCTGATGAAGAGCGGGAAAACGCGAATGAAGCTTTTTTACGACTGAGATGAAATTGATGCTTGCGGAAACAAGTGACCTGGAATTTTACGGTGGGATATGCTGTAAACCATGAAAAGAGCCTTTTCCATTGACCTAATTTTCTATCTATCGCATTGTAGGTAGGTATAGTAGAGCAAACATTTATTTAAGCATTAATAGACAATTAATTAGACAATTAATTAGAAGACACTTATATTTGCGAGATTATTCATATTTGATTAAAGATATAATTAATTGTCTTTGAAAAACTCTTTTATTCAGATATCTTCGAAGAACCTCAAATAGAATAAAAACAATGAAAGGCAAGTTGACTAAAACGACTATATGAATATTTTTAAATGTCACGACACAATAACATTCCCGTACACTTTCAAATCGGCATTTTTGTTCAGCGTTTCGGGACCGTTCGAAATAAAAGGAACAACGCGTGTATGTACAATATACGCTCGCCTGCACGCCATAGACAACCGAAATGAAAGAAGCGCGCGAGAAAATAAAAGACTTGAGGGAAAATAAAGAGATGTGTGTATACATCTGCAGCGGCATCGAGTTGGAGGAAATAGTAGGCCACACGGCTGTAGCTTTGCTCCGGAAGATTCGTCTCTTGGGACATTCGGCTAGAGAGAAACGGTATACACATGCGAGTTGGAAAAATTTAAGGCAAGCGGAAACTCGCATGTTTTGCATAAGCGTGCGATGTCATTTTCGCTACTGGTTCATTTATTTTGGATCAGCCAAGTAGAATTATAATACGATCTCGAGTTGTTGACACCTTATAAGCGGATTTGAGAGTAATAAGTTTTCGTCTTTTGAGTCTGCAGGGAATTTCGCATAGTTATGATGAGATAACCGCTGGAAGTACGACGATCGATACACAAGCAGCTCAACACACTATATACTGCATAAGGTACTGTTGTGGGTTTGGAAACTGGCGAGCTTTGCTATGTACGTACAAGTGTAAGCTTGACTTGATCACTTGACTGGTCGCATAGATTGGAGTATAGTCAAAGTTGACAAGGAGCCACTTGTTGAGGTATTCGACGCGGCCGCAATGCTACTGCGGTCAAGCCGGTAGTAGAAGTTATATTCGACGACAGGGTTATTGCTTTTGATATTGATGAAAAGCAAATATTTACTGATTTCTAATTAAATATATCAATGAAACTTACGCGGATGCCTGATACTACGAAATCGATGGTGAATGTACAAATCTATATACATCTTTCGTTACATATATAAAATAGTCGTCGTAATAAGCATGTGTCAAGATTAAGAACAAATTGTCGGCTGAAGAGACACTAAAGAAGTTTCTGAGTCTAAAGTCTTAGACGAATAAAACTGAATTAAGAAGTATGTGTTCATCAGCTAAATGTGACATGATTCTCCAAGTCTTCAACTTTCGTTAAATGAATTATTTTCAAAACAAAAGTTTTCTTTCGCAATTCTATCCGCTCACATTCACATTATGGTACAACATCCTTCTCTTCTCAGGCTGACACTCTCCCCTCTCGTGACATAACTATTTCTTCACGGGTTCAGCGTCCCCAATACAAACTTTTCCCTTCAAAAAGTTGATATTTCAAGAAAAACATTCTAAAAATCCCAAAGTTTAACCATATCACTCTCTCCTCATTATTCCATCAAATAATTCCTTTCGCAACTTTTCCCCAAAGTCTAACGCACAACATTCCATCCAGTATTTAGCGCCAACGGCATCAAAATCAAGGATGAATCCGATCCAGAAAGTAGCATCTCTCCACTGTCGTGTTATTATGAGACTTTCCAAAGGAACAAAAGTTAGTTTCGCTATAGCGATTATACAGAGTAGCCGCAGACTGTGCTCGCAACATTCGGTGCGGCTCGAAACTGCCGAGAGGATACCCGATAGTACACCGAATGAAATTTTAATTTTTGATAAGGCGCGCACCAGACACGCGCCGGGGCTCTCTTTCTACGTCTCTGTTCTTTCTTCCGAGAGCATTTTTTCTCGCACATAACTGCGCCCTAGAGATATTAAATATCGCGACGAGAGAAAGGAAATCTGTAAAATACATCAGGTGCCACGTGCGCGTATACGAGACAATTCCGCGCGGTATGGAGGGAGGAGTGTATGCAAATTTTTCACTCGATTATTGATAAGAGCTACTGTTGTACTGTAGTATTCTAGTGAGAGCGTTATTGTAATTTTATCACTCTTCCGCTAGGCTGCGCGGATGCTGATGAAAATGAAATATAGATTGAAGCCGTTTCTTTTATTCATTTACAAAGGGAATAAAGGGGAATGCGAGATTAGATTTTTAATGAAAAATTGAGTTTATCTTCGTACTATATATTTCTTAATTAAGGATATGCTTCGATCGCAATAACCATTCATATATAGCAGAGAGATATCGATCGATTGTCGACTATATAGATTTTAAGATGTGAACGTTACGTCAAATATCACAAAGTATCTACCCAACTTTAAAGAAATGTGAAAGCTCGCATTAGCACCTCTCATTTGCTTACAGCCAGCGAGAGAAAGAGATCGCGTCTAGGTATATAGAAGGGCTTTTACGAGCCCGAACATCAGAATAGAAAAGGGCTTCGCACGCTCTCGTCTTCTCTAGATACATATACGGCAGTATAAACATACGTATACCTATATACAGGAGAGGATCAAATAGAGAAGCACTATAATACGACCGAAAGCGAGTATATACGGGTATACAGAGGCCCAAGAAGAGGTATTATCTATAGAGGGAAGGCGTCACGTCATGTGTGAAATTACAATCAGCCTTCCCTAATGTGCTCGAGTTCGCGCTTGGCTCGCTTCGACGTATTATACTCTCACTTTCTTCCTCCTCTATATTTATATACATATATACATTCTTTGTCTTCTCCGTCGAGGCTGATATATATCTTCTGCGTAGTCTTTTGCATATAATAGAGAGCCGAGGCGTTAAAGTACAACATATGCGCCAATAGAGTATATATACCTATATACATGCATACTGATGCTCGTCCCTGTGCGCATTATTAAAACGGAAGGAGTGTAGATGCAGAAGCTATAGCGCGAAAGGCAAAATACTTGCAGCGCGGCAGACTGGGGCGATGCCAGATTTAGAAATTTATCGACGCGAAACTCGAAGCTTTCGTCTCTGCTGGTTTTTGAATGAACCGAAGTTGTAGGCTACTCGCTTATATAGAGCTTCTTATCTCTTTGAACGTATATTATGTGTTGCAGTTGGAATATTTTTAGGTACGTTTTATTATCCTCAAAATTCTTATGTACAATCCCTATAGCTTTCGTTCGAGCTTTTCACATATAACAGGTTTCAGCGAAAGCACAAACACACCTAATAATGTTAGTAAGTGCACATCCGCAAGCTCGTCTCGCGAAAATACCAAACGGCCAACGCGCTAATTGTTCGATCTTCTCTCCTATATGAAATGCTCCGGAACAACAAGTTCAATCGGTCAAAAGTAATTTCCTTTCATGAAAGCTCCGCGCTTGGCTTTCAAGCCGATCGATCGCTCCACCGTTGCAGTATATAGCAGATATATATATATACAATCCAGATTTCACGCGACGATTGGAAGGTCCTCCTTCTCACTTCTGGAGTCAATAACTCGCGTGGATGCTCGTTTTCTCTTTTTTTCTTTCTTCAGTGATAGCTCTTATCGCGGCAGCGCCTGCACCTCCCTTTTGTTCATTAATTACCGACGCCCAGCTGCTGTATATAATAGATTTCTCGGCTATTTTTCGTTTTCTCTTTAAATTTTTAACGGCTGCAGGACGGGATTCGACGATTTTCGCCCAGTTCGATTTTTCTCGCTGTGACCTCGGTATTATAGGGGGAATTGGGAAAATTCGCCGAGTGCACGTATTGTCAATTAGGTAGAGCTTTCGAGTGAATTGGGAACGCTATTTTGATGAAAAGCTCGTTTTTGGTAATTTCAATCATGTATGTAATTATTAGAGTTTTATAATTAACGCTACTCTGTTTTCTGCAATAGGTTTGAACTACGTAATGAGTATTTCGAATGACTATATCGGAGAGAAGGGCAAGTAGAATCTACTGATTTTGGTCAGGCGCAATATGCGTTGTTCCACTGGTTCTGTTATAATTGAAAGCTCGATGAGTATTAAATTTAATGTCAATAAATTTCGTATGTTTCATGTGAATTCATTAGCTACGTATTTACGTTATTATATATTACGGTTTATTGCTGTTGAATGGATTTTACATATTTCGAAAATTCGAAATAACGAAAATGATTAATTATTCCCTTCAGTTTCACAAAAGCACGTAGTGCATTAAAAATTTAATGTTTATATTTATTACTAATATTCTTCCATTTAAATTCGTTTTATATTTAAAACTCATCAAGAAATCCGTGTATACATACATATAATTCAGCTGATCAATATCTAATTGCGTAATTTTTATTGACGTGTAGTACCATTCAAACTAAACCAGAGCTTTTAAAGCTCATGAAATCTATTACGGTTTCCTTTTACGCTCAACTCAGACGATACGCCTTCTCAGTCTTGAATCAATTATCGACTGTCTTCTTGTCCTTGTACGCGCAGACCGACGATAACAAACAAAATTTACTCCTCCTCACACAGTATATAAATTCAATAACGTATAAAATCAAGAGCCAAAATAAACACGCCTCCCGCCGTAATAAAAAAAAATCGATAAGTAGTCATCCAAAAACTCCTTACTCACACATATCGAATCACAGATCTCCCAGCGAATTTTCCAGAGAGAAAACAAGCTAAAAGGAAAACAAAGCCATTATATCCACCCTCGTCAATCCAATCGACAAGTCACAAACCGAACGCCAAGTATAAAACTTGCAGCTCGAATAAGAAAGAAAATAAACGCTCCACATACGTATATACGGGGCTGAGCGAAACCCCCTTGGAATACCCATCTCTCGACACGTCCCTGAAAGAGTAGGGGCGCGCTCGAGTCTCCTCGCGCTGATGCGCGTCGAGTCCTGCGGGTCACCCCCCTCTCCCCTTCAGAAAAGAAGGGGGCGACATACAGCGCCCCTTGGCGTCCTCGAGTCGAACTAGGCCGCGCTCTCACCCCGCGCGACGACTGGCTTTTTCGGCGCTAACCTTTATCGAGGCGCTGCGCGTTTCTCGTGCGGACGACGATAGCTTAGACACCTCGAGAGTATATACTCGGACCAGGAGGACGATTTTCTCTCGCGGAACATTGTGTGCGTCAGAAGACTGTCGTCGAGTGTGAAAGGTATATTATATATCAGTGCTGGGAAGAGACTCGATTCTGCAGTCGTCGCCTTGCGCGAGGAAAACGTAAACACGGCAACGGGAAAGACTGAGTATAGGAGACGGTGTATATATACATATAGTGTTGCAGTATAGAATAGTCGCTGCTGCTGCTGCTCTTGAGAGGAGCCTCCTCGTCGCGGGTGTCTCCAAGGCAACAACGTACCAGCAGCTCATACGGTGAGTAGTGGCTTTAATAACTATATATACATATATATACTTGCTCGTGATGTGTATATATACACGCGCGCGCACGTGACACTAGCTGCACGCGTGCCAGGTGTTGGGAGGGGTGACAGTATACTGCGGCCTGATTTAATATAAGAACCCGTTATTCTTTGTGCCAGCATATTCGATTCCGAGTTTATAGGTACTTATCAAGTTTCTTTACTTCACGATGTCGTGTATACTTATACTCTCGCTTCTGTGTGAACACAAGGCGGAGGACGAAATTATATCGTCGGAAGCTTTATTAGATACTTGCACGTTTCTCGGCCTCCTGCTGTGCAGTTGATTCGAATAGGGCATCATCAGGAAAAATGTATGGTAACCTTGAACTCGATATGGAGCGCGAAGGTCTAAGGATGAGTCAGCGCTGCGACTGGGGTAGTAGATATATATACAGACTATATACGCTAGGACTGGCATTTTCTAATCAGCTGATTATTGGCTTTTTCCAAGGATCCTCGCTTTTTCGTATAGAAGGAAAATACACTGGCCTTATTGTCGAGGGTAGCTTGTTTTTTTCATTTCGTCGTTGCGTGTCACGCGGATCTGCAGTGATTATAACATACGTGTATTATACACATCAGTCCTTCACGTTTGTAGAAGCAATTACTTACCCACTTTGTTGTATTGATCTTCTGAAAGTTGGCGATATACGTTAAAAGAACCTATACTGATACTCGCTATACAGAAGAGAATGAATGCACGTATCGATTCGCTGCCATTACAAAATCTCTACCGACAAAAGCTGAATATAGAAAGTGAATGGAATTTAAAATTAATCAGTGCAAAGTGAAGCGAGAGTAGCAATAGAACGTTTACAAATTTATACAGCAATAAGCGCGCGGGAATCGTTCATCGATTCGGTGCGGTGTAATAGCCTGCCATTAACATAATGAAATTGCCCATATACTATTTTCTCCTCTCGAGGACAAAAAAAAAATAATGCGCGGAACGGAAGCGCAATATTCCCGTGGCACCGCGATGTCATGATTATTATAATAAAATTTGAATTCTCATCAGTTAGCTCTCGTGCGGCTTTTCTAATATCGCCGTCGTGGGAAACGAAGCTGAGGAGAGAGGGATGTCGCACGCGCGCGACGAGAACGACGTTCCTCTCTCGCGCAGATTGTGATCCGCAGTAGTCTCTCCCCTCCCCCTTTCTCCGTCTTCTTGGAACACGACAGGACGCAACAGCAGCTATATATATAACGGAGAGACAGACAGACTGAGACGCACACACATATAGAGCGCGAGGGATTGAAGAAGACGAGGGACACGACGAGGCGGCCTCCGTGTTCCAGAACGTGACTTGGTTGCAATATTTAAAAGGCAGCAGCAGCTCGACACGTCAATACTCCTCTCGGAGCAGCTCTGCTGATGCTGTCTCGCTCCATTCGTTTCTGCGCCCCTCGACTCTTCCTGGCGGGCCATTTTATCCCCGAACGGAAGGAAAAGCGGCCCGTGACTGACCTTAACCCGAGACACCCATACCATCATCTCTCTACGCTGCAGCGAATCCGATACGACTACTTGCTCTTGAGCTCTCTGCGATTTCCCTGTCATGATTCGAGATTTCGTACGTCACCGTATACTCGAGGCTACTTCTACTTTTTCTGCTCTCTTTCTACAAATGGATTCCACCTACGCGGAGGCTCGCTCATCCTTCTTATTTATATATAAATCATTTCTGACCTCTCTTTACTGAAATTCTTTTTGCTATATCCAAGCTATTAAAAATAGTATAATAATTCACTTTTATTTAACCTTTCCTTTAAAAGGAAAAAGAAAAAGAGAGAAGTGTATCCGCTTGAACATTGCGGGAAGAGGGGCGGGCATACAGGTGGAAAGCGAGTTAGCGCGCAGCGCGCGAACCGATGGTACGTGAAATGAAGCTGGCACTGCATCGGCAGCAATCACTTATAACTCTGACAGTCGAATCGAGAGCAGCCAATGCTCCGTGAGTAAAAGAGAAAGAGAGAGACACACTCGTGCGCGCGCAATGAGTAGAGCTCTATATATATATTCCGCGAATGAATATGCGCTGGCTTCGAGAAGATGGCGAGGATAAAAAAAAATTATGAACTGAGAGAGAAATGTAGTGGTGGACTTATTTATTGCGGATTGCCGGCGTGAGAGGGTTTTCATCTGGGAAATTTGTGTGATGGTGCTCGATGTATATGATGTAGATTACTTTGGTATTAAAGATTTGTTCGTTTCCTTTTTGTCTATAGACTCATCGACATTGAAGATAATACATCTGAAGGTTGAAGAGTTTTTAATTATGCGTGAGCTCATTTTGTTTATTGATGTATGTCAGTTTTAACGTTGATCAATGTATTCTTATGATCGTTTAATGACGTTGGAGTAACCAATGTCGAGTGAACGAATTACGTGTTTACTGATGAGAGATAATTTAATTTGATGAATTTTCTAACTGCTGTATCATTGTCATTCTGACTCAGCATTAACTTGTTTATGACTGGAATAAAGTGACAATGTAGTCAATAGTGATAGTAGTTATCGCAGTAGCTATTTTTAATCAATCTAATAGCTTACACATTATTGTCTCAAACTTTAATTTATTGTAAGGCAATAGACTTCTTGGCATTGAACATAAATCTGAATTTTAAATAATTTAAATTTTTAAGCACGTGAGCTCATCGTTGACAATGATTGATTTGGCATTGTATCTGATGATTTTGGAATAAACATTGTTTTTTTGTGTTGTGAAGTGTTTGTCGTCATTTTTTGTTATTAAAAGATCATACAGAAAAACAAATCTGAAACGTGTTTCATTCGCCAATAATTTGTTCTTTGTTATTTCAAGTTGGACGCTGAAATTGGGTTATCAACTTTAATGGAATAAAATCAACTAAGGTGTCAAAAAACAGATTCTAATAAAAATGTTCATTATTCATAGTTGCGTTGACACTATTCATGACGCGCAAATGATTCGACATCGTTATATTAGTGCTTATGCTGAGTCATTTATCATTCATTATGATCAGATTATAGTTTTTAACTCACAAGGAAAATCTATTCTACCTGATGGATCAAGGCTCGTGAAAAAAGATCTGAACAAAAAAATTGGAATTGGAATTATTGTATAAATTTTGTCTTTAATATAAATGAAATCTCTTGTACTATTTTAGTAAGCATGCTTTAATTTTTTACGAATTCGATTAAAATCTGTTGAAGAACGTTTTGAGGACGTATTAGTTTCATTAAATAGCAAAGCTAAACATAAATTTGTTATTGTCTCCAGATGGAGCTCCATCAGCTGATGCTATTATATTTTCAATAAAGTTGCTCTATCGTAGCTTCAATTATTCGACTTAAACGATAAATAACAATGATGCAGCACAACAACAATTTGCATCGGTATACGGAAAGTTTAGAGATTGCAGAATTCCTTATCAAGGCAGCGTCCTTCGCATAGAAGCAAGGATATTTATAATCTCTACTGCAAAAGAAAAATTTGATATGCATCGTGAGACCTCGTCACCTTCGAGCACCATGACGAAGATCGAGCACATTTTCACGCGGATCTCGTTCTGCTTCGCCCCCTATTTTTTTTCATCTCTTCTTCAGTTTTATTCTCGCGAAATATGATCCCGCATTGTCGACTTTTTGCGTACAAAAACACGCGTTGAGAACATGCAATTTTTTTCCTCGGGTTCATTTCTCTTGCTACCGTGTGAAAAGCAATGTTGGATATACGAAAAATTTATAGTCCGTTATCTCGTGCAGCGCAGCGAGAATAGCAAGTTCGCGCGCGAGGATCTGTTTTTGAATGTACAAGTAAAATTTATAAGTCGACAAGATAGCAAAAAGTTTCAATTATTTAAAGAAAAATAATTGAAGTTTGTCTCATTATATAAACGACTAAGTAGTCGTAGGTAAAAGACCACATCCGTGGTCTGCCAACGAGAAGATGAGACTCGTGGCTCTGCTATCTCTTTCCGTATTCACACAGCCGTACTGTTTGGTGAATAGAAACGGTTTCCTAAGACGGTACGGGAAAGGTGCCGGGGCGCGACATTGTCGGCCGGCTGTTACGTGTATGCGGTGTGTCTGTATGAGCTTTTCCGCGGAAGACCAGACAAGAAGGGTTGCTACGTGTGTGCCTACGCCCTCTCTTATGTACACGGCAAGGCATACGCGAGCGTCTCAACTAGAGCAGAGGGATAACGCCAGTTTATGTCCCCAGGAGGTCGTAAAGATACAGGGATGTTTCCCCCTTTCTTCCCTTGACCCTCTTACAGCCTCTCCACCTTTGCTCTCTTATCCTTTCTGTGTATGTTAGTGTATAGGTGTAGGTGGATGGTTGGTTACACCTAGAGTTCGCATCATCCTCGTTTCGTTCGGCGTGGCTTATGTGGTGTAATACACGCTCGTGCGCACAATCGAGCTTGCAAGAGAGAGGTATATAGGAACACGTGATGCGTTTTCTAGATCGTGTTATGGAAAATCGATTGGTTTATCGGAACTGAAGTATAGTCTTCATGTTCAGAGTTACTGCGATGCTTTCGAGTTTGATGTGTCGGTGTTGTGGATGCATTGAATTTTTGTATAAAACTGTTCGGAAATGTGTAGGGATGTGTTACGCGATTTTTGTTAAACAAATGTTTATTTATTCATGAGTAATAAAAAATACATCAAATATAGTATATAAAATTATTGTATTTATTTGCACAATTGTTTTCACAGAATTTTAAAGATTAATTTGATCAGGTAACTTTTTAAATCTCGCCCACCAACCTCCCTCCGGATATGTCAAGAATGATGTGGGACTTAATACAAATGGTTTTTTTGTTTTTGCAGAATGTTCTATGGAATATTTCAAAAGTAGTTTCACTATAGCAAGTTTAACGATCATAAGTGCTAACCGCATTCCCACACACATTCTAGGTCCTTCTCCAAATGGTATGAATGTAAACTTATTGCGTTTAGCTTGATTTTCGGGAGCGAAACGTTCAGGATCAAAAACATCTGGTTCTGGCCAATACTTGCTGTCAAGATGTAACCCCATTAACGAAATGTAAACACGGTTTCCTGGCTTCAGATTACACGTTATACCGTCAGATCCTTTGAGAGTTATTTCCTCGGTACATACTTTCATTAGCGTAGCCGCCGGAGTTAGTAGACGCATAGATTCTTGTATCACCTGATCTAAGTAATTCATACTTTTCAAAAAGTCGTAATTTACCGCGCCTCCTGACGCTTGCAGTTTCGACACTATATCTTTTCGCAATTTCTCTTGAACAGTTTCATTTTCGGATAGATAATACATAACTGTAGCCAAGGTTGTGCTCGACGTTTCATAAACATCGCCGTAGAAAATGATGGCATCGCCAATAATGCTGTCTATGTCATCAATTCCATTTGCATCTATCGATGATTGTAAGAAATCTTTCGGAGCCACGTTCGATCGTTGTCTTTCCTTCAGAATCAACTTGATGTTCTCTCTAAAGTAATTATCGGTGCTTTTTTGCAAAACACTAAGTCCTAATACACTGCTGATTTCAGGGAAATAAAAAAGCATTGCCTGATTTGTAGCGTTGACAAACGATGGCTTAAAAAGTTTTTTAGCAATGACAGCAAATGACAACCGATCGGGATTATCTTCGTAGCTTTGGCCTTGAATCGCAAAAGCAGCATTGGCAACAATTTCTCCAGTGTATCTCACAAAAAAGTCTTTCAGTTCGCACTCAAAACAATCATCATTTTCTTTTATCTTTCGGTCGTTGAACTGACACATTTTTGAACACACTTCATCGGCAATCGCGAAAAGTTGTCTCAATTTATTACCCGACAGTTGATTTACGGTTTTAGCTCTTCTTACTTTCCAAAGATGTGGATCGGCCGTAAAGAATGGATTCTTCACCAAAACAGGATCGTTGCTTTCACTAAGCCTTAAACCATTGACACGAAAACTGTTGAAATTAGTTTGAAAGACAGATTTGACTAAATCTGGATCTCGTATAAGCAATATTGGTTTTCGTAGCAGAAACAGACCTATCATACTGGCATCGGTTTTTTGGTAAATTTTACAAATGAAACTGGTTACATTTTCCTTGAGACAAATGACTGGTAAAAAATGTCCAAAAAAAGGAATTGGATCCGGTACTGACGGTACATTTTGCTTTTTCCAATGATCGAACGTCTTTGTACAGAACCAATATAATATTGAAAGCACTAAAATTGCCACGAGTAATAACCAAGACAGATCCATTCTGCTGCTGCGTCAAAACTGAGGCGGCGTGTAGCTGCGTATCACAACGGATCAGTGTGAGTTACGTAACGACTCTGATATGCTGATGAGTAAACTATCCCACTCTGTGGCCTCGCTTTATCCCACTTAATTTCAATATTCGTTTGAAACATTGTGCTCTTTACATATGTGCATTGTCATTCTGAACTTCAGGAACGCCTTATAATATCTAAATTTATATGAATATAGATTATATTTATTTCTTAAAAAAAAATACTATTCAATAAGACGATAATCCCACTTTTGTTTAACTGGTCAATCTTTTGTTCTGCTTGTATTTAATCATTCACAGCAATCTTCATTATCTCGCTCGAAAAAGCTCAATTCCAGCATTTAGCAGCCGCAGTACATTATAATAACAATAATAATCAAAACGAATTTATACCAGCAATTAACGCCTACTGGCGGGCTGAATATTGCCCTGCGTAATGGATCACGCCCCGTTCATTTGGCCCACGGTTTCGGCCAAGTACGCGTACGAGATAATTCATTGCTTCTGTTGGCTTAGCGTTGAAAGCTCTCGAGCAAAGTTTTAGTATTTCTTCTATATGAAAATTTTCAGTAATCTTCATTTGTTAAGTGGCTAAGGTGTGTCGAATATTGATGAATATTTTTTCAAAGATTAATTTGCAAACTTGCATTTACACATCGTTTCTGTCGTGCGGTATATCTATATAATATGAAGTACAGCAAATCGCCGTATAGATATATTCTAAACAGCCCGTAGGGATTCGCTGTCGCACACGCGCGCAAGTAGGTCAGATTCATTGGCTCCACAGTGTTCTCTCTGTCGCAGGTGAGAGATTCCGACATTGACTTCAATCGACATGTTTGCCGAGCTCTTTGAACATCCACGCAGCAAATAACTGCGCAGAAAATCAATGCCGAGGCTTCTTGGGCTCTATAAGCGTGGGTTTGAAGCTAATGGTTACGGCAGTTCATTGAACAGGCAAAAAGTAGCAAAGTAGAGATTGAGAAACGCAAAAATAGCGGGAGAAAGAGAGAGGGGAGGGGTTAAACAAAGAGAGAAAGCACAACAAAGAGAGCCAGAAGGAGATGACAGGCTATCGATCGTACAGGTTAACGTGCAGAATATAATGGCCGCGTGTACTCGCTCGCAGATATCTATATATATTTATTGGACAGAGAAGAGTGTGTGTGAGAGAGATGTATATAGGGAGGACGGAATGGAAACAGAGGGACGCAAGAACAATGGGCGCGAGAGACTGCCTTTAGCAATAAAGGGCCAATGGAATAGCTCAGCGTATCCATCGTATCACGAGCCAAACCGGCCCATTTGCTTCTCACAACAGGCTGCTGCTGCTGCTGCGCTTGTGGCCAAGACTCAATTATACCACTACTGTGTGTACACTATATATACCTACCGCCGAGACGCCGCCGTCGAGTCTTGTTATCTCGAACCTAGACAAACGCTTCTCCAGAGAAGTCACTTTAATTATGGTCAAACAGCTATTTGCTCTGCGTCAATTCATTAAGTTATGTATATGTACTACTGCTTTAAACATCTTCATCATATACTCACGCGACGAAACTACTACAGTTGAAAAACGAGTGCAAGTATTTTTTATCATACAGTATGTATACTACAATGCGCGCGAGCTCGTCTGAAATTTTTGATGGAAGAGACAAGCGCGCGCGTAAGGAAAATTGATGAAAATATGTAAAATTATGTACTGCGGCCAACTTCATATATCCCCAGTAGTACACGAAACATCAAGTTTTGCGATAAGTTTTGTAATTTATCGCCCAGCTAGAAATTCTGATATTTGGAACACAAAGCGTATATATACACATATACGCACAAGTAAACTCTGCACAGTAGAAAAGTTGAACAATAATTTAAGTTATACGACGCTATAAAACATATGCGTTACTTGCACACGCGTTTATATGTATATGTAACGCGCGTCACGCGCGTATACGAGTTGCACACGTGTTTTAATATCCAGTATACTTGGTAATTTCCTCGCAGTTTCCCGCGTAAGCGCGTTATATGGATCTTAAGAACAATATCCCTCTGTACATCTCCCTCCGAAATAAATATTCTTTGAAAAAAAAGAAGAAGAAGCTATAATAGTTCGAGTCTCGCGCCAAAAGTTTTCTTGCATCTAAAAGGCGATCGAAAAGATTATATGCAGGAAAGGACGAGCGCGGAGCTGCTGGGGAATTATTAGCGTAGGAAGGGTTAATGCACCCGGCGCACTTGCCAGTTATCGAGGACTGAATTTCCAAGTAACGTTAAGTGGAACGCGAAGATAGACACTTGGAGGAGTAGGAGGAGAGCAGAAGAAGAAGAAGAAGCAACGCAAGGCAACAGAAGTTTGCCTGGGCTGCAGGCGTCGAGATTGTCGCGAGCGTTATAGGAATGCTCTTCTCTCTCTCTCTCTCTCTCTCTCCTTCGTCGTCCCGCGACTATACCTATTGGCACGTACTTCCGTCGACGTATTTTCTCGGATTATGGACTTTGAGCGGCCAACTTGATACTTTTCAGATCAATACAATTTACAAAGTAAGATATAAAGCACTTGTTTCCTCTGTTGTATATTGTTTGAGTGGAAAAGCATTTTCCACGTTTTAATCCTTCATTTTTCCCATTCGTTTAATCTCCTCTTCATCCCTTCTATCGCAGAGCTTTTAATATATAACGAACGGATTATCAATTGGTAATCGCTTTAATTAAAGCTCGCGTATGCTGTATACTTTCAAATAATTATTATACCTGATCAAGTTTATAAAAGAAAAAATCTGTAGAGCTAACTCAGTGATAAATTGAAGATCCGCTATATTGACAGGCGAGCTAATACCCAGCTGTCAATCAAACCTTCCATTAGGGACCCTTTAATCGCATCAAATCTGGCTACAGCAGGGCTTATAAGACCAACGTCGGCGCGCCGACATCATCTCCTCTTCCCGGCCTTTTTAAAATATTTTGCCCGGGAAAAGGCGCTTATTTTGCTGCTACTCGTTCTATATCTCTCCCGCGAGAGAAAGAGAGAGAGAGAGAGGACTGCCGCTATGCGGAATTTTCTGCGCCGAGCGTCATACATAAACGATGAGGAAAATCGAATTTTCACCGAAGGCCCGATATCTCCCTTTAGCTCGGCGCTCGCGCGCTTCTGCTCCATCATCAACAGTAGGCGGTGTAACTTCATTACTGGCGCGGGGGCGCATTAATAATGCCTCTGTGCCGCCGCGCGCGGCCTCTCTCTCTCTCCTTTCTCTCTATTCTCTCTGTGGCGATGTGGCCGGGACGAAAAAGGGTGATGCTTCCTGGCTTTCTATGAAGATTCATTGATGCAATTAGGGGTAATTTTAGTGCTGGAGTATTTCCGTAAAAATTCAGGTCGAACACGTTTCACTGAGGGAATTGGATTGCGCAGCTTGATGGTTGAGCTTAATTCTTGAATTGGATTAAAATTGTCCCGAATTATACAGCAGCCGGCTTCGGCTTCCTTCTTATTTCGTGATTATTCCCTTATATATTAGCTCGTTCGAATTAAACCTGCTGCAGCAGTGTCTCTAATTCCGATAGCTTTGGAACATTTCTTCCTTATACTCTTCTCAGTCCTCTTTTATATCGCTTGCTATCAAAGGTTTTATTGTCTAAAATAAATACGCAAGTTTCTTGAGCATAGAAAATAAAATATGAAACATAGAAGGCGTCTTCGCCCCTAACCAACCATGAGTAATAAACATCTCAAAATTAAACTAAACCCATATATTCGTTGCAAAAGTATCGCGTCAAATTTCTCCCCAGCAGAAGGCGCGGTTTCTCGCGCAAGCTCTCAGTAGCGCCTGCAGCAATATATGCAGGAGGCTGCAGTGCAAGAGGCGTCTGGAAAATATATTACGCAGAGCGCACACTTTAACGGCCAGTAATTATCGCCGTCGGTGGTACAAGCTCGCGCTCGGATTCGTTTCCTCCCTCCGCTGCATCAGCGGCAGAAAAGAAAGAAGGCGTTTCGTTAAATTGCGAGTAATTACCGAGAGCGAGCCCCGCGATTGCGCGCTGAAAAGGAGTCGTATGCGTGCAGTCGACGATGGAAACTCGTCCCGAGGAGGAAGTGAGAGGGGGGCTTTGATTTGTTTGCCGGGTAATTCGAAAGCGACCCCTGGCTTCGATGCTGAGAGTTATATATAGGTATGAATTGAATAGAAAAAAATGAGTTTTTCTTTCTTACTTATAATCAATGGACATTGAACTTATTTCAGCTTATTACTCATTTTCATTATTTGTAATGCTTATCACTTTTTTCAAACGATCCATCGTTTCAACTATATGTATAAACCCAATTATAGTGTCTGATCGTAATTACGCGTAATTATCCGCACCTCTGCAGACAATGGCCCCCTTAAGGATAATCAGAGAGAATCGCACACTAATACGAGAAGTGCAGCGAACTGCAGTAGGCGCTAACTGCAGGGGACGGATTTATAACGACGAGGCGAGCAATTTCAAAAGGAATCGAGTGGGAATGGCGCGCGCGTAAAAAGACGTCGGAGACGGCGCAAAATATCGAGAGAGAGAATGAGCTACTGCACAAGTGGCTTGGAGTGCCGACTGCGTTTATTGTTTCAAGTGGAGGCTCTCGTCTTCTATGCATATATATACGTATACGTCGATCTACTGCAGAGAGCGTATGTGTGTGTGTGTGTGGGGGGGAGGGATATTTTCGTTGGGTACTCGCCAGGACCGATCGATTCGTGCTTCTCTGCTTGTAAGAACGGCTCGTCAGTAGTGTAAACTAGACCAAGCCCTCTTGTGTCTCCCGCGGCTCTTGCTCTCTTTCCTTAAATTGTCTGCTGATTATGCATTCATCTTTTTTGGTACAAAGATTTTCGTTGATTGCTGGTGTCGATCCTATAAATTCTAAGAAGAATCTCTTGATTAATTTGCCGTTACTATTCGAGAAATAATATGATACATAACTCCGTTATTGCAATTACAAAAGTCTGCTGATTTAAATCTTCCATCATAGCAGCGTCTCTCTTTAAGTCAGTGCGCCTCTCGACTTCTCGAAGGTTCAGTGAATCTCGTGCCACGAGTATATATAGTGCATATGTAGGACACATCGGCCGGGACACGAACACGACTCGAAAGAGCAGCCTCGCGCGCGTCTGCAAGCTTTGCAGTCATTCGAGCTCTACACGGACTCCTTGACCTACTGCAGTCTGTCGCCTTTTTCTCTCTCTCCCTCTCAAACACCTCTCTTCCATTTCCTTTCTTTCTCTTCCTCAGCTAACTTCCTCTTCATTTGGAGCTGCTTGTCTCACGCAGTCCTCTCGTGTGCATACGAGATTCTCTCTACACATACGAGTTCTGAGTATATATACGTGAATATAACCTTGAATGCGTATACAAAAGAGAGTCGAGGAGGTTTCATCCGAAATTGCAACAGATTTGCCTTCAGTAGTGCTACGAGATAGCTGGAGGTAGATGTATATAGACAGAGCGAATTTCGAGACACTGCACAGTAATACTATAGATTCGCTGCTGCTTTTCCCTTGAGAGATTCATGCGGCTTTGAGCACAGCTTCGAGATAGACGTAGTCGAGTCTATATCGGGTTACTCTCGACTCTCCGGCTATGCTGCTGCTGCTGATGAGGCTTTTCAGAGCTCGTCGTCTTGCTTTTTCTTATCGGCCACCGCGAGGCAGCTCATTTTTACGATGAATATATACAACAGCAGTGTCCGCTCTAAAGGAGCCGTGTCTTTTCGCCTGACAAAGGGATTTATCGGAAAACTGATTGGGAATTTCGAGAGATGCGCTCTGGTTTCGTTTTTATACAAATTTAAACCGAAAAACGAGGTCGCGTTTTCCTGTATTTCGAGAATTCGACTTCGACGTAGTTACACTCCACTGAATAAGTAGTAACAGATCGGTTTGGTACGGCACACGATGATTCAACATTGAATTACTACATGATTCAATCAACAATACAAATAGTTATATGCGCCACATACGCAAAGCCCTAAAATTAATTGCGATACATACGTCCATCAACAAGTTACGTTCGATTTCACCGGATCAAAGTCGTTCAACACCGCAAGCCTTGCTCTAATCAGTTCGCTCTCGGTTAGACCCCAGAGAAATGCGGGGGTAAATCGCGCGCGAGCATCACTCATTTGGAACGACATTTACGCCCTCTCTCGCGAATCAAGTCTCGAAAAGATAATTTATAATCCTCAGCGCAACGTTTTGAACTCGTCAAGCTGCAGTTATATCCCGCTCTCGTCGCGTATATAACGAGAGGCGTTCGTGCGAATGCGTTTTGCGCACACGCCACTCGTGAAGCGAGAGATGAGAAGCGTCGTCCTCGCTAAAGCTCTTATCTGACGCGCCTGCAGCTGATCTCCCAGTCGTAATTGCGTCGCGAGATGTCGTCGCGATGTAATGGCTCTGCCTATATATGTGATAATGCCAGTGTGGGAATGACGTATACCGTGTGGCAGATGGAAAATTGTTTTGAAAAGGTTATAGACCTATGTATTAAATTTGAAAATTGTATCGCACAAACTTTAACGAGTTGCTGATTACAACAAACTCGCGTATTATTAAAGCAAGCTCCTGTGTATCCAGATCTTAGGTTTCTCGGGCCTGCGGATCGAGCCATCCGCGAAACTTATACTTTTGAAGTGCTCTTGTATACGGAAGCTGCTGCAGTAACCCTGTACGTATAATTACAAACACGTTTCGCCTCTGATGCTATCCGGCCTCGTCTTACTATATTTCCAATACATAAATATAATCTTAAATTCAAATCTATAATATGAAAAAATAGTATATCTTCAAGCTCCACAGCAAACCGAGCCAGTTGCGAACCCCTGACGGCGCCAGGTTGGCTGTGCGGTGCCCGACGCGCGCTCGCGATCAATCAACCTGCCGGTGGCTAAAGCCCCTTTCCCTTCCCGCATACTGTAGCTTGCGGCGTTCACCTGCAGCAGCAGCCCTCGCACGTCGATGGCGAAACGGCCGAGTGAATCGCGCTTAAAGACATTCCCCCTTTCCGTGTAACAAAGACGCGGCTCCTATACATGTATACGTGTGTGCCATGTGGCTTCCGCATTTGCGCGCGGGATTTATGAGTCGGCCTATAAGCTGCGTCGCGCGACACTACGCTCTCAGTAATATCCCACACGCCTTTTGTTCTCTACTTACTACTATAGGTATGCTCGATATTGAAACTCGAGTGTATATATCTATATAATACGATGCTAGACTCTGTGTGAGCATCCGCTCTCTTGTTTGCAGCTTGGACTTTTATATATAGGCAATGTATATGGAAAAGCTGTTTTATTCGCCGGATCGATGCACTTGTTTTGTGTATATGATTTATCGCGAGCGTGCGAGAGTAGAGAGTGAGCCTCTTTGCTTATTTACACGATTTTCCAGGCCGGCGTGAGAAACTGCGATATGCGCAACTCCGAGTAGAGGCAAACTTTATATCCGGTGTGCGCTAAAATCTTCGTAACTCGAGTTCGGCGCGAGCTTTTACTCAAAAAGTTTGAAATATTTTAAGAGCTTGCAGCGCGTTGATGTCGCGTCTGCAATTAGAAAAGAAAAACCGATATTATTCCCCGGGTCATCGTACCGATGAATAAGCTAACGCGTATTATATAATCTCACACACACACACACACACACACATACGCTCTCTCGTCATTAATCTCGGGTTTGACTCTGCGGCTCTGTGCGAATTAAAGCTCGGATATATAGCCTTTGAAGGCTAATTACACAACGGTGACTCCCTTTACATGCTCTGTCTCTCGTGATCGAATGAATGAGAGCTTGTGTGATAATAACGCGCGCGCGCGAATATGAACGCCGCGTGTGTCGCTTGAATAATTGACCTCGGATGATTAGGAGCTCTGTGGTGTCATAGGACTGCACACAATGCGTCCGAACTCGATTTTCTCTCTGTAGAACGTATATATACGCTTCGGCGACGAGCTGGTCGATTTTACACGCCCAGTGACCTAAACACGAATCTGCGACTGGACGAGTATTATATATCATCGGTGTTCTGGAAATTATGATGTTAATTTGAACAAGATCTTTCGATGTTCTCAGCATAACAAAGACATCATTCGGTATCAGTAGTATAAATATTATACGACACACTCATATAACGTATTTCCGAAAAGTTCGCCGTTCGATTACACGCACATATCTGCGAGGAGTATAGAAGAAATAACGGGAGAGACGCGACGTAGCACACCAGACACAGAGGTAAAATCTCATTTGGCCAAAGGGCGGCCGGCGGGGGATACAATTACGTCGAGTTTGTTGGCTTTACGAGCCAGCGACGACCAAGACATCTCGGGTAAGAAAGCGCGCGAGCCGCCGCCGCGCACTAAATCACGTCTCCGACTCTTTCTCCTCCGCGCAGCGCAGCAGCCGAGTATATAGTATATAGAGAGTCTCTGTGTGTGTGATCCGCGATGGGCATTACGTCGCTGTCGCTGCAGACCCGAAATGGGATCGACCCGTGCGAAGGAGAGGGGTGTGAGCACTTTAGTCTCGTTTCCTCTTCGGGGAGGGTTTATAACTCTTCTTCCTTGTCGGGCTTCTTTTTTTATTCCTCTTTTTTTTGTCTCTACTCTCTCCAGACGCCCGTCTTCTTCTTTATTGCGGGAGACCCCCGATTTCCTTGCCAACAGTATAGATATCTTGTGTATCTCAAAGAACAACATTTTTCAGTGTAGAATCGCGAGTCGATGAATATTGCCCAGTGTGGCAATAAAACGCGCATCGAGGCTAAAAGCTGCAGCGAGTAATTTCATACACGAGGAAAGTGATAAGAGTATGTGGGGATTTAGAAAGAAAAAGCGGAAGCGTATAGGAGAAAGCACTATAAGAACGAAGGGCTGTGCAACGGCCAAGCGGTGCGGTATAAGACGCCGCTATATGGCCAAGGCAGACGTGTAACGCCGCCGTTAAATTAAGTGAAATGGAGCGGTGCAACGAGAAAGAGAGAGAGAGAGAGAGCAGCGAGTTAAGGAGCCGACGAGTAGAAAACGTAACGTCGTTTCCCGCCGGCTACACCACTACTTCTCTTTCTTTTGTATTTGCCGTTGTTCTCTGAAGAATAGGCTGCCACGGTATACCGGACGATCGGAAAATCGATGATTAAGAACATATAGCGCGAGAATTCTTTCGAGTTCGATCGTTACGGCCGAACGTGACGCGCTTCCGTGTAACATTTCAAATCATCGATTTTGTATTATATAGCTCACTCTGAAATGCTACTTTTGTGTTCCGATCTCACCGCGAAGCTATTATCGCCGTTATACGGTAGTATCTGCTCAATTTTCAAAGTTTGATCGGCAGCGAGTCTGAAAACGATCGGCAAATATTTAACAACGCTGTTCGAATTATCCTCGGTGTGGGAGATGCCGCCCAATGCAAACCTACTCGACGCATTGGGAATTATAGTAGTCGGCCGGTGTCTGTAACAAATGGCACGTACGCGCTCTGGATAACACATCCAGCGCGCATATCGCGGAAATTTCGATCACTAATTGCTCATATTGTTTTTTTTTTATTTCGATGAGAAATTTAAATATTCAGCACGCGCGTTTTCGTTGTAAAAAGATGCGTGGCCGTTGTTCCAAATTCGAAATATCGAAATAAGGCCCTGATAGAAAAGCTAGCTAATTGGTGACAAAATTAGCTTATTTAAGCTAATTTCGTCACCAATCAGCTAACTTTTCCAGCAGGGGAGCTATCTATTTGTTTATCAAGGTCTTGAATGAGCCATTGCAAAAAAATGTTATGGATGGCCAGTTTCGATTTCGATATCTCAAAATGAGGAAATTCCGAATCTCTCGAATGATGTTAACATTGTAAGAGGGCTCGTTACTTACATTTGGTAGACTTGTTTGCTGATAATTATTGTTAATGAATTTATTTCGTTTTTTTCGTTTGTAGCCCCTCATAACATGAAACATTTTTCAAACGTTTGAGAAATGGTTCGTGTTACATAGAAGCTATATACACGTTCACTTTCCAAAAACAGTTCGATATTTAGTTCCTAACCTCAAAAAATTAACCTTTTCGACTAGTGCACTAAAAATGTCATTAAATTAAGATAAAAACATAACAACAATATATCACAAACAATAATATACGCTTTAACTTGACATTACAGATAAAAGGACAGCATCCCAAGAGAAAAAAGGATTCCCGGATCATCAGAGTGCACCGTGGCAGAGTAGAGGGCGTGGGTAGAGCGCTGGGGCAGCCCTATGTTGTGCGGCGAGCTGGTGAACGGCGGGCTCGCGAGTGCAGGTGCGGTAACGGTGCCTTGCGGACTCGGTCTCTGGCTGCCTGGCTGCCTGAGGGCCGGTTTGAGTCCTAGGCCGTTGACCGGCTCGCCTTATCTGCCGATACTGGCCGAACTCCTGGCCGCGGCTTATCTCGAGGAACTGAGGCTCGCGGCCGCCGCCGACGAGTCCAACGGCAGCCACTACATGGAGACGATCAACAACCGCAACGCCAGCGTCAACGAGCTCGAGCTACAGCTGGAGGTCGACATCGACGAGGACGTACTGCTCGGTAAGCCAAAATTCAAGCTTTATTCTAAATTGAGATATTTTTATTTTTAATAAAACATGTAGGTAACGAGTATAGGGCGTCCGACGCGATAATAAAAGCAAACAAAGCTCGAAATGAAAAGTCAACAGCACTATATGCGAGGCCGTGTTCGAGCGGCGTCGAGTTTGCTCGACTAATTATTCGCCCTGGCGTGGAATGAAATTGTTTTTCACTCGTATACACACCCTGTGTATATATACTTTTAGTATGAAAACGTGAAACTTTTCCCTTGGCTTTGTGTATGTGCAAACGCGGAAGTGGAAACTAGAATAGTGCGATGAACGAATAATTATCGAATTCAATTCACGTGCAGGCTGCAGTTTGATTAGTGAAGAATTTCTGAGAACAACGCCCTCGATTCAGGAACACTAATCTCTCGAATAATCGTTTTCATCATTCTCAACAAGCGTGTGTTTCTGAAAAAACAAGTACATACGAGCTTGCAAAACGACACTCCAAAAACCGACACCGGCATGTCCCACGAATTAATTCACGGCTATAACGAAGTCCCTTTCCGCGCTTACACATCACACACACGAACGAAAGGAGACGAGCAAACAGACGCGGAAAAAAAATAGAAGAGCCCTAGTCAAACGCTCATATATCGAACGCAGCAGCAGCCAGCAGTAGCAGGCAAAGAAAAAGAGCTCGTTTAGCTCGGCAGCTGTTTCGCGAAAGGCGAGAGAGCCGGGGGTCCCAGATACATAAATTCCACGAGACTGCAACGAGAAAGGGAGTGAGGGGAGTATATAGTGAGAGAGCAGCAGAGAGTAGAAAGACAGACAGATAGAGAGATGAGTCTCGAGCGGCGCTTGCGGCCTGACGCAGCAAACAGGGAAAATAATGCCAGGAGCCGAGCGCGGCAGTGGTGGCGCATTGTGCAGCCTTGTTTTCCGTCTCGCTTCATCCCACTTTGTCATGAGAGCCACTCGCATTTTCCCTATATATAGGGATGTGCATGCATGTATGTACGCGCGGCGTTTGTTTTCGACTGCGTATATATCTATACGTATGTATATACACAGAGGCATTGTCGACTTTTCACGAGAGCTTCCACCTCTATATACTCCCCCTTTTTTTCCATGCTACTTTCGTCCGGATTTCGTGTTTACATCGGCATGAGATGGAACCAGCTAGCGTATGATTGTATGTGCTCTTTTCGTGAAAATGGACGCAGGCGATTACTCGCGTATTCCAAGAATTAAATTTTTTTCTCTAAGCTTTCTCAGCTTTTTTGATTTACTTTGGAAAAAAAACCCACGCGCGTACTTTGAAAGTCAATATTGCTGTTGTTGGGCTTTGAACACCATTACATCGACGCTACTAACGCTGTCTCTCTCTCGTTATACGTGTATATATATACACGATCGCGAGCCGTTGTTGTTACGGCTTTACGCGTGAGACTGAACATAAACTCTGTAGTGAACAACAAACAGACACGGAAAAAGCTGCTTTGAGTCGTGCTACTAGGAATTTCAATCTGGAAAATATGTTTTAAGCCCGCAAAAAATGCGGGAAGATTTACTTTTAAATATATTCTGTGTATATTATACAATACAGTCATTCGCGAATTCGCGCAGCGAAACGCCTCTTAATTAGTATATAACACAACTAGCCACAAAGTCGTAGACAATGAAACGAATCCGCAACGAGAAGCCTACTTAATTCTCGAAGACGTCGCGACTTTTCTCTCTTTTTTTCTCCGTGCCCTCTCGGCTTGTCGGAATAGAAGGAGGAGGGTTGGCCTCTCTCGGCACTCGATTCTCGCGGTAAATTCGAAGGGCGGCCAGCAGCCACTCTAAATCTTGATAAACACCACGGGGGATTGTTAACGGGCTCCGTTATTTCGCGAACGGCCGGAGAAGAGCGAGAGAGAGAGAGATAGATGCGCAGATACAGTGATAGAGGAAGCGACGCCCTGGAAAACTGCTGAAAAACAAGAGTCGAATGAAAGAGAGTGTAGTTGGACTGGGTCCAGAACATCGCGGCCCTTCCCTCGAGGCTCCACGCGCAGAACAATCGTTATTTGGGAATATAACGGTATAGCAGACGTTGACAATTTTTCGCGGCGTTGATCCGCGAGCGATGATTCAATGTTATCTTGGAAAGAAATTTTAAAAGAGTCCTGAGGTCGCAGGTAATATATATATATATGAGGATTTAATTAGGAAGAGAGCTATTGTTAGATGTGAGAGTAGAGCGTATATCACACGACGGTCCCTTGTCATTCTGCCAGGATTTCGAGTGCCGGTGTTTTAATTTAAGATGCTTATCGACCAATTTTTTTTCTTCATAATAACGCTCGATCAATATTTGCAACGCTCGAATGTATAGGTACGCAGAGAATAGAAGCTTGCGTCATTGATTTCATCATTAAAAATTTGCCTTTTTCTACTGAGTTTATTGCACCTAAAAGCTCATTATCCGATCGTGATTTGTAATAAAGCTCAATAATAAGCATTGGTGCAAAGAATTCAATAAAAGTATAATGCAGGGTTAACTACAGATTATACATAGGTATATAAACAAGCGAATGTCGAAGAAGTCCCGATATATATACGAAACACTCGGTGAGAATCGAGAGAAACCGGTAACGCAATAACGTTTCAATTCAAGGACGGATATTGCCCGAGGCAACTCGAGCGATTCCCTTCCGGTCGGCCGAGTCCGGCCATTCTCTATATACGAATTTCCTTCATTAAGCGTCCAAGGACTCCATCAAAGTTCAATTCTCGATCGCCCGGACTGCAGATCACACAGAGCGCTAGCAATTTTATCAGTTCTCGCCGGCAAAAGTTCTTATGACTAGCTCGATCTCGGAACTTCTTACCAAGAGTCGGCGCATAAATTTCCTCGATTATAATGAATCATCCCTGCAAACTAAACTTTCCCACTAATATTCCGATGCCTCTTTTCCTCTCTACTCTCCCATTTGATTTATACCCATTCGAAAACGCGTGAAAGATTCGCCGGTTCATCATAGGCGCCAATTTTCCGTCATGGAAATCGGCAATATTGAGAGTATTTCACGTCATTATCCATCGCATAACGGCCTACATGCACAATAAAGTCCGAACAAAAAGCTCGACAAAAATTCCGGACGGAATCCAGCAGTATAGCGGCACACAATAGCCGCAGCGAAGTTATACGATATTCGCTAGTGTATTACGCCCCGGATGCTGAATTGTTCCGACGCGCATATATGTATACCTATATATACTTTCTCTCGAGCGCAGCGGAAAGTTTATTTTCCACGTCCGCGCGAGCTCGGCGCAGCGGAAAAATATAATCCTCGAAAAAAAATGAGGGCCTACAGTAGTACACTGCTGCGTCGTCACCTCTCTCTCTCTCTCTCTCTTTCTGGCCCGGAAAAAGCAGCGTGATCCGTTCGCGCACTGCCAGCGCGAAGCGGAGAGAAAAAGGCAGCGTGGAATTAAGCTTCGGAACGCAGGCTTCGCGGCTTTAATTAATGCGACATACTTTTCAACGCGTCGTTTGAAAGTGCCCCGAGTATCCACGTAATCCGCGCGCTTGCGCCTTTTTTTTCGCTCTCGTGTTGCCACATACGCGCCTCTTATATTATACAGGAATATATAAAGGAGGTGCAGTGCGAAAAAAGGAGCTGGTAAATTGAATATGCATGTGTGTAGGTAAGGCGCGATGAATTCCGGATGAGGATCGCCCCGAGCTTTTGCTGGGAAATTTCGCTGGTAATTGAATTCGAAATTTCGATGCCGGACTTTTTTTCGACTTGCGCGCGCCTGCGGGGTTTGATGCCGTAATGAATTTTTCTCTGTACGTGTGCTGGGTATTTTTTATGTTATTTTTTTTTAGATTGCTGTTTTTTCACCGAATTTTTCGACAGTGGTTTTTAACGGCGTTTTGATGAAAAATTGAGCTGGATATATACACTCTAGGAGGTGCTTGACGTGAATTTTTAAAATTTTTTTACGTTTTTAGAATTCGGTATCACGCTGCACCGCTGATGAAATTTTTCATTTCTTTTAATGATCGTCAAACGTACATTCATCATTTAGAGCGTACTGCGAAATGAAATTTCCTTGTGTAATTTGCGTTTTACGCTTCGTGCTCTTTGTATGAGCTGTGCCGTTTGCAGCTACTATTTTCCGAATTAAACATGACTGTTTTCACTCTAATTAAATTTTAATTGTGATTAAAATCTGATTATTCTCATCATTATGTTCGTATTAACTCTAATTTTAAAAAGAGCTAATAACACACACGTTTATAATAATAATGAATAATGTACGAGTTTTTAAAAAATGGAGGGGGGAGGGGTGGACGAACGAAAAAAGCAAAGATTATAGGAACTCGATATATCGGAGCAATGAAAAAAAAAGCAGCTCTCCAAAAAGATGAAGCATCAAAAGAGCGCGGCGAAGCGCAAAAAAGTATGTATATGGAAAAGGGCATTGTACTCTACGTCGCGGTATATATATACCGAGAGGAATAAAGAGGAAAAAGGTCGGCCCTTGGCAGAACGACGACTGCGTCGCGCCGCGAGTCGAATAAATAGATATTCGATCGAATAAGTCGCGGGGCGTGTTAAGGGCGCTAAAGTCGACGCACGGTAATACACGTGTACGTATATATATATAGGCATAGAGAGAGAGAGAGAGAGCGCCTGAAGCATCCGAAGCGTGCGGCGCTTAGAAATTGATTTTTTATGACCCGGGCACGCACACACGCGGGAAATATCACCGAGAGAGACGACTTTCTTCTTCTTCTTCTTTTTTCTCCCTGTCGCTTTTACGGCGAATGGAAAAAGAAGAAGAGAGCGAGCGAGCGCGCAGGTGCGGGATTAGGTTCTTTCTCTCGTTGATCTCCTTTTTTGCGCAGCGCCGTGGTCCCAATCAGAAAATCTACGCTCCGCCGCGGTAATGGATTTTCACGCGCGACTTATCAAGACCGAGAGCTGCCGTGTCACACTGCACAGTCGAAGTGTGAATTCGATGTGGCGTTGATGTTGTCGCTGCTGCTTTTTTATTATACGAAACCGAGTTACTGTGACTAGATATACGTATATCAATTATTCGCTGGTTGTGCATATGGAAAAAGTGCGTTATCGAATTCTGCGAATTGATATAGTACCAGGAGTTTCATTTTGAATATAAATATACCCTGCAAAACTTGTTTTTTTTTTCAAAATTGCAAGTAAATATACGAAAAACTCAAGTTTCATTTTCAGGATTGTATTGTATGTAAAAAAACCTTGATATACACGATATCGTTTTGAGCAATCGCTCGTCCAACAGCGTTATACTCTAAAAACAAAAAAAATCGACGCTATACACCAACAAAATCGACGTCATTCTCCGCCTATAACAACACACCAAAATCCATACAATCATCCGCATAGCACACGAGCTAATCGTCGAAGCAACAACGAGATAGCCCATTAACAAACATACGTATATACGTGTACAGAGAGCCAATTAGATCGATGCCGTTAAATCGTGCAGCCCCGTCGAACGAGCCCATATATACAGAAGGTATGCAGCTATGCGTTCCCGCTCTCGCGCGTCAAAACAGCCGATGGTGATTTACGCGTTATATGCGCGTCGATTCACGCGTGCACTGCGCTAATGGTCGCGGGCGTGTGCGCGCGTCGCGAGAGAATCCAGAGAGAGAGAGAGAGAGAACCGATAGCGGAGATGAACGGTTCTCCCGGAGAATCATAAATTCCGATGCGGAGCCAGCTGTCCGACGTATTCACCTAAACGGCGCCCGCAGCTCTCTCGCGGCGCCGACAAATAAAATCGTCCGGCAATAATTATCGCGCGTATATACGGGGACCGATTTACGAGCGTTTCCGCAGTGCGCTTCGTATATAATGGCTGCGATGCTTTAAATGCGGCTCGTTCTTTTGTATAGCTTCGCTTGAGGAAGTTTGACCCTTTTTTTATAGCGAAGTCGAAAAGCTACTTGATGGTATATCGATTGACTTCGTGAGTGGCGTGCGGGAGTATAAGTAGTAAGGGTCGAGGTGAGGTAAGACGCAGCTGATGTATAGGCTGTAATTAATGATGAAATTTTTTATATTATTTACGTAACGTAACGAAGCACTATATCCGCGAGCTAAAACCTAAATTATAATTATAGCCCGAGAGATTTTTTTGCCATTCACGAAAAGAAGGACGCAATTCAACGTAGACTTTTGAAGCAGCGTTCTTTCGAATTCCTCATCAGTTTTCCACCGCGGAAAATGCAATTAAATGCCCTTTCGATTGCTTCACTACCCCTCGTCTATGTTTTCTCTTTTTTTCTCTCCTCTCTATCTCGGCATCCATGTATACTTCTTCAACGTGTAGAAAAGGCAAATGAGATTCGCCCCGCGCGCTTTGAAACGCCGAGAGCGAAACGCAATTTAATTACGAGCTTTACTGCGAAATACAAGCAATTAAAAAAGCGGGTCTCGTGTGTTTTCATTTCTCCTACTTTCTCGAATCTATAGAGATCTGATGGTTTCTTTGACTTTGAGGCTGATGGCTGACGGAGGGAGAAAAAGCTCGAATCATCGAGGGAATTATGGCTCAACGAGATTTGCCCGGCATATAATCGTGTTTACCTTCAATCCGGTTATTTTCACTGGATCTGGGTCGTGACTTGCGTTTACTTTGGATATATATATATTTAATCTACTCTGTCAATCGGCGTGAGTGAAAATCTTTCATTTTACTAATCGAAAAAAACATTTCAATCAGAAAAAATATATACTCTGCTCTCTCTCTCTCTCTCCTGCGGATATATAATCCACTGCTCTCTGTGCGAGGATATCGCCGTATAGGTATATATAAATATACTGCTGGAAATCAATGTTGCGAGGAAAAAATCGTCGTGGCGCACATAAAAGAGAGCTCGTTCTCCTCTATATATATGCTTACATAAATATTTGACATCGCGGCTGCAGATGGCGCGAGTGTAGCGCTTTTATATGTATCAATCAATTGCCACGTATATCCGCGGGCGCTTGCAATTCATCGAGTTTTAGCCGCGCGGAAGCAATAATCGAATGTATATGCCCGAGACTGATTTTTCAGCCAAGAGAAAAATGTGTCGGAAGCGTATATACGTACAAAAGCTTTAGATAAACTGCATCAGACGACATGCGCAGCTATAAAATAAAAGCAAACGAAAACAACGAAAGGGCGAGAGAAAGCGGCTCCTCTCCGGCGGAATTTGCATTGTTTATATTCGAGAGGCGAGTTCGACCTGATTTTCTCCTCGATTCTGCCGAGAAGTGTATATACATGTATATAGGTATAGGAAGAAGGGCGAGGAGAGATAACCTGAGAGAGCGTATATAGCATGCTAACGGCCGCGAGAAGGCTCGGGAAATTTTTCAAGAGAAATCCCGACTGATTTATACGGCGCACACGGCATACTCTGTATACACACACTCACAAACCGGCCCGCGGCTGTGATGCAGCCGAGGAATTTCATTTTGGCTAGAAAACACCAGACACCGCGTCCTTTAGACCCAAGTTCGAGATTTCTCGTGTTCTTTAATAAAGGTGTGCGGCTATAGTATATATACTGGGAGAGAGAGAGAGAGCTTTTGAATTTGAAGAGGCAAGCTCGGGTAATTTTATGCCGCGAAGCTGCATAGCCTTCAGTGCGGGCGAACTTTAGTTTGGGAGTTAATTAAGGTAAAGGGTGAGATTGTTGGTAGTAGCGGGGGCACTGCTGCTGTTTACTCGAGGCTAAATGTTTGGCCGCTTGTTAAGACGCCGGGGCAGCTGCGCAGTTCTGCGGCTCTTCTCCTTCTTTCTTATTTTCGGAAAGCGTTTAACTTCTGCGTCTACTGCCCTATTGCTTTACTCGCTTTTAGAGAATCTTTGTAAGAGCAGTATGTGGTACTTGGAATATTAAGGATTGATTTTACGAAGTTATTCACGCGTTTGCACAACAATGTAGCAAAGTTTCAACGTTAAATAGCCGACGACGCCACACATTCTGTAACTGAAATATCGACAGTCTCGCTCACGCGAGCCCTTATATAAAAGTATCATGCGTTCGTAATACGCTCGTGAGATGTACCTAAGTAGCAGACGTGTAAATATCGATTCCCACATGCAGATGAATAATGTAAAGCTATATATCCATCGTAGCAACAGCAGCGACTATTCGCTATTATCGAATAAGACAAGCCGCAGCAGTATGGTAGTATAGTCGACTATTCGCTATATATTGGGTCGACTGAAACAATGCAGCATATAACCCAGCAATCCCGAAATTCATAACCAATATATAAGCCCCACCGCGACGACGAGCAATTATAGATTCACGACACGGGACAACGAAAAAGTCAATAATATCCGCAGCCATAATCCCACATTTTCAATGCAATTCACCGAATGCATTGTACGAAAGATCCGAGGGTGATGAAGCCTCATCGGAATTTTTCCGTATACCACACACGAGGGAAGAAAAAAAAAGACAGTCGAGAAAATTCCGTTGCACCGAGCGCCATAAACGCGAGAAAAAAAAGGTAGAGATGCGAGCTTCCCCCTTGCGCGCACGTCTCGGTTTAGCCTGAAAACTGACAGTATAGTATAGCGTGTATATATGTATATAGATCCTCTGTAGCCGATGACTGATGCATTTTACGAGGCCGTCTTTCCGCGAATAAGCGTCGCATCTGGTTTTCCCGATGAGAACCGCTGCTATGACGTAGTGCGCCCGGCGATTGGTCGAGCCGCGCACGTCACGTGACAGCAGCCACCCCCGTCGTACTCGTCGTGTGACTACTGCCACACGACTATACGAGGGGGGCGCGTCAAGCCAGACGGAGACGGACTATCTCTCTCTCATGTATATACATATACGTATACGTGTACGAGAGAGCGAGAGGACGAGCTGGAGAGAGCGAGAGAGCAATGATGACTGTGGAAAAAATATGGGGGAACGGAATATTTCAGCGGTCGAGGAGCTCTACCCGGAGAGAGAGAAAAAAAATACGTATATAATATATACGTACGCTCGGGGTAAAAATATTGGTAATGGATATATATAGGAGAGAATAATTACTTTTGCAATTCAATTTCGAGGCGAGATTTACCGCGTGCGCGCGCATTAACCAAATTGGAAAAGTATGTTAAAATAATGAGAAACTGTCGCGAGCGCTCAAGGGAAAACGAGGTGTAGAGAAAGAGAGAGAGGAACAAGGAAATTAGAAAGTCGTCGCGCGAGAGAAAAAAAATCCAAACACATCGGCAGCGGAAAGCTGCAGTGGTATAGTGTGTGCGAAGAAAGAGAGAGAAAGATCCGATAATGCCAATAACAGCAGAGAGTAACAAGGAAAGAGAGAGAAGCTCTGCACACGCGCATAAGCGACGACCAAGTGAAGTATACACAGCAGCGGCTCGCGGAGAAAAAGGAGGGAGAGAGAGAGAGAGTAAAGGAGCGTGCGCGTTTTGGGGTGGGAGAAAGAGAGAGAGAGAGAGAGCAGCAGGGGGTTGCAACGTGGGGGCGAACGAAAGCGGGGTTGAGAAAGGAGGGGGCGTCGCAATGCTCGCCAGTCACTGCGACGCCTGCGAGTCGACTCTGACTACAGCCAGCGGCAGCAGCAATTCGCACCATATACCACTATATTATATACATATATAAGCAGCGACTATATAGTATACATATTGTTGTCTGCTCGCTCGCGGTATTCGCGCGACGTATAGTGACGTGGTATTGTAATACACACTAATCTTGTTTTTTTTTCTGTGCGCGAAAAGTGTTCGGTATATACATAAATAGCGCGTATAGTATACTCTGACGTGCGCGCGGACCATGTCACGTGGACTCGAGTGAGGATCTCGACTATATCTCTTCTGGATATGATCCTCTCGACGAAGAGAGGGGGTGTGTGAAAAACATGAGTTAAGACGAAGAAGAAGCGGAAACAACAAGGAACTCATCCCTTTACATCAGGCGTTTATACATATATACATATACCTGTCGCGTGCGCACTGCACTTTTCCACACAAGGCGATTCGCTGCTGATCACGACACGATGGTCCTCCACGGGGTCAACCGTAAGTTTCTCAGCATGTTGTACATATATACCTGTGCGCGCTTGACACGTACACGTCGTGTCAGTACAGCGGGGAGATTCTTTTTCTTAACTGCGCAGAGAGGACTCGAGCTCGTCGTGTGTCTTGAGTTAGTTTTGCGAACTTAAGGGAGCTTAATTAAGCGTAGAGAGAGAGAGACCTGTGCGAGAACAGTGGGGGAGATATGGGTCAGGGTTTCGCTTTGAGGCGAATTTAGCCCTTTTTTCTACCTGATTGTCTTGGCCTTGATTTGTTTCCTCGTGTCGATTATAGCTCTCTTCTTTTGGAAAAAATGGTAATTTTCGACCGAATGCGTGCGACTAATGTTATATTAGGTATCCTCAGGTACAGTAAAGTCGTAGTTGAATCGCCTCGGTGAATAATTCAATAACGCTGTGCAATAACGCAACTGTACGTATTTTGACAATAATTGCCTATACTGTTTTTAAAGTATTATTGTACAAATCAAACACAAATAATGAGTGAGCATAATTAACGTTCGGCGATAACATTGCAATATCGCGTATACAATTATTTCAATATATAGTTATATTCAATTTACCAGGTTTTGATATATCGTGTATAGTGACGCACATCGTGCATTTATCAAAGTCCAGTTGCTTCGAATTTCAATTTAACGTGTAACGCGACCCCCGGCATATTCGATTCGCAATTTCAATTAAACCCCGAGAGAGAGAGAAAGAGAAAAACAAGTTTATTCCCGTTAGAAAAACAGAGTTATAAACTCGTGAATTTCATTCGTTTCTGGCGCTTAGGAGGATTTTGAGTTTACGCCGGAGTCGCGCGAAAAGAAAACTATTGGAAATGTGCTATATGTATAAAGAGAGAGAGAGAGAGAGAAAGAGTTCCACACCCCGAGGCGATAATAACATTCAATTTAAACTTCTATACAACACAGAGTGCAGCATATAGTTCTTTTGAAGCGACGAACGTGCGCTCACATATGCCTCCTAGAAAAGCCTCGAGAATGAATTGTTTTTAGTTGCGTCAACTAAAATCGATTTATGAATGAAAGCACACGTATATATACGTACGAGTATAAAATAATTCCGACAAACACACGGTATATGTACATCATAAACTTACAACGTAAATTCGATCCTTAAACAAAAAGTATAACGCCGGCGACCCTGACCAACAGAGCGACGAAAATTCTCAAGTATATAATACGAGAGTCGCGCATTAACCGTATACGAGCCTGTATATACATGAGCATCACGCGATTCGCCGCACACGTTCTCTCGCGAATGCCGGGAATCGCGATCGCAATTTTGTCAACTGCCACAGCTGCGCGCGTTCCGTCGCCACACGCGCCGACTATGCGAGGAAGCTTCTATATATGTGAGCAGAGAATGCAACCCAGCACTGCGGCTCCTTGTGGTGTATATATATACATATATATGGATGTGTATATGCTATGCACGAGGCTCTATAATATGGATGGAGAGCAGTTGATAAAATTGCAAGTGACGTGTCTGGGATTCGCGTGGAATTCCAATTCTCCTGAAATATTAGATCCTATTGTGTGCTATTCAGTGATTAATCGTGATTAAAACTGCTAGTTTTTAATCGATCCAGTCTGTGTATTTAATTATTTTGTTTCATGACCGGCATGAATGGACGACACGCGATGAATTATTTTTCTGTATAACGTTCCCGTCGATCCTTGGCTATAGACACTGATGACGTTTGACGATCGATCGAGCGTACTTTCTTTCTTTTTTTTTTACTCTAAATAATATACATCCTAGTTTCGAATCACCGCATGAAAAGATGCCAATTTCACACTCGGAAAGTACACAAGAAGTAATAAGATACAAAACTATATATATATATATAACGCCTCGTTAGAGCGAAATTACGGCAACGAGAGCGATGTCGTATTATAAACCAATTAGACATCCGGCAGTACGGCTGCTGCCCGCGAAGCATTTCCCGAAGAAATATATTTCACTACAGCGGCGGCAGCTGCAGGCATTCGACATGGCCGCGACACGACGCTTCGTTCCGGGGAAATTGTCAATAAGCAGTTGCCACTGACAAAGCGCGCGATCGAGATGGAAGGAGTCAGACTATAGTCCCGTTCTCTTCCTCTCTCGCGGAAATGGGAAATAAGGAGAAGCTGGAACGAAGCCAAAAGCGCTGGTCCGTCACTTTTTCAAGCTTTACTGCTCCCTATATATATGTACAACTGCGCGAGAGGGGCTTCATGGGCCACAATTACCGGTACACGTCGAGAGCGCGAGATAAACATTATGTATATACCTATATGTGTATATACTATCGGTTCGAGAGCTGCAAGGTCGTCTCGGCCTTTCCGACATCGCAGCCCGAGCTCGTAAAAGCCATAATACACGTAAGTCTACTTACACACGTGTGTGTGTGTGTATGTGTGCTTAAGCGCCATCATCAGACTAGTGCATTAGCTAATTGTTGCGCCGATAGACGTGCTACACAGAGCCCGAGAGCGATTCGAATCGCGTCCAATTTCTCCGTTGCTATACTGCTGCGGATGAAACGCGCCGCCGCCGGACTGACGGCAGTATAGACGAGGAAGAATAATCGAGAGAGACAACTATACGACTGCTTCCGATTTCCGATCTCTCTCGGTGTCGTTCTTTATTGTCTTTTGTATGTATGCACGCTGAAAGGATTTTCTCCGTTGTCACGAACTTTTAACCTATTTTTTCCAACCGATTCCGATGAATTGCTTTTAACTGATCTCTCTTCATTGTAATATATCAAAATTTAGTAATATAATGTCTCAAATCTATATTTCGAAGAATTTCAAGCGATAATCCATATAAACCCCATCAAACCTCGTATAAGCTTTTAGTCCAACGAAGTGCAACACGTAACAAAACCGATCTGCAGCGCGCCAAACTGACGAGTTACACACGAAACCACAGCCAATGGTTCGTCTCTATCGATAGGCATCACTACTTGCGTCCAGTCAAATCGCAGTCGAATGTTTGCTCGCGCGAAGAGCAAATACGTGTTTCCACACCGACACTCGCTCGATTCACACGTATGTATATAGATGATACACGAAAAGGACTCGCCATCAGCAAGAAACATCAAACAGAGACGCGCTGTTTCGTATTGAGTTTGCTTTGCGCCGGCCCGTTATATTCTCTCATGCAAATTAAAACTTTTCCCGTAAAAATGCACACACGCGCTTGATTAAAATGGACGCGCGCGTTATATATTGCGACGCTGCCGAGTGATTAGTCGTGAAAATTGTATGAAGGAGAGTCGGCGGCGACGGAATGTGTTATTTGGTTTTTGTTCGGTTGAAATATTCGCGGCCTGCTACTGTACGCACTGTTATGTGTTTTATTCGGTTTTTATCGAGAATTTGCTTTATAGCAATAAGCGAAATTAGGTCGATTAGTCAAATTATTATACCTCTTTCGTTTTATATAATTGACAACCCGAGAGAGAGAGAGCATCGAGAGATAATGGATACGAGTATAATAAGGTGAAAAAGTTTATTGAAATCTATATAGCCTGCAGTTGGACATGAAAGATTCAAAGCAGCGCTTTATATACCTACTTACAAAAAAAAAGAAGGAAAAAAACACGGATACGACGTCCACTTGGAGAGTCAAAGTTAGAGCTTTTGCGACATCAAAGATTCGATGCTTTTGATGAAACGCAGTGTATATACGACACTCGTCGGCAAAGAGCATCGAGAGCTTACCCCGGCTGCAGGCGCGTATTAATATTCCAGGGCGCGCGGAGCAGCCACAAGGTATATATATATCCCGGGGCCGCTACTGCGGTTCCCGCACTTTCCTCTCGCCTCTAATCTTCCTGAAATTTCAGCGCCGCGGAGAGACGACGTCCATGACCCATTGCCGCGGCCGCGTAATCGTCATCATCCCTTGCAGGCTTCGTCGTCGTTATACTCGACTACTTCTTGTGGGAGAATTAGCGACTTTACGCCGCGCGCGAGAGATTTAATAACTTTCGGAGATTACTTATCATTGCCAGCGTCTTATGATGCACATACGTTGGATATTCGAGGATTTTATACGACACTCTCTCTGCGAATGTTGAAGGGAGTATGTATGTTTTACAGTTTCTTGCAGAGTGATTTTATTCTGCAGAGTTGATGGGTTATTCGCACGTGCGTTGTTTGCTGTTTTTGTATTGTATATACTCGTGAGTGACTGGTATATAATTAACAGAGGGAATGTGTAATCAATCAGACGCGCGCGGTGCGTTCTCTTAATGCGTTATTGATAGCCAGGGGGTATAGCAGATAAACATTAGATATTTGCGTTATAAATGCAGACTATTGCAAACACGGAATTTATTGAATTTTATCATATTTTCATATTAATTATATACGCGTGTGTTATTTTTCCTTGATTTTTGACGAGTTGCGGTTCGCGAACGAAATCTTTCATCATTTTGGAATTATAAATATACACGCAAGAGCATCTATAAATGATGCGTTACCGAGAAACTGAATGTAACTTGTCTTGTATACACACGGTCCTCCCGAGAGAACGAGCATCTTTCAAAAACTCATTATAATTTTCAATTTCCTCGATAAAACACGAGGATTCTGCATACATTCATTTTTTGATATCATCGAAATCCCCCTAACAAACTCAAACAACGATATCATCATCTTGGCACTAATTTCCTACGTAATATATATACTTCCTCGAACGAGCTCGAAGTTGAATGAAAAATGATAAGAAAAGGCATTAAAGATCGACGTATATATAGTATACCAAAAGCCTCAATGAAAAAGTCCCGAGAGGAGACATAAAAGACGAGCGCCGCTGCCGTAGGGGGTGGAGGTTTCTTATTTTAACGTTTCAGCTCTGCGGAAACTCAGCTGAGCACTCGGTTGTTATATATCGATATATACGACTGGTGTACAGAAACCGATATTTCGGAGAAGGCACCAGGTGGCACGCGGCCGGCTAAAACAATTTGCCGTAAATTTTTTTTTTTTTTGTTCCACCTCCGAAGAAAAGCCAATGGCTGGCGTGTAAAGACTGCGCAATGCTCTTCTCTTCTTTCTTATTTTCATTTTGCTCTTTTGGACGCTAGCCTACTTTCGCCGGGGCTTTTGAGAAACTTTTCTCTAAGAATTTTCAGCAAGTTTTTCTTTCGTCATTTTCGCAATATTTGTTCTGGGGTTGTGGAAATATTATTTACCGAATTCAATTTCGCTGTATCTTTGCTTTGCGGAACGCATTGAACGTTGAGCGTCGAATAGCATAGAAATACTTTGTTCCGACGTTTTCTGGAGGGAAAAGTATGACGTGTATAGAAAACAGCTGGCTTTCGCACGTCTAAAGTAACTCTTGGGAAAAAATTGCGATTACCTACCTCTGAGGGGAGAGCTGAGTGACGTAAAGTCATAAATAAGTCATAAACGAAGGTAAACGCACGACGTACATTGAAGAAAGAAATGAAATCATGGGAGAGAGAAAGAATGAAATTTTAGGGCGTGAAAGAGGATAACCGTGTAAGACAACGCCGACGTGTACCTAATAATAATGCGGATAGTGAACTTTTCGGTAAAAGTTGTTTCTTACAACCACAAATCATGTCTCGAAGGAAGCTTGCTTTCTGAAAAATTCATTTATTCTGATAAACATATATCTTGCGACGACGGAATTATTTTGTATAATAAAGAATCGCAATTGCGCCAAATATGAGAACAGAACAATTCGCTGTCGCAAGATGAAGTAATTATATTGAAAGATTGAAAAAAGAAATACTTGTACTCGGCAATCCTGCCCCACTTATATTAAGCATAGGGCAGTGGCCGTCCCTGCGGTAAGAAAAATTCATAAAACGAAAGGGGGGCCGCATCGCCGCGAGAGGCCAAGACGCGGAGAGTGTAACAGAGGGAACGGAGGGTCGACGACATATTGCTGTGCACAGCGCATGCATTATGCATGAGCGCCAAAGGGAGAGACGGGCATAGCGGCCGCATGTTAAGGAGTGGCTCTATTAATTGTGCAGGAAAGGAGCTGCTGCTGCTGCTGCCGAGTAAAGAAAGGGAGGAGAGAGAGAAAGAAAAAAAGAATGGAATAGCGAGAGAGAGACGTACTTAATTCGGATTGGCCGATGCTGCAGTAGCTGCGGGATGAATAAAAGAGCTGCAGTAGTCCGGGGTTTTCGAATTTGAAACAAAAGCTCGAGCCGGATTCTCGAGAGAAAATATTGCAGTGTGAAAGGAGCTTTAGCTTAGGATATAGATTTTCCTATAATTTCTTCGAAAATAGAACTCTCGATGATAAAAAAGAAGCAAGCAAGTAAAAACACGCGGAAAAGATAAAAAAAAATATTCAGTCGCGTCGTTGCTGCATATAAGGAGCTACGTCGTGCGGACGCTAAAGTAGCCTTGATGCGAAACCGATAATGTCGCGCCATATAAGAGCTGCTACTACCTATACTGTATATATATTATATACCCCGCGCAAACGCAGAACCATCACGACCTTCGACCTACACACGACGTTTTCGAACAAATATGCGGTGTCAGATTTTTATGTCACCTACTGTGTGGTATACCCTTGATATTACAACTGTACGCGCGGAAAGCTTATACACGTTATTATAGCCGCGCTGTGCACTGTTTGCGTTGAATTTTTCGGACTACATGAGGAAAATGCGCTACTGCGGTCGTAGCGATATGAGACTCGTACTTTATTTATCCGATACTACATACAAGAGCGAAGGGATGTTTCGGTTTTTTTTTTCATTTGTACTCGTGCGTGCGGAGATATGAATATTATTGGCAGCCGCAGGGATGATATTTACTTTCCATTGGAGTTTTATTAAGCCGTGTGTTTGTCTTTTATTAGACGCCGACACGCGTGGGATATGCTTTTTTAGTGTCAATTTGTATTGTGTATATTGAGGTTGGACAAAAATTATATATAAATCGTTTGGAGTTAGCGTATGGTATGAAAATGATTGGAGTATTTTACGAAATATTCACGCGTGACGACGAGACACAAAAGAAAAGCCGCGCGCCATTGTTTTGAAAAGGAATTTTTTATTCGGGTCACGCTCGCATTGTCATGTTTTTTCAAACAAAGGGTGTTTCATTGGATTCTGAAAAATTCAGATAACTGAATAAGTCGGGAGCTTTATTTCGTCGCGAACAATGTTGATATGGTATATATAGGCCTGCGAACTAAAGCTTTTTCGCGTCTGACCAAACGCGTTTTTTCTACTTGAAATTCTTTTGCCATTACAAAACCAACAATCATATAATGAAAGCCATTTGCCACGGAGAGACGCGCATAGATATATATATATCCAATTACAAAAGAAACAAATCAAAACTGAGAATATAAGTCGTAAGAAAAGTAAGAAATAAAGGGAGGTAGCAAGCAATTCCGGGTGTAGAGAACAGGCTCGAAAGAAAGTGCAGCTGCAGGAATAAAGAAGAGCTAAAAACAAGGAGAGTGTATAGCGGGGCGAGAAAGCTTGCGTGTAAAATTTTATGAAGAGAAATTTTCCGGCTCGCCAGAAGAGTGCGAGAAACTTGGCGTCGCGCTTTTTACAGTTGCTGGCGCCGGGAAAGAGGTATATTAATCCCAGAAGAAAAGCCGCGAGACAGAGAGAAGCAAAGTCCGCGATCTCATTCGAGATGCATCTCAAGTAGCTCGTTCATCTCAAACGCCGCCTCCGCCGCCACCTTTCTTGCCCCTTATAATCTACTGTATATGTGTGCGTTGCAAATTTCGACTGAGAGAATCTACGACGCGGCTAGTTCTCTCTCCCTCCAGCGTTTAATTTACGTTCTCGAGCAAGACGGACCGGTTGTTCTAGGCCATTTTATACCCTCCACGCGCGCGCGAGAGGATCTACTCCAGCTGCTGTTGTTTTCTCTTTGTTTGTGTGGTTGTTGGTCGTATGGAAATTGGAAATTCCGCGCACTCAGTTTGAGGAATCGTCGCGGGCTACAGACTCTCCGTTGGTATTCGGGTCAAGTTTTTGACTGTCAGTAACAGAGACGTGATGGTATAAACTTGTTAAATATGATACGCAGTAGTAGAGCGTGTCCGAGTATAGTCGGACTATACACTCGTATATGACTAGTTCACCATTGCAAACTATAGGAACGAAACGATAAATTAACCACAGCTGGATAGGGGGGTCCAGAGAGAGGTACTTCAGAGATACAAGCCATAATAAAGCACACCGGCTACAAAGTGCCGACCGCAGAGACTATATAGCGCAAGCTCTCGCACTCGAAAACCTTTAGAGTTATGCACATATACAAACACAGATCACAGGGACTACTATACTCTCCCCCTCTTGCAAATTTACTCTTTCGCTAGCTCTCGCATCCGACGAGAATTTGATTTCGCTTGACGCGCTTCGCTGCGCGTAACGCGCTTTCGAGTGCTGAGCAAATTTTCCGCGGCTCTTGCCTGCAGCAGCAGCAAACGTTATATAGGGCAACAGTGATACAGTTTTCCTCGCGGATGTAACGCGCGTTATTGAGAGGAAAAAATCTTTAGAGCACTTGTATATATACGAGCTTATGTCGGTTAGGTCGAGGAGTTTTTATCGATTTTTATTGTTTTCGTTAAAAACCGCAAGACACGCGCAGAAATTGAGTGTAAAAATGGGTTTACATTGATTGAGTTGTGTTTGAGAGCTTATTTGGTAAACTGGTTGGTTTGATGTTAAAAGCTCGTTTGTTATGTAGAAGAAACTTTTAATTTTTAAGTCGTCATTAATTCACTTTAAATTTTCGATAACTCTCGATATAATTCGCATTTTCAGTATTATAAGATTTTCTTTTCTTTAAAAAAGTTTTAATAAGATCCCGGAACCAGAAGAGTGAAAAAACTCAAAGTACGATCAAACGGCTTTTCGATGAAATCCGATAAACCAATTTTCGCGCAGCGTACGTGTAATCGTTAAAAAAGCAAACTTGATCGTTTATTTTTCACCGAGTTTCTCGGATCTCCTGCAAATCCTCTCCTGACGAGTTTACATAATACTTACGGAGAGCCGTCTGTTTGTTTCTAAACTTTGATTTTATTGCGAATCACGAGAACAGCAGTAGTAGCTCCGAAAGTCGATTAAATCGATCGCAATCAGAGGATCGGACCATCCGATTCTATATATAGTTACACTTCTCGAACACCATTAAATTCGCTTTTACATCGGCGTTAAGCCTTTTTCAGCGAAAAATCTAGCACGAATCCGTATATTACAATTTGGAACGTGAAACTGAAAAAAATAGCTTTATTCCAGCAGCGACGACTGTGTTTATATCGTTGATAATACGATAGAGTCAACGAGAATGACATATCCAAGGAACACATACGTCGAGTCAGTATAGAAAAGTAACAAGCCCTCCTGCTGTCTCTTCTTGCGTAGCTAATATCACAAGAAATACTGTTATTGCCACTAATATTTCGCTCGCGCGAACGAACTTTCGCCTAAGCTCCTCAGCAGGGAACTACGCGTCGGAGGACTTTAAACGATACCCCGCGCCTCGTATTTCACGTCGGCTCTTATTTACTCGGCTGGTCGTATACATATACACAAACTACCAAGACACCACGTATATATACACACTTTCTACGTTATTCGGCATCATCATCGGGGCCTGGCGTCGTCATCGAGTCTCGTTACGCGCCTCGGGTAATTGGCTCGAGACGCTGCGTGACCGCGTAAGACGAGACGACTCAACTGTGGAAGTATACGCAACTTGTAATTCTCTTTTGTGTTGTGCGCGCGGCGAGAATTTTTGATTTTTCGTGCCGAGAGTGAGAGTTTTGGCGATAGAGAGAGAGAGAGGGCGTGTATATATATAGTCGCAGTGGCTGTTACAAGTTTTCCAACTTAGATTGCGGGCCTGCAAGTCTTGTATCTATCGTAATTTATGTGGGTAGTTTGGTGGGATCTGCAGTTAATGAAGTTCGTAAATAATATAGCAAGAGAGAGATGAGAGAGAGAGAGAGCTGCTGCACACCGTGCGCGTTATATATTAATTATTCGAGAGCAGGCAAGTTTTAATTGAGAGAGCCGTTTTTATCAGTATCGAACCCGGCCAACGTCGTCATTGTAATGATGATAAATTAGCATTTATTCTCTATCAACTATGAAAGAAACAATGAAAATTTGCGCATCAGAGAGAGAGCCTCGTAAATTATGACGGATATCTGGGATTAATTTTCTCGATCGTTCGCCTGCAGTGATGCAAAATTTTAGTCATTCTAAACGCGCGCACAGGAGTAAAGCTCGACGTTAATTAATGCAGTCGCGTTAAATACGAAAGCTTTGAGCACGTGAGCTGCGTATAAGGTAAACTCGCTGGATTATATCAATATTACATTTCAATATATCAGATCTCGTGTTTACCTTGGGTCACATTAACCGAGAGTAAACAAGCATCACACGGTCGATAATGAGATCTAGCCCAGTGTGTGACAATATTAACGCAATGTCAAATTATCCCAGATTGACATTATGTAAACTAATTTTTCGTATGTGTTATAAAATAATTTTCAAGCGCCTTACCTTGCCAGTAAACGTAGGTATCCCTTATGAAACGAGGAAGAATCACTCTCCGAAACAGCCAATCCGAATCTCGATAAAGAGAAACCCCCAGAGCCGAATTCGGGGCTAATTTTATCGCTCGTTTATCGTTGACTCACTATAGAGTCGAGGAGAGAAAAAAAGTTCAAAAACATCCTATACATACATATACAGTTTCGTACAGCTGCAGCAAGCTGATTACACACTCTCTCCTCTCTCACACGATGCCCGAGGGTAATAACGGCGATGTTTCCTCGTACATAGTATTCGTATTGTCTCTCTCTCTCGCCCCTCTTTCTTTATCCCTCGCGAGAAATTCGAAAACGAGACGAAGTCATTTCCGGAACAAGCTGATATCGTCGAGAAAATATTCTGCAAATGATATCCTGGCGCCGAATTCATGGGGTATCTCACTCTCTCTCTCTCTAGAATCTTCGAGTCTGGAGGGTCGACGGCGACAGAGTATATAGGCGAAAAGAGGGAGAGGAGGGGAGTAGAGCCAAAAGCAGACCGAGACGCAAATTGAGAACGGAAAAGAGAGAGAAATACAGGGGGTTGAGATGGGGTGCTGGTCTCGGAGAGCGAAGAGAATGGAATAAGGAGATGGAATGGACTGCGAACATCGTGTTAGACCTTTTGGATACCCTGTGAAAGGAGTGCGAACCGTTGTATAATCAGATCGTTCTTTCTTTTTTAGATCGCATAGATTATAAGCGCTGGAATAACGACTCCTTCTCGTTTTGAATTATCGCTTGGATTTTTTTCATTCGTTCCTCTCAGCGAGGTTGATTTTAATGATCACTTGGCTCAACTCAATAAATTGAAAATGACTCGCAGAGGAAATGATGTGTTGGAACGTCAGAAAATATATCGTAATATTATAGGTATATATATATGTATATGGGCTAAATATAATAAGAGGACACATCGCGCAGAAGCAGCAAGATATAGGGAGCAGGGGGTTGTTACGTATTATTAGAGCCGGTTCTCTCATCGGAGCGCAAGCTCGATCCCCTTTTCGTGCTTAGCAGCAGCTATACCTATATACATATAGCTCTCATCTCTTGTCGCTACTGTTCTACTGCTCTGCACGCGCGAGCGCGTCACGGCTGGATTACAAGATTGGAAAGGGAACGTGTTTGGGATGAAAGACCGAGCGGCTATTCCTCTTGAGGAAACTTCATTACCGACCGAGCGTCTCTCTCGACTCCCTTTCTCATCTTGTTCCTCTGTCTGCAGTGTTTTTCCAATCTTTCTCTCGGCCCCCTATATCCTCTTCTTCATTTTCCCTACTGCATTTTGCGACAACGAGCGTTTCTTACATCCACTCGCTCGGTATATAAGTTAAGCGTTCGCTTTTTTTTTATCGGCTCGCGAATATTTCCATGGCAGTCGTAGATTGCTTTGCCGGCGGATAGAACGGCCCCCCAACTTCTACTGTAAATTTCACATTTCTCTGAATCTGTTAGCTGCAGGCTTCGCAAGGCCGATCGGCGAAATTTTCTTCGCAGGCAGATTTGTGATCGGGTGCTCGTAAAGCAAACGAATAAAAGATGAAGCGTTTCGGCAAGAGACTGCAGCAGTTTTCTTTGACTTTCATGACTCCGGGGGTATATACGTTGCCGAGTTATTACGACGATTTTCTCGGGATGAACGATCGCTATGTGAAGAATTCATCGAACCTTTTTCGAGGATGACTGAATAATAATCCTGTTTATGAAATTTATATATGCCGTTGTATAAGATGTTTTCGTTGGTATATATTGAGAGAAAAACAGACTATCTTTTACGATTAATATATTCATGCTAAAAGCGCGTCTCTTCTCGTTCGTTCTCGTATTTGTATTCCGTTATGATATTGGAAAATCATTTAACGAGTTTACTCTCACAGTCTGCGGATAGAACTTCTAAAGAGGATTGACTTGGCTCTCGCAAATAAGTCCTCGTACTAATACGCCTCTTCCTTTCTTTCCATCATGATGGAGGTAATAACGCCAAGTCCTAAACAAATATCATACTTCCGATCGCGCCAACCGTTACTCTATACCAAATTTCCTCGAGGAAACGTTCCATTAAAAAATTTCCTGCTCATCAAAAAGTAACGGCGGCCAAAAAAAGAACTATAAAAAAAGCCATTTAAAATTTGAGCCTAATTTAAACAGACGCCAGGTCCCGGCCCGTTAATTAAACACGCGGCAGCAATAAATATCAATACATCCGTGGATCCTTCTCTTTCCCGCACCTTATATAAGACATCAGTAGCACGCCGGCGTTCTTCTCTTTCACCTCTCGGCGCCACAGGCCATCAATTTTTACGACGTGCCCCAAGATTTTCTCGCTCTGATCCTCTTTGGACCCGCACAACTAAGCTCGCATATACCTATATACGAATGCGCTGGTACAGAAAGTCGAAAAAGCTCTGAATATATATACACACACAGCGACATTCGCCGGCTTTTTGGCCGCTCGTATCTTCGTCTCTGCGACCGTAAAGTTTCCGAGTATGACGCCCGCGTTTTGTATTATATAAACCGCGTGTGGCATGAGTATATATACTGCGAGCATGTGTATGTACTTTTCTACCCTTTTATGTCGGCAGGCGAAAGAGTGTGATGCATAAAGCCGCGGCTGCGACTCTTGCGCGCGCGCTTGCAAGCTGCATAATACTTTTCCGTCTTTAGGATGTTCCTCGTCGCGTTATATTTCTCGACGTCGTCTTGTCGTATGTGTATTATGGCAACTTTTGCGCCGGAAATTCCCGATTCGGTCGGATGTTTTTATGCTCATATAGTCGGGGTTTAGAAACACTGCGTGTCATCTGACGCTGGACGATATAAGGGAAATAAGTAGTAACAGGCATTTTCTGTCAGACGTGTAAAAAATGTTTCCAAGTTCAAATTAAAACATATATCCGCATCAGTGCTCATAAAAAAAACTCGATCCTCGTGGAGATTACACACAACAAAGCTAAGCAAATCATCATCCGCGCGCAAAAGTTAAGAGATATAATTTCATCGGCTAGAGCTTCATATCTCCCACGAGCTCTCGCGCAGCGACAAAAAAAAGCCAATCCTACGAGATGTTTCTCCACAAAACAATTTTTCTATTTCCCCCTTTTCCACTCCATCTCGCTCTATCTCCGTCCGCTATACTCTCTATCTACACACGGCGACCAGTTCTCTTACTCTCTCTCTCTCTTCCACAGCAGCAGCATAGCCTCCAGAGACTCGTGGATTTCGCCAACTGCGAAAGTCGTTCTCGCCTCCTTCCGTGATAAACTGCAGCGCACGAAAATGTAGGTGAGAGAGAGAGAGAGCCTTTGTCGAGGCGAGTGAGCGGAAAACTGCAAAGTGAAATTAGCCATGAGATTCGCGCCTGGGATTGGGTTTTATTATGTCCGGAATACTTTTGCTCGTGGTACACATCACGCGTATGTGCGATGACCGACTGTATTATTATACTATAAGCAGTTTCATACTGTGCGAGCCTTCGAACGACGATAAAAAAAGGGGGATGGATATATCGCGTGAGTCTATATACAGAGCTAAAATTAAAATATCGCTGATGCACGAGTGGCTCGCGTCTGTATACGAGAGAAATCGGCTTTTTGCGTGCGAGCTTTTACGGCTGGATTGAAAGAGCTTTAGATTTGAGTGGGAGCATTATTGAAAGCTATATATAATATTGCCCGGGATATTGATACACTCGACGGTTGGCACCGCTATTAAGCTTCAACGAAGCAATTCGTTTTTAGTTTTTTTTTTTATACGCCTCAATTTCATCGCAAAACTGTCTGTGCAACGAAAAATGCAAAATAATAAAAATTCCGCCTCTCAAAAAAAAAATCGCCGAGTCTGCGGTATATATACAACGCACAAGAAAGCTCGGAAGATCAGAGAGACAACGCAGCAGTTCCCAAATAAGACACAAATTTCGGTCCCTCGCCGACGCAGATTTTCGCGTCGGTCCCTCCGCCCCCATAAAACTAAGCGGCGCCGACGCTCCACCCCTTGCAAACACACTCTCTCTCTCTTACTCTCGGACTCTAATTATCTCGAATTCCCCCGTCGCTATAGTATGCACATGTATACTCCGCGTCTTTTCGGAGATACGACTGCGGGTTATCGCGCGCGAGATCGAGTGTAAGGAGACAAAGTGCTTCCGCAAGGTCAGCTGAGATGGGGGCGAATAAAGTGTATGTATTCGAGTAGACGACGATACAGACGCGGAAATGAGGGGGAGAAAAAAGAGCTCGATTGTGTGTATTATATACAAGTGTGTGGTGGGCTAGTGCGCGAGAGAGATGAAGACGTTATTGAGCTAGTGTAATTGTGCGTAAGAAGGAGTTGTTGTGGGCGTGAAAGAATCGCTTCTTAGGCGAGTAATTGCTGTGTAGTGCCAGTCGGAGATGAGCTTTATAAAGTTATACGATGACAGGAACAAAAGCGTGATAAGGTTTAATTTTGTTTTCTTGAAATAACGGTGTTCCAGCTCAGCGCGGAAGTAAAAGTTAAATTGTTTTCCAAGTATTAATCAAGAATCTTCAATCTACTTGGTACAGCAATTGACATTCGCGTATAGCCCGACTGTATATATTGTAGAGAGACTCAGAGGAAGACGGCTCTGAGCCAGCTTAACTGACGCGCACTAAACTAAAAACGAAAAGACGCCACTTTATTTGCTCGTTTTCCTTCGCCTCCCTGATTTTTCCCAGCCACTGCTTTTTTCCTTATCCCGGCCACGTCGACTTTCCGTTGCCTATATGGCTTCCTTTGTCTCTCACTCTTTCTCTCTGACTCTGCACTTTCTTCCCCGGGCCTCTTACTTAGCTGCGATGTTGTGTTTCCCTTGCTTTATTTCATTAGCCCCTTCCTTCATCGCACGCGCGCGAGTAGTAGCGCGCACTGTGTTTTCCTTTCTTTCTTATTTTCTCTTCCTCTTTCTCTCTTGTTCTTTCCTCTGCCTCCGTCCGCGGCTTCTCTCTCGCTATATAATACTCTAGACTGTGCATTTTCCCGTCGGCAGCGGCGGCGGCGGCTATCTCGAGTGTATTTATCCTCTTGTTGCCTATTTCCTTGAATAATGCATTCTATTATTCTCGCTGCAGTTTTCTTTCGGGGCCGCTTTCATTCTTTTCGCTCTACTCAACCGGGATATCAAGACTGCATTCTCGCGCCAGGGAGACATTAACTCGGTTGCAGCTTCTTAAAAATAAATGGGAGGGTTATATTTTGAAAAACAAAGAAAGAAAAACGCGAGCGATAAGACTTTTATAAGAAACAATAAAGATGTATAATATTTCAAGCTTAATTAAAATCTCGTGTATAGGAACGAAAGCAACATGAGAGAGAGAGCTACAACAGCAGAGAAAAGACGTTGTATATAGTCTCTGACGTTTCGTAAAATTTTCATGTTTCTCAGGAAAGCATCATATCCGTCCGTTTTAGTATAGCTCTCTCGACAAGCAGAGATATTACCGACTCTCTGAATTCTTATTTTCCCAGTGTCTCCATTAAGCACACAGACCTTTTCCCGCGCCGAGTACACAAGCTTTAATATACGAATTTGCTATTTTCCCCCCTTTTCGCGCCTCTTATAACAGTCCACTCATGACGGCGGCTTTTCCGCTGTTTCTCTTTTTTCCGCGTCTTTATCACCTTTCCATTTCTGCGCAGCTTTTCGCGTTTCCCTTTATATCCTCTACTTTATTTCACTTTTAGCTCTCACTGCATCTCTCTGCACTTTAGATTTCTTTCTTTCTCGCAAAGAATAAGTAAACGCATCCACTCAGCAAGCCGAGCATTTCCTGCTTCGCGATAATTGCTCATAAAACTCGAGGCTTGTAGTTTTTTCCTCTCTTTTGATCTCTCGCCGTATATATACAGCGTCAATGTTGTATCGCTGATTCTCAGCATTATTTTTCGTTAGATGAGAATTTTCGCCGCCGCCGCTATAATATATATATATCTCCGGGGAAAGACATTAAATATAATCCGTCACGTTCGCCGACAGCGACGGCGTGTTTTTCGCATTTGCGGGCCTCGCCTTCGTGAAATATCCTGGAGAGAAAGAGAGAAAAACTGTATATAGGAAAAAAAAGAAGCCCACCACGTTGAGGAGGCCGATAATGCGCTTTTTCCCTCCGGTACGTCGGCGGATGAGCTTCGACCAAAGAGAGAGAGAGAAAGAGGCGGCAATGATAAACGGCTCCTATCGTCTCCAATAAAAGCCACTCCGGAGAGATAGAGCGCGCGCGCGACTCTTGAAAATGACCTTATATTCTCGGACCGCGTCATCAATACGAATTAGCGAACGACGCGCTGAAATGGGAAAGGGAGAGGAGCTGAATTTTTCGACTGACGACGCCTATTTGGTTTATTTAGAGTATGGGGTTATAAATAACTATCAGCTCGATTTATCGCGCGAAACAGGTATTAGAACATGAGTATATTAACTCGTTTTAAAATATCATTGGCTTAGTGGAATCAGTGGATATTTAAATAGATGAGACAAAAATTGAAAGATACGTTATGGAGGTATCGAAATGAACGCCGTTGTTGACCAAAAGAAAATAAAATAAATGCACGAGTCGCATCACTCATTAGAGTTCATATATCCAAAGCGTCATTGTTGTGCTATGAAAAGAAAAGGGAAAATTGGCGTGAAAAATCCGATGCTCATAACAACGTCAGTCCAGCAATTTTCCACAGAGATGAAATTGCGCGCGGACGATTCAAAGGCGCCAAAGAGAGAGAGGAATATAAAAAATACGCATGTGTGTGCCGCCAGCGTATACGCGCGTCCGAGTCAAAGTGCGGAAAATCGGCTTACCGCGACGTATTACCACGTTTAAAAACAAAATAAAAAAATATAAACTTAATACCCGGGGCTGAAATTTGAAACATATAATATCCGGCACTTGTACGTGAAAATATCGCGCGAGTCGCCGATAAATTTATAAGTGTCCACGCGAGTTCTCCGATAACTTCAAAGTATAATATTTATCACAAAGTATATATCAAAGCGGAAATTCAAATATACATTCCAGGAAATACTGACAATAAAAATACATCAGTAGATCGAGACTCGTCGGAAATTATTATCGTGCATGCACGCGCTATGAATCTTTCCGAGAAGAGCGCGTGATGGCGCAGCGTCAAACGTTATATATCTATATATACACAAGTTCTATATAGGCGAGCTACACTGCCGCCGACGACGACTAACAAGAAAACTGGCGAGTCAGTTGCCGTACTCGATTACCAGCTCAGCAGAAGCAATTTCCCCGGCAAAAGCTCATCCCTTCTTTTTTCCCCAGCAGCAGCGCGTTTAGACGATCAATCGCGTTCGCTTCCGCGGAATTTTTTAATTTACCTCCGCGTCTGCGGATTCTCCGCAAGAAGAAGAGCGACAGACACACACACCCGCGATCCAACCTATTGCAGATCGTCGAGCTCTCAAGAGTGAGAGAAAGAGAAAAAGGCAGTTCAGCGAACGATTAAGAGAAGCGAACTATATATATGTATATAGGAGCCGCGTTATATATAGCTATATAGAGAAAAAGGGAGAGGGGAACAACACGACGAGACAGGATTAAAGTGGTTCGGTATCGCCGCTAACTAGATTAACCAGCTTGTTTCTAAGCTGCGGGTGGTGGCGCGCGAAGGGAGGAATCCACAACCTATATAGCTAATAGACTCAGCTGTATAACAGAACTCGCGGAAGGTAGTGATAGACAGGCGGTTAAAAGTTCGACGCTCATATAATAAGCTGTAGGTATATAAACTCGACGCAGCCGCTTATATGAAAATGATCTAGGAAATCTTACACCCCCGCGACTTATACCTATATAATTGGCTTCGCGAGCTTTCATGTCAACAAACGCCATGTATTAACGGAATTCCAAGAAACCCTCCGGCGTTCTTGAACCCGCATTTGGCATGAAGGGAAAAAAATGACGAGAAATGAAATACGGCGTTTCTCCCGCGCACAGCCGTTCTACTTGAAGCCCCAGACGTGCGGATGCGTGCCTTGATCCCGTTACACGAGCTCGGGTACGCGCAAAAAAAAAAGAAAAGAAAGAAACACTCGACTCTGTAGAGAGACGCCGGACACATTCCCGTAGCTGTTCATCAGACGCTGCTGCAGCTCTCGGAGAAACTGCTTACTGTGTATATATATGTATAGCCAGCTTTGTTCATTAAATTAAGGGATAATTTGATTTTCATCCGATCTCGCTCCGGGAGCGTGGCCGGCTTACTTGCGCTTGGCTTGGAATGAATTTCCCTGGTAGTTTTGCTTGGGGATTCCGAGAGGGAAAATGTTTTTCTAAATGTTAAGCTCTGCCCTGCGCATATTAGCCTCTTTGATGTTGCGCTCGGCGCGCACGGAAGATTACGCTTATATTTTTCGCTTGGATGTATATGACGGATAATTATTAAGAGCAAAATTTTAATCACTCTTTTGTTAATTAAATTCGCGAGTGGATAATTGAAAAGGAAAAAACGGCGGCAATTTTCCGAGCAAACGGAAGTTGACGCAAAAAGGTAATATACAAGAGATTGAGCTATACACTATACTTCGAGCTCGCAAATCACATTTTGCTGCACTCTGAGCTATACTACTCCGCGCAATATTCCTTCCAGCACGTTCGGCTCGTGTTGGTTAAGCGCTTTTTGGTTTTACCGGCCAGGGAAAGTCCGTAAAGCCGGTATTGCCGGCAGTTTAATGTTGACTCTCTTTTCATCGATGATTCTGCAGAAAAAGCTTATGGCTGTGATTCGACTATATACAGCATGTCGTTCCCAACATATGGTATATACTATACGAGCTCTTCCGTAAACTAATAATTTCCATCGGAGAAAGGCGCCCTGTGACCACTTTTCCAACTGCCGGGTCCTAGCGGAAGTTCCAAAAATTTATCCTCAGCAGTAGTATATATAGTCGAGACTCGACCCTCGTCGCTCGAAAGTTTGGCACTTAGCCGCCGCGCTCGTGGCTAATCCGGTTAACCGTCGCGACGTCGCGTATACGCTGCTGCTTTTTCCGAGCTTCGTCTCTCTATCCCTCGTCGCGCTTTTACGAGGGGCACTTCATCTTCGGCTACTGGCTCGGTCACTCTGTGCCAGTCTTCTTTACACTCGCGTGCTCTAGTACCTCGGGCTACGAGTGCGTGTATGGATATATCTATATATATATACGTACCCTCCGCTGCTAAATCAACAAGGCGACGAACGATTTTTCGAAATGTGTCTCTGTGTGTGTGTGGCTGCAGGTGGACGTATACTCTTGCTTTATATACGCGTGGATTACTACGGCTCTTTTAACGAGGATTGCGAGTTTGATGATTGGTAGTTTGTCTGGCCAAATGAACGAAAGCTCGCGGGTGTATGTAAAAAAAATAAAAAAAATTATGAGTAGTTTCGATTTGTATAACATTCGAGTTAACGCTGTTAATCAACGGCGAGTAGTGAATGTATACATTTCTGACTTATCCAGATATCTCGTAAGCTCTTTTGAACCATAAAAGCTCGACTCGTGTATATGCTCGTAAAAACATTTATGCTGGTACAGATGTGCGTTTGTGGCACACGCTTGTACGGGTGCGTGTACGATAGTAAAAAAGATTGGAAAAGAAGCCTTTTTTATACGAGAGCAAAGGCTGATAAAATTGAATAAAATACGCTTATCCGCTGGAACATGACCGAGTAAGCGAAATGCCTTGCTGTGTATGTATTTATTATATATGCACGCACACGAGGCGACGATATCAGATGTAAATACAGCTTTTTATATATGACTGTTTGGTGAATGGACTAAAGCGTATTATGCCAGTCTTTCTTGTATTTACTCTCACTGTAATTCACAGCTAAAAATTTAACGCTACCATTTTGAAAGAATCCAAATGTATAGATAAAAGACTTCCAAATATATGTGCAATGTATATTTAATTTACGAAACTACCATAATACCTCCATCTAAAAGCAACGACGAGCCGTGCAGTAGACCGAAGAAAATGAAAAATCACAATTAAACTTCAAACACTGATTAACTCCCAGAACACAGAGTGAATCGCGGGTACGAAATCTCCATGTTGATCACAAGCTAGTAGCCTTCCCACTAACAATATGGTAAATATTCATCCCTCCAGTCTAATGAAGAAACGCAACAACAGCTCGTAAACACGCTGCTGCACCCTAAAACGCCAGCCGCGAACAACACCCTCGAGGACGACCTCCTCTGCACACACTCCATAAATCACACGTATAACACACATCCACACGGCTTTTTCCAAGACTCCGCGAGAGTCTATCGAAGCCGTATTCGTGTTTACAGCTTGTTAGCCATCGCGATTACGCATCGTCGACTTTGTTTCCTCCGAAAGCTGCTGCTGCTGTCGTTGAGTTATGGCTTGACTTTATCAGCTAGTGCAGCGTAGTCGCAGCTCAACTTGGGCCATTACGCGTTACTCGCCTATAATCTAAATGCGAATCTAACGAGGCTGAGTCGTCGTGAGGCTATATGAGTGTAACGGCTTCGAGAGACTCATCGGCTGCGTTGATCTCATCGATGAGCTTTACGTTAGTGCAGCTTTATGAATTCTCTTCTGAACGCATACAGTGTACTTGTAAGCTTTCGTTAGAAAGCGTGTATGCATTTATCTATGTATAACAGGCTTTTTTTGTTAATTCTGCTTAATTTTTAGCACTGTGCATTGATTCGAGGTTAGAACGTCACTTTTATTTAAGCTGGACACACATATACCTTCATCTCGAACAATATCTGCAAAAAGCAAACCCAATAAAATTTATAGAAAGTGAATTTCAAATTCAATTATACTTCTTTGATTGCTCACCATTTTCTAAAACCTCACCAATCAATCGACAGCTTTTTCCATACAACGTGTACATGTATATGACACTTCAAATCTCCTTATGCAGACATCGATACAAGTTCGTCCAGCATCGGTATTTTCATCACACGCTAGGCGAATATCCCCCAATCGATCCCAGCAGTCTACCGTGAATGCGTTCATTTGCCCGGCACATAGAAGCCCGCAGTTCGCGGTCGAAATTTTCATATAACAACCCGTACACAAATCCCCCGGTCGACATCTGAAAAAATCCAGCTCTCCGCAATATTCCGCGAACGGTCGTATGTTCTAGCTGCAAAAAAAAAAGAATATTTTCAGCCTCCACCTGTATACTATATAGACTGCGTTCGCGCGAGCGGCAAATTGCGGCGCGATTCAGCGTTTCCGATGGGCAACTCTCGTTCCCGATGAAACTTTATGCCGCGCGTGTGAATTTATGCCCCGTAATTAGCGGCCGAACTACGCCAGAAAGCTCTCTCTCTCTCTCTCTCTCTGTCGAATTTATTTCGGTTTATCGGAGAACTGATTAACGCCGGGACTAGCAATGAAGTTAAAAGCCTCCGTTGTATGCTGGCTTTCGTGCGCGTGCAGCTCGAGCACACGAGAAGTTACGCGTCGCCGCGCGACGGTTATCGAAAATTGATTAGCGATTTCCGACTGTTTGCTCATATTCTATGTTGAATTTGCGAATTTCCAGCCGTGATTGTGCCCTATACACTCTCGAACACGGCGTTTTGCCTCTGATGCTTTTGCTGTATAGTTATATATGTACACGACATCATCATCAAAAAGTTCAATAACACTGCGGGAATAAAACTCATTACACACAATGCGTGTGGAAGTAAATTTACAACAACCCCTGGAGCTTATTATAATTCAGTCGGCTTCGCAGACGTATTAATTAAAGGGGAAAGAAATAAGGGTTGGCCGCGTCCGAAAAGCGGTGTCATTAAAGCCATTATACCTATATATACACACGGGAGGTCATAAAACGACGACGCCCTTTTTAATGAGCCGTTGTTTGCAATTTTCATGATAAAAACAGATTCTCGAGATTGCATTCGCACAGAAAGTCACGTCTGTACTCTCCGGCCGGTAATCGATGCATGAGCGAAGCTGTGGCCGCTCCGCATGTCAATGTTTCATTCGCGAATAAGCCGCCACCGCTTGTTCTCCTCTATCCTTGAACTATCGATCAGACACAGAGGCTGCGCGCACGAGGTGGCCGGTCTATATATACCTATATACATGTATATGGCTAAGGCCGAGCTTGAAAAAGAGACACGGATAAATAGCGCGAGGAAGTACGTATTGTATAGAGTGATGCAACGGAGATTCCGATTCGGCTTGTTGCGGATTTCGCAGCTTTCGGTGTGAGCCGATGTATTAATCAGGCCGAGGTATAACTGCGTGGGAGTATACGGAAAGATTTATGCTCGATAAAGAAATCTTGATGGATGAATTATTGTCGAGAGCTTTTAGGTAGGATGATTCAATTTCCATAGGAATATTACTTATATAGGCTGGACACAATAGTGTGCTGGCTCTGAGTGAAGATAAGAAAAATAGGGGTCGCTTATATATGACGGGAAAGCTCATATTTTTGTGCCCCCCTTTTTTTTCTTTTTCTCGATCTATCAAGGGAAGGATCTTCGGGTTTGATTTATTCGATATTGATTACTTCTTTTGATAAATTTCGCAAAGTTTTTATTTACTCGTTCTTCGTTGAATATTTCACGTATTTCATGCCTGTATATATCGTGTGCCTCGATGAACGTTTATTATTATAGAAAGCATCCATTTTAACTTTTCAATTATATAACGCTATGGCTCTATTATAATTATGTAAATTGACTAGTCCAAAGTTCGACAGCACTTCAATTAAACCTTTTAAACTGACATGCAGCGGAATGATTACCTGGAATATCGACTCCATCTATAACACAAACATAATCAACGGTTGTTTGAATATACTTTTCAGCACACTAGCCTCGCTTCTAATAATTCACTAACTCTACAGTAGTAGAGTCGAGCTTTTCCGTTATTTACATAAATATATTTCAGAAAGTTACACAGACTTGTAGAAGAATTTTTATATTTCAAAACAAACATCCACAGCAAACTGAGAAATCAAGCTTGCAGTTTTGCTTGGCATCACGATAAAATACGTGGCTTGCTATGAATCTGCTCGAAATAACAATTTGCACGAATTAATTATAAGAGTGTGCAAAAAACTTTCTGCAGCAAAAAAAAACTACATCAACTTGACACGTCCGGCAAAGAAAGTCAGGAACTACGGTATTAAACAACATTTCAGCGAACAAAGTGCTCTCGTCTCGTCTCTCTGTGTGCAACATTTTTCGTTCTTCTCGCGCCTGATGCGTCTTTTACGTCTCTTTGTTGTCGGCGTCGTCTCGCACAGGTCAAACGTGAGCGTAAGCGGATTAACGCGAGCCCGTGCGAGCGTTACTGAGAAAAGAAGCCGCAGTGTCGAGCTTAAGGAGATTTCCTTCGAGCTTTCCTCCTGCTCTCTCTCTCTCTACGTCTCGTGTCTGTGCTGTAAAAGAAATTAGAAAATGTTTGTAATCTACAGGAATACGTGGATTCCGATGTGCCGGCCTCGCTGGCTTTTCTGTCGTCTTTAATTCAATTTCATTTTCATCAAGGCTTTGAGCAAACCTTGCTCGCGATTCAATTCAATTTTGCTAATCCACGTCGTGGAGAACATTGTTGTACACGGACTTACATATAAATTTTATAAAATTTTGTAAATCCATATACGTATATATACCTAAATAGCATTAATTTCAGCTTTAGCGTATGTAAGCACGTGGCAAAGGCTGATAGAACTATTATAATCGCTCAGCTAAGTAGGAAGTATTCAAATTTCCTAGCTGTTATATAATGCAAGTCAGCAAATTCGTTTTTCCCTTGTCCTTATCTCGCTCATTAAATTCGTCTTAAATTTGCAAGGAGCACGAGCGCGCTCGCGGGATTATCTGGATAATTTCGATAACGACGCAAAAAAGCGGATGAACTGCAATGTAGAAGAGGGCGATTCTGTATGGAGATTAGCTAGGTCATACTTATGACTTCCGGGACAGCAGGGGAGTACGAAGAAAAAGAGTTTAACGAAGTAAGAAGGAGCTGGTGTATACTTAGTATGTGTGGAAATATTTTTAAAGTCGATAGTCAGAAGGGTAAGAAAGTGTCAAATTTTCAAAATAGGAGCACACTTTTCTAGCTTAATTTTTCTTGTTCATTTATGTCATATAATGTAGAAAAAAACAGTAAAAAACGAGAAAAGTTCTTTGTGAACCTGTTTTGTCGGTCATTCAAATTATACGAAAAGTAGCCATCATTCAACGACCTGTACTAATTTAAAAAAAGAAAATTATTATAAACAGTCTCTTAGGTATAGCGAAAAATCACGAAAAAAAGAAAAATCACTTGATTTTTTACCCCTCTAACTAACGATTTTAAAAAGTTTTCCTCGTATACTGAAAAGAGCGCGTCGGTGCTCGTGGTAAGAATTAAACTAAGCACGGGTCAGGCAGGTAGAAAATAAAGCAGCTAGAAATCATAGGGGTTTGAATAATATGTTTGAAATATGCATGTTTATGGATGCGTAATTTACACGTAGAAATAAAATGTATTATATTTTACGTATTAAATTTTTAAAATTGTAAAGCCTTTAATGGAATATGATAATTGATATATAGTGTCGTGAATTTTTATTATTATTATTCTTGCATAGAGTTAAAACTCGGATTTAAAAAAGCACCTTTATACACTTGACTGATTGCGACTTAAAGTAGTATACAATTTAGAGGCTTAATACATCGTCTGCCATCATCTTTTTACTTGTGAATTTTTATTATTCTCGCCACAAACAATATTATACAGTCCATAAAGTTTTATGAACCCAATTATAGTGCTTTAAATAAGTATGCTAATCATTTAAGTAGAAAATGTCTCGCTCCGGTCAGACGTTCGTTAAGTGTAATAGACGCAATAACCTCGTCATAAAATCCTTTTCCTTTTTCTACCCTAATACCCAAACACCGTCTCCTAAACTCACAAGGCAAACGAACAAACACCGCCGTGTAAAAAAAAGCTCTATATACCTCATATATAAAACGTATATATTCTCAGTCCGTATATCGAACAAAAGAGTCGAGACACGCTTCTCGCGAATGTTCTGGCCTCACAGTATACATAGCTACTACCGGTCGTTCGCGAGTAGAAGCGTTTAAGTCGTTGCGTGTGGCGCCAGAGCGTCGGGCGACTGTACGATCTCCCTCGGCAGTATAATTCAACGGCGCCGCGAGTTCATCGGCTTCTGAATAAGCTCGCGAGCTTTTCTCCAGCAATGTCTACATACGTATATATACGTATAGCGTGCAGCCTTTCCCTCATCGCGATTAATAAGGGACGAGGGCGCATCGATCGGCCTGCAGACGAAAAGACGCGAGTTCGATGGTTATTGCTGCTGCTCGTAAATATTTACGAGTCGCTGCTTGGGAGATTCTTACGATGGCCCAAGTGTGTGTGTATATATAGTGTAGTAGCGAGCTTTAGAGCGCAATGCCTCGGGATTGTTCTGAAATTTTACTGCTCTGTGTATAATTGCTGGGCAAAGAGAGAGAGAGAGAATAAAGGACTATATCGGGTCGTTAATTTACTTTGGAAGGAAATTCGCGGTAATGGGACGAGGAAGTCGTGGCGGCGGTATAACTGCGTAATATATACACGGCGTACCGTCGACTTGATGGTTCGAATGTTTCGTGTGTATTATGATTCGATATAATATAATAGTGAAGAGGACGCGGAGAATATTATAAAGCGATTGAATGGGTTATATTCCGCAGTATTTCGTATAATTACTGCTGACTCGTTTGGAGATTGTGCACTAATACGAATTTAATAGTAGTTCGATATTCGATTGAATCGTTCGTATTGAGGAGAGAGAGAGAGAGAGAGAGAGAGAGAGAGAGAGTTCGTTGCGTCTAATAGTGACACTAACCCACGAACAGTAGAATAAACTATATATACTGCAGGTTTGTGCTAATTCATTTTCCTGCTATACTGATTAATCCGCGTTATCGACGATCGAAAATATACTGTCGACTTTATCAATTATTAATGACTCTCCAGTACAATAAAACTAATTACGTGTATATATCTGGATTTATATACTCGTTCGCGTTATCGTCTCTCCTCTATCAGCAACAAAAACAAACGGCAACACTAATCTCCCGTCCCCAATGTTTGTCGAAAACACACATACGAAGACTGCGAAAACAGCGCAGAAGAAAACTCGGCATCAGTGTTTACGAAACGAGCCCGCGTGCGTATGAATAATGACTATAATAGGTGTGTGTTTGTTCAAATTGACTTGGCTTTTGGGTGTCCGTGAAATTTCATATGGAACGTGTGCAAGCTGAGGTATATAGCGACGAGGAAAAAAAAGGCATTGTGACGATGTCGGAAAGTTTCCTCCGTATAGCTTATAGCCTCGCCACGATCGATAGGGGTGACTCATCGAGGGCGGTGACAGTACACAAACTTTTCCTCTTTCTATTTTTTCCCCCACTGGGTTTTCTTACACGCGCCGCTGTACTTTCCCGGCGGCTATTAGGTACGTAATGACGCCTCGCGCAAGCGTACACGTTGTCGTGTATATATATACGCGTATAGCACGTATTATAAAGTGTGTTGTATGCAATTTTAAGTATAGATACTTTTAATCGTACAGGAAGATCAAAGACTATACATACCGATTCGTATTATCAAGTGCAAACCGAACTGACCATTCCACTCTCTTTCCGGGTTTCCATTTTTCACCTTCTCTTCCGTCCGCTCTTTTTCCTCCTATCCTTCTCCCGGGGACTTGTACTTGTTCTAACACCGAAAGCGTGTCCAAACTTTCAAACTCCTCGCGAGAGAGTCCCTCGGGAGAACGCACCAGCTTTACTTACTTCTCTTTTTTTCTCTCCCCTCTTTTTCTTTCACTCCTTCTTCAGCCGACACGGCCCCGTTTTGCAGTTCTGCAGATTGCCAGTCTCGCGCTGCTTTCTTACGCGGAAAAATGCAAAGTTTCTTAAAGTGACGCGGTGTAAAATGTCGAGCGGAGTTGCTTTCTCCTTCTTTCCTTCTTCGCGGCACTACTCGATTGAAACAACGTTGTTGTTTGTTCTTTTTTTTCTTATCGAGTTTGATTTAGAAGCGTTTGTCTGCGACGCGCTGGACTGGAATCGATTTATCGTTAGAGATTATTGTATTACTATAGCTTCGAATGTATACACTTATATATTGTGTATATGGGAAACGTGGATATGAAACCGGTGGGGTATCCACTTATTTTCTCGGAATCGCAGAAACTTTACTAATTGGGTTTCTTTGCAAAATGTGATTTTCATTTTCTAGAAAAGTTGGCCACGCTGTTCTCGAGTTTCATTAAACTTTGCATATTTTGATGTAGTTTTCTTGAACTTGCGTATAGAACTTTGTAACCAAACTTATTTTCTTAAACTACTCATAAATACATGCCGTTGGCCGAATATATACTTACATTATGTCAAGTGCTGTGACAGAAAATCTAAAGACAGTAACATTTACTAAAGCTGGAAGTTTATATTTTTTATAAACAGTGGAATCGATTAGAATAAAAACTCGTAAGAAACCCCCACGCTAATTTTTATTATGAACATCAGGAACAAACTAGCTGTGGAGAAAAGTCTATAAAACTCTACGAGTTACAAAAGCTCCCTATAACAAATCTGTAAAAGTACGCAAAGTCAGTAGTAAAGCTCAACGCAAGTCAGACGTCAGCCGTAGGCACAGTTAAATAAAATTAATAAATTATTCTCGGTTACAGAGAACGGGCTGCTCTCCTTCGAGAATCCAAACTACCACCTGGACCCAGCACGACTGGACGACGCCCTGAACAGCAATGAGAACGGCAGTTCCTTGTACGACGAGCTTTATCAAGAACTCGTTGGTACCGGTGGTGGCGGTGGTGTGAACGAGATGACGGGCAGCGGCACAAGAGTCCAAGGACGACGCGCCTACGCATCTCTCGACATCGGCAGTATGGGTGTCGACGTGACCCAAGGACCCCTTACCCAGGACCCAGCCAATCTCGACGCCGCCGACAACAGCGAGAACCACAATCACGGGTTAGTATCTTTTACTTCTCTACACGAGGTTATCAGGTATTGTAATAACGAACAAGGAGGAAATTTAAAATACGCCCCCTTAAGGGGCATGATGATGGACAATTTTCTCGTCGTTAAAACTTTAATAATTCTTACGGCAACGGATCAGCCACCGAATGCGCCAAGTTTAAAGAGGCAATTTACCCTACTCCCCCAGTGAAAAACAATGACTTATACCTATATATTCTCGTTCGTCTTACGCGTTTTTCGGCTTTGAGTTTCGAGGGAAAGCGCGCGGGAATCGAATTTACGCGGGCGAAGCGCCATTACTGGCTTTCAGGCAAACTTCGTTATAACGTCCGCGCGCATAGAACTGGATGGGGTCGAGAGAAGGAGAAAGGGGTGTGCGCCTAAAGTCACGTCGTTTACCTCGTTTTCATACTGTTTCCTTCGGGTACAGGACGAGAGAGAAGGGATGATGCGATTTCACGAAGCGCATAATGGCCGCGTTTTGTCGACTATATGTACTCTGTGTATAGCTCTTTATACAAAAGCGATGCAGCGGGCGAATTTAACGCGCGCGAACGACTCGATTGTTCCACTGATTTTCCATCTTCGCTTTGGGAAGCTTTAACTCTCTGCGAACAGCGATAAATGCGGATTTGAGTATAGTTTTGTCGATTATAGTATACACTCGTGTAAGGTATGCATATATATATAGAGCGATGCGAGTATGCATAAGATGAGGTGATTATAACACTGTGCTAAACTGAATTATAAATGACTACAAACGCTTGATTATATATGCTAATGAATATTTATAAGATAAGCTTCATTAACGCAAAGCGCGCGCATACTCGATCTCGTGTTATTTCTGCACTGCATTGAATTTCACACTCAACTGTAATACCACATACTAATAAGCAGGATCAAAAGAACACTGTGCAGTACACCTATATACACGACGTCAATTTAACATCCAGAAAAGATGAAACAGCTCGCTTTAAACAGAGGCAAAAAGATTCGAGCCAATTGCCTAATGAAATCCGGCGGCGGACACAAAGTATAGTGTCGCGCGCGAAAAAGTGACCACCCCCGAGCAAATTGAAATTAACGAAGGGTAAAGAGCCCGGTTTCAAAAAAATAAGCCTCGACCGTCCCCCCGGAAACTTCATCATCGTGTAATTGGGCTCGACGATAATTAGACGCTCACAATATGCGCGCATTTAAGCAGCTGGCTCGTGACGAGAATATTATTATTCCGAGATGTATGTCGTGGTTACGTATACATAACGAGAGGGCGTTTGCGTGCGGTTGTCCAAAACTCGCTTGCGTATATACATTTCGGAGTCTCTTTCTTCTTCTTCTTCTTCTTTTTTTTGCCGCATTGCGCGTGCTAGTTCTTCTTCTACTACTTCCAACTACTCCATCCGCTTCTTACACATTCGTGCTCACGTACTTGTTTACGCTCGAGGAGATTTAGTCGAGAGTACTGGCGGCTTGATGCGCTGGATATGTATACGTGTGAACGTCGAGTTGGGATTTTACTCTCTGCGCGACTCTTCTTCTTCTTTTTACCATCAAGCTTATGCACGCGGAAGTGATTAAATAGTAGTGTGTCTGTAATATTCTATGAGAAATAGTAGAGCAACATCAGACAGCGAAGAATCAAAAACCGATCGATCAAAAAAGCTCGAGGTAGAGCCGTAAAGAGTATATAATTTACGATTAAAAGACGCCGCACATAAAACTCGAGCAATCATTCACTCGCGCGCAGAAAAAAAAAGTATAGTACAGCGCGATAAGACGTGCGTGCCGCGATTGAACAAGCCTGTGTATATACAGCGTAGGTCGTCCAGACACAGCTGATGCCAGGAGAACGAAATATATCGTCGTCGTTATCCCACGTCGGTACGGGCTGGTTGTGTGTGTGTGGAGCGAGTCACTTATGTCTCGATTTTACGAGATTCCCTCGGACTATATACATATATACAACGTATGCGCAGCGCCCATGCTTTCATATTTTGCGACGTGCGCCGAGGATCAGCGAACTGTGTATATATGCCGAGCCTTTACGAGGTGTAAAGTTTCGTTTAAGCTACCTTCGCCGCCAAGCTGCTTGAAATTAGTCGGTCGACGATGTGTTTATCGGTGAATGAAGAGGTGTTTCACGATGCAGCGCAGTTTTTAACGATGAGGTTATTCTTCTTTTTTTTTGCTATAATAATAATGGGCGGATGGCGTTGACGGTTTGCTACTGATCGTACAGGTGTTTAGTGTACTTGATATTATGACGTTTTGTATTATAATAAACTGGAAACTGTTCTTAAAAAATACGAAAAAATATAAAAAATAACTGCGGTAAAATGTAATTCACAAAAATACATTTCTATAAAATAGCCTACTCTCACCGAAATAACTTTTCAAAAGTACCGTCCATAAAAGGGTTTCTCACGGGGTCGCGGCCGTAGATGCGATCTGCGGCGTCGACGTCAAAAAAAGCGGAGCAAAAAAAAAAGACGTCGACGTTTTTACTCAAAGATAAGCTGGAAGTCGGCTGTCCCTTGACATCACGAGTGTTGAAACGTCGTATATTTAGACGACGCTTGCGAGATCCATAAATAATTCGAGACTTGCAAAATGCATCACATATACACGCCAGGATCAAGACACGCCTCGAAAAGAGCCTCGTCTATTATTTATAATAATCGCGCTCGTCCGAAACTGTATTATAAATTTTCCCGCTCACTTACCATTTGATCAAGCTGCTTTTGCGACCTCATTAAAAGTGCCTTTCTTGCATAACGAGCCTCATTATATGAAAGAGAGCTTTCGAAACAAAACCTGAGAGATAAATTTATACCCGCGGCAGTGATCTAGCGGCTGACATCAGAGAGAAAGAGAAGCAGCTGACCCGGGATCGCGAAACAGAGGGGGGGGGGAATAATTACAGGGCCGTAGGAAAGTTGTAGGTCGCGCTCCTCTCTCGCATTACGAAGTGGAAGTACGCGCGCTTGCTTCAAATGGGGACTACTGCGGAGAGAGAGATAGAGCGCAACCGAGCGAATACCGCAGGACGTCCTAAAGGGGGTCAGAGACCACCGACACCGTGCATACGTATATATATATATATATATATACACATGCAAGAAAGAGAGAGATATATACCTATATATACGTGTACATGGAGGTCGTTGGCCCGCGCGCGATTATTCAGCGATTCCGCTCGACTGCAAAGTGTAGGGTCTGAACATTGTTCGGGTGCATGTAGACTCGCGAGTACTACTCCCTCTCGATTCCTGCTGCGGATCGCGAGTATAGTGCACGCGCGAATTTCGAGGCTGATTGCCTCGGGGACGACGCGGCGGCCCGGTATATATAGTATATTAGACTTTGTTTCGCGAGAGAAACGCCTGAGGCGACGCGTTCTACCGCCCATCTCTTCGCTGTGTCTGTGTGAAGTAGCTGTGTACTATATAGCTGCGGATTGCGCGGAAAGAGGATTATTCTGATGAGAGGCCTCGCGAATGATCCATCCTAACTGCGTCTGACGTGCAGTAGGAGCATCGTCGTTGTGTGGGATAGGTATTATAAGGTATATATAGGTATATACACAAGTTAGTTGCTGGATCGATACTTTCTTTTTCGAAAGCTCGACTGTGAACACGCGAAAAGGGTATATTTTCCTAAGAAAAGAAAAAAGAACTTCCGTTCTTCATCGCGTGGAAAGGGCCGACGCATAGGAAAAAAAAATGTCAAGTTGCCATTGATTTCCACGAGTCTGCACCTCGTCAACGCAGTCCTCAAGCCACGAGTCTCTCTCTCGGCTTTGAACCTTGCCAACTTCCGCTTCAGTGCTTTCACCTCGCTCTATCTCTCTCTCTCTCTCTTTCACTCTGCCATCGTTTTCTCCTCTTCTCTCTAGCAGCTCGTTCCCAGCTTTCTCTCTCTCTCTCTCTCTCTCTCTCTCGTCGCCGGCGCTTACTTTGTCGTTTTTACGTGCAGTACACGCGGCTGCAAAAAAAAAATACTGCAAAATGTGGAAAATGAAAACTTACATTTTTAACAAGACGCGCGTTGTTGCAGAGTGCACCGGAAACCCGGCGTGTCGTTTTTTTTTCTTTGTTGCTCGCGAGCGTATTATTTTGTAAAAATATTTAAATATAGCCACGTGTAAAAAGCGATCGGAGAAAAAACTCGCGTTTATTATTAGCAGTTTGCCATTATCGACCTTCTAAATTTATCTCCTGATTCAACATACATACATACATACATACAGGAATAAGATATGTATGTATGTGTAAGTTTCTCTTTGACACTTGCGCCCTCAGTCCGAGTCTATTTTGCACTTGAGACTCGCAGGCGTCCACACTGGGACGATCCGGATCTGCGTGTGTAGGTGTAAATACGAGCTCGAGTCATATCCTCTTTGTAGATCCGCCTACGTAGAAATCAAAAGCGAAAGCCGAGGGTCTAGTGCGCGTCTCCGCAGCGTAAAGGGACAGACAAATTGCGGCTCGTGTGTATAGTAATATACATTTTGCTCTCTCTTTGCCGGAGGCACAAAGTTTCTAGTGTTGGTATTTCGATATGGTAATGTCGTACTTTGAGCAAGTGGATGCTTCGTATATATATTGGAGAATAAAAGCGTTATGCGGCTTATTTATTTTTCGAATTATTCTCTCCGTTCAATATTTACCGTCGTTTATACAGTTAAAATCACGCTTGGATAAATCGATAATTTCAATTTCAATTTTGTATTGCAATGAAATTCCAATGCATCGATAAACAAGCAGTATAAGCCGGCCGGCTCTGATGCAGAGAAAGAGAAATTCCGAGTAATGAGATGCCATCAGAAGAACGAAAAAGCATCCATCACAATGGTCTATAGAATCTGAAAACACAAATACACCGACGGTTTCATTTCTGCTTTCCTCCTCATCCATGTCATCGGTTCATTATTCCTGCGTTTTCTCGGTTTGTGTGCGCGCACGACCGCATCGATAACTTCCCCATTGATCCCCATATCTCTCTTTCTTTTTCTCGTATACCCCAAGGTATATGTATATGCATTCATTCGCCTTTTGCTCCACGCAATTCTCTTCGGCTTTTTGTATATATATATATAGCACGACGACTCTCGCTTCATTCGATTTCGACGTCCCCTCCGGTCTGGTCCTCTCTTTCCTTTCATCGGGGCAGGTTTGGCTGAAATAAAGGGATGGCAGAGAGATTTATCTTCAGCAGCAGAGAGAGAGAGAGGGATCCGAAGCAGCCTCTGGGCTTGCTCCGTTGTCTCTCTTTGTTTTTCAGTCTCGCGAACGATTTGTTCGGTTGTTTAAAGCGGATTCCTCGGCGTTGTTTGAGGGGAGATCTCGATGAATTGCTTTTCTCGACGAGTTTTTATTTTACACGGTGTTTTTCGGAAGGCTTTTATTGTTAAGAGAAGATATAGCTTTTTCCGCATATATACAAAAATAATGATAAATTAACAATTTCGTGTGTATCGATTTCAGGGCGTACACAGAGTTCCGTGGATTTTGTATTAAATTCGAGCTATTGATCGCGATTATTTTAGACCGTCCAAATTGGGTCGCTTCACTCTGTGCATGTCGAAAAACGTTGACCTGTGCTACTTAAAATATACTGAAATATATATTAAGCACGCTATAATTAGATTCACACAGCGATAGCGGGTCGTTATTAAAATCTTTCGAGAATTAAACGAAAAAAAATTACCTTCAGAAACCTATATATATACATGTATCTAGAAGACACAAAGCCCTTTCGCTCTAAACGGAGATTTGTTTCTCGCAGCTATAAGATAAGAAATATGAAAAAAAAAAAAAAAAAAATGCCGGGACGCGCAGCAGTCTAAAGATCGAGATTTTGCCAGTGGCAGAGAGTACAAAGCATATAGTGGAGAAGCAGCTAAGAATAGCTGGACGGGTTAAGGAAAGAACGAGAGGCCTCGAGGAGAATACAGTGGCAAGAGAGGGAGCTCGAAAAGGAAGTGACGCAAGAAGAGAAGGAGGAAGAGAGGCCGAGAGCAACGTCCGGCCGCGGGAATGTGCCTCTCTCTCTCTCTCTCTTTCACCCCGGGAGAATGCACTCTCTCGATAAGGCGCTGCTGCTGTCCGTCGCGTCGCTTTGCCCCTTTCTTCTTCTTCTTCTTCTTCTACGAAGCTCTATTGATTGGTCTGCGGCACATTCTGTATTGGATTCCCTCGGTGTAATCTCCATCGCCGGTGTAATTCTCTGCGTCTTCTCCTCGCTAGTGTCCACTATATATAGTCCCTCACATATATCGACTATTTTCGCCGCGGCTATATACTCTCGTGCTAGATCTGGATGTCTGTTGGTTGCGGTGCACTGGTTGTTGGCTGCCAGTTTCGTGCGGGACGACTCTGTGTGTGTGTGTGTTATACACATGGCTCTGCATGTCATTATCATGTGTTACGCGGTCGCTCGATTCTTGCAGCTAAACCGGCTGCTGCTATACTGCTGAATTCATAGGACGTTATGAGGCCTCTTTTATGGTTAATTAGTACTTGTCATACGACCGCTTCGTGGTTTTGTCCCATTAGTCCCAACTAATTTCACTCGCTATTTGAAAAATCATGTATAGTTTAGCCGATAACTGTACGCGCTGCTTTTCGACAGTCGCGACGATTATAGTAGAATTTCAATCAGAATGTCCGATACGGTATCTAATTATCGATGCCCGCACTGATCTAATTTAGCGCATCGGTGCCTGGAATAGTGGGATTTGATTAACTCTACACAATTTTTATATATTCGGTATGCAAAAAAATAAAGTAAATAAACGTACGGATAAACCGTAAAAAGCTCTCGAGGTAAAAAGTAAAAAAAAAATCCCATACAGCGTGAAAATAAATGCATAAATATCTCTGTGGTCGCGATGCGGTTTAACAAAAGCCTCGCCCGCATCTCTGTTCCCTTCCTCTCGCGCGTTTCCTTTCACGGTTTTTTCACTACGACAGTCTTTTTCGCGCCGTTATCGCGTCGTTGCGTCCGCGTATATATATATTTTTTTTTCTGAAAAGAAACGCGCGACAAAGCCTCGAGTTTGTCGAGCCGAAAGTATACGCGGCTATTCACTCGCTTTGTGCGGGGTGTTTCGATCTTTTGTGCGCGAGTAAAAGCTTCGACGACGACGACGACGTCTGGGTCGCTTACCCCGCGATTGTCTAGCTCAGCTGTATTTTAATTGTCTACTGGCACGTTTTCGTCTTTTAAATTTTCACACGTCACTTTTCGAAAAGTGTTCTCATATACATATACACAGGAAGAAAAAGAAAAACGATGTTTTCCTAGCGTATATAAAAGCTCGCGTTATCGATCGGTAGCCACGAGTGAGTGTCGGTATGTGGGAGCGCGCGTCAACGATTCATTCGAGTCGCGGGGGGTATACTGCCATGTTAGTGCGACTCGTCGGCTCGTGGCTTACATTAGATTCGCACTGCTGGCGCGCTGATGTTACAGCAGCGACGAGTATAGAGTGTAATATAGGGAGGAGATTCGAAAGTTTGCCGACGCGCGCGCACCCCCTGATGGTCGCTTCATCCCCCTCGCGCGTAATTTTTTCCGACTCGCCTATATATGTTGTCTGGCGCTCTTTTTGCCAATAGTCTGGCGTAATCACATTCCGGGAGTCACGGGTATATATTGTATTCGCGATGAGTCATTACTGTGTAGTGATGGAATATTTGTCGGTGATTGATGTTATTGTTTTATCGTGTATTTTGTTTCGCTAATTTTGATAGAGGACTTGATGTTGGGAGTTGAATGAATTTACGAACGTTAACAATTCGATTTGAAGAGCAATATGCGACTGGAAGTTTTTATTTATTTTAGATAAACCAATAAAGTTCGATTGTTCGATGAAGTTTTCGTAAATCCATATAGCTTTCCGGACGACTAGCGCCAATTTCCACGAGCAAACGCAGCATGTTTACAAGTTCGTAAATAACAACGAACAATAACGCTCGAATAATCCAAAATACAAACGCACATTACCCAGCATACAACGCATAAACTGCTACTAATATCGCGATTAAGTAGTAAAGCCCGAAACCAGTCCGGCGAGAGATCCGCATAGCGATAAATTAATTTTAATTAAAACCGTAAAATCCGAATGGCTAATTTGGCCGGCTTCTTACATCCTCTAAATTGACGCTATCGTAAATCACACGTCGCATATAATACTGTTTCGCTAATACTCCCGCACAGTAGCATCAGGGCGCCATGCGAGAACGTGGGCGGACTCGAAAACCCCCGAATCATCGAAATTCGCGGTATCTATACTACAGCGAAAGCCATTAAATCGAGCGAGAAATTTCTCAAAATCCACTGCGCAAACTCGCACGTTACGAAACAGCTCGACGACATAAATTTCGAAAATTCAACGACGAAGACAGCCGACGGCGTGTATTATAATCTTCACCGAAATCCAACTGCAGCAGAAGCAAGAAGGCGCCAGTCGAGAAAGGGAGAGAGAGAGCAATATAGCAGATCAGCACGCGATGAGGAAGAGAGAGAGAATGACGTAAGCAGGAGGGAGTTAACGTAGAGAGCCGAAAAAGGCCGAGGACAGCCGAGTGACGCTTAGGGTAGGAGCTCGCGCAGCCGGCGGCATCCAGTCCGCGACCCGACGTGCAGGGGCTTGCGCGCAGGCCTCGACGAGCCTCTGCAATTTTCATATATATACATACATATACATGCAATAGCGAATATCGTGGGAAAAGAAAAAAATTTATAGGAAAACGCATACATCGAGTGAGTCCCTCAGCTTTTCTTTTTCTCCTTTCCCGTTATACTCTTAAGTGCGTCGCGAAGAGTCTGCACACGGATGCTTCTCGAAGTCGAGCACTGCTACATCAGAGCGTGTGTGTGAGAGAGAGAGAGAGAAAGCGGCGTTACTACGTCACTGCGGGCGCCTGCACCGCTTCGTAGGATTCAAGATTATCGAGCGAGAGGGAAAGGGTTGTTGTTGCGGAGGAGGAGGAGGAGGTGGTGCCGCTTTCTATAACATCCTCGCGAGATTCGATGAACAATAATCCGGGCGGCCTGGTGGTGGAGGTCGAGCTGGTGGCTCGTTGTCTGCCTGTACCGTCGCCGCACCTGAAAACCGCCGGCAGCTGACTGTGAGTTTCTTTTTATCCACCTTCTCATATGCGCTTGTACCGCAGCTATATGTGTGCTCTCTTCTTGCGACGGCTTTTCTTTTTAATCTCGACGCGCGCAGATGTTTCTTCTTCTTCTTCTTTTTCTTTAATAAGCGCGTGTTTTGTCGTTATATCCGTCCCTCGTCTTTCTTCGAGTGCAACCGTGATCGATACACATGCGGCAACGTTATCTAACCGTTCCACTTTCTCTTTTTTTTCGGAGGTCCCCCTGATATTGGAAATCTATCTGTGACACCGGTGAGAGTTGAACAAGTACAATAGCATCGCACCGACGAGCTTTTTACAAGACCCATTACAGCAAGCAAACACTCAGAAATGCATAAACAAGCCCACGCCGCAACTCAGTTTGTCCGGCCATTAAAAAGCTTTCAACTCTCGCCAATTTCATTCCGACCTATGGGTTTCTCTCTCGCCAGTACAGTCTCTGTGTTTTATGCATGCAAGGAAGCAAATTTTTTTTTTTTAAAAAAAAAAGCACATCTAGCTTCTTTCAAAGCCGTTCGTGCTTGCAGCTCGCGTGCAAGCTCTCTCTCTCTCTCCGGGAAAAATTGAGGTTAGGTGCAGCTTGGCGCTACTGCGCTGCAGGCGATTTTCTCGAAATCCCGTAATTGCCCAGCTGAACGTCCGCGGCGGCGGTGGCAGCGTAGTAGAAGGAAGGAGAGCGAAAGCGCTATAAACGAGATCGTTAAGGCCAGTAGCGAGAAACGCAGATCGATAAAAGCGAGTAGCAGAGTGTATAGACCGCTGTATAGTATATGAACACGCCGGAGGCAGTGTGTATATGAGTTTGCGTGGAAGTGAGAGAGAGAGAGCTTGCATACACGCGGCGCACAGCTGCAAGTGCAAAAGCTCCGATCGATTCGCTCCGATAAAGAGAGATATATATATATAATACACTGGTGTGTTCTCTGTCGGGCCATTTTCTCGCATTCTCTTGTGCACCTCGGCTGTATATGGTTTATGAGCCGCCTAGTCTCCGTTAGTCGGGCTTGAATGTTTCAACGCTAGCCGCGAGACGTGTCGCCGTATACTGCTTTATGGCTCGGCTGGAGATTATTTAAACGGCGGCGGTGCGCCATAACGGCTCCTGGGAATATTTGAGCCGGAATTTTTGAGGTGTCCTCGAGTTGTTTACGACCAGACACTATATTTATACACACGAGATGAGAGCGATCGATCTCTATCGTGAATCTTGAATGAAGTGATGGATTTATAAACAGCCGAGATAAATATACTTTTGAGTAGTATACGCCGTGTTCGGTCAGACACTGCTGCACACAGTATACAAACTCTGAATTATTAATAGCTGCTGCTAGCTTGTGCAGCGCCGTGTGTTTAATATAAAACATTTTTTTTTTTTTTTTTTTTTCGTTTGGACTGTATATTATTCACAACTGTCAACGTACAAAACGAAAGCCGACAGAACTGCAATTATCTTACGCTCCGGATTCGAATTAATAGTATCACAAGCGAAACAGTACGATGTGGCAACTAATGGAATATTCAAAGAGCGAGGAAGCTTGCTCACCAAGAGTTTCGGGATACACATACACACACACACACACACATACGCGCAACTCTCTGAAGGTAATTTCATTTCTTGGAGCGTTACTAAACTTGGCGCCCACTTCGCGGGCTTCCGATCCTTTCCCGTATATATATATACGGCGGCTGAAGAAGTCTCTTCGCAGCACGAGGATATTGCGCTCGCAGTTATCCTACGGTATCTACAGGCTACTGCTCCGGGAGAGATAAGTGCGGTAGCTCTGAGAAAACTCGACTGTCGGTTCTTCTTGAGAGTTATATAAGCATCTCTTAGAACGACGACAGGGAGAGAGAGAGGCTTTCGGGGGTACGCTCGCAGTTTTCGGTGACTTCATTGGCGGTATAATGGTATATGTCTGTGAGTTTTGAGAAACCTTGTGTGACGTGTAACGGTGAATCGATCGTTGTATTTGTTACGGTTTATCGTTATTAGTTTGCCTGAAATAATTTTTTTTTTTCTCAATCTAATGTGACTGGCGCAACATTGTTTTTTTATTTTGAAAAATAACTTATTATGGTACTATATGCGTAGAAACATTAACGACTAATTGAGTCAGGTGCAAGATTACCTGTTTTCATAAAAGTAAAATTTTCTTTTATTCAGAAAGTTTACTTTTTGAGGTTAGAAATTCACAGTCATACGTGATCCCGCGCATTTAACAAAGAACGAACAGGCAAGTTTTATAGCTAATGTAGTACATAGCAGTCGTAAAGGCTAAAAGCGGGAGAAATTTAAGTGATTCTAAATAAATTAGGGATTAAATCCTAATAATTCGAATGCAAATACGCGTCCTTTTTCTAACCGACCAATCATACGACGAATATAGAACTTTTTCAAAATGAAGCGAAAGCGAAACTTTTAGATATGAAGTAGAACGAAAAAATATACATGGTAGTATTACGAAAAAGCTGTCCGTATAAGAAACGCAAGAGTATGAAAAATGGTCTGTTTTCCTTTCCAAAATGACAGAAATACTTTCCAAGGGAAAAGTAAGCAGAGGGAAGATCGATTAGGCGGAGGAGAGGTAAGAGTTTTTCGGGACGTATTTCGGCAAGGAGACGAGGCGAGTCTATTTTTCAGGTCGAGCGGGCGCTGAGAGCGTAACAGTAATACCGCCTGACACGTGCCGCGTTACGTGGAACGTTGAGAAATTACGGGAGCTTTTAGGTTGCACGTCCTGGGGTCACATGTATGCAGGTCGATCGCCATAAATCCTCGAAATGGAATCCTCTCTCTCCCCCAACATTTGTGTACTATACCATCTCTCTTGCCATTTCTCTGTATTTATATGAAACCAAAATCGCGATTTCTTATATATAATACACTTGAAATTCTATCGAAATCCAGACCACCTTCGATCTCCCTGTATATAATACTCTTTTCCAATATTTTAACGCGTTTCTCGATATTACAAAGTCTCTCGGTTCTATTATCCTTTTTGCATCGGCCTTACACGTTCGATCTCTCTAATACAATGTATATACATCTCTCGGAGCTCGAATGTCGAATCCGGAAATCGAACTCCTCGATAAGTTTCCTTGTCAGTGCAGGAGAATAAGAAGACAGTGTCGGAGAGAGTGTGGAGAAAGAATTTTCCGAGCTGAAATGAAAGAGCGAAGCAATTTAAAACTGTTCTTATATTATATACCGGAGGCTTTATGAGAGGATAGATACATGTAAAGATAAGCCCTCGCAAAATAATACCGAAACTCATTCGATGTCAAGTTATTTCATGTAAAGCAGAAAAAGGATATTAAAACTTTTTTTTCAAGACTCGGTCTTATTCTTCTATATTTATGAATCAGTAAAAAAAAATAGATACAAACGCGTCTGTTTCTTCTTTTTAGCAACGAGATAAAAGCACGTTCAGTCTCAAGCGTTCAAAAATACCGGTACTCCTCGGTATGCGATCCTTTCGAAATCCCCCAATATAACGCAAGCAGAAGGCGCGTCTATGCAAAGCAGCAGCAGCAGTAACGCAAGAGATGAGAAAAAAAAATATACGAGGAGGCAACACATGTTTGACGAATAAAATCAGACAAAGAGAGACGCGCTATCTCTCCTTTAATCTTTTTTTTTAACCATCGCGTGATGGGCGAAAAAAGAAAAAGACGAGAAGAAGAGCAAAGAAAACGCGTGCGAGAGAGAAAGAGGTTCCCCTGCACGCAGAGGCTTGTTCGCAGATAATCGCATTTTATCGCGCAAGTTAGATGAAAATCTCGTCGAGCGAAAGGGCGGATATATATGATGCGGATTGCGTATATATGAGTATAGGGGGGGGGGAGCAAAGTGGGCGAAAAGAGGAGGACAGGTAGAAAGAATGCTCGCGGGCTCTTTATGAGGCTCGTAAAATCTGGCGAGTTCATTTGAAACGCATGACTATATTTTTTCTTTTCATTGGCCAACTTTATTCTGTCCTTTTCGGCGAGAGCGCGCGCGCGCCCGGAAAAAACGAGCGAGCGCACTTTTATTCCGACAATTACATGGAGATTAAAAATCCTTCATTTCTCTGGTGCGCGGCCGACCTTGTGGGTACCTTTTTTTCGAGACCTCGAATTGGGCAACGTATACGTGGAAATGAGAGGATTATACAAAAATTATGCTTCGGCTGTGTAATTAACGTGCGCTTTCTAACTATTACGAATATATATTAGAGCGTTATATTTCCTGGGGATGTTATAAACAAACGATAATTGGATTGCGTCCTTCAAAAAATTTAGCCGTATTTCACGTTGAAGTGATAGTGTATACCTTTCATTAAAGCCGATGATGTTTATGCAAATGATATTAGAGCTAGAGGACTTTGTATGATAATAGTACGGCGAACATGTATATAGGAAACTAAAATAATCATGCAAATGTCTCCCATAATTCAGTCCGGGCGAACAATAAGAATTTTCCCTATACGAAATCGACACAATAAGCTCGACATCATTTAGCACACGGAAGCAAACATCGATAAAGCCGCAACTCCGGAAATAGAGAATTTATAATTCATCGCACCCTCCGGCGCACATCTCATCGAGTATATTGTATATATACACACATATAAGAAGTGTTGCGCAATAAATTGCAATATATACACAGACGGACAAAAAAAAAAGAAGCGATCGACCTATAATAATTACAGCTATCATTATCGTTAGCAATGATCAACGCCGCAGTGAAACCGATCGTCTTTTCGCGAGAATGAAACGTAAGCGGAAGGAGGCAGAAAAATGCGGAAAACCGACACTTGTACAAGAGGGGAAGGGGAGGGGGTAAGATATACGGGGAACAAAACGAGCGGAGCAGGTTAGGGGTTGCCACGCGCACACGCTATATATATGGGGAAAGAGTGTGCGTGTATATGTACATATATATAGCAGAAGGGTAGAGCGAGCTGAGAGTTAGTGGGTAGTGGTGGTGTGTATTGATCAGACTCCCTCCCTCTCGCGCCTTTCTTCTATACAACCGCTAGACACTGTATGTACGTGTGGATAGCCGCGAGACGCAACTTTCTTTTTCGTTTCGACGCGCCTCTGTGTAGGTGGGTGTATACCTATACTCTCTCGTCTCGGAGATTCGCTATGTGTATATAGCGGTATATACAGTGTATTGCTGCTTTAGTTCCAAAAAAGCGCCACCTTGCGCGAAATATGAGGGCTAGTGTTCTATGTGAGCATTGATAATTGCTATTTTCTGATAAGTCATCTATAAAACCTTTGTATAAAACTTTTAATATTGTAATTTGTTATTTAAAAATGTATATTCTTTAATTCATAAGTATTTAAAGAGCATTATTATGCATATGCGCTACTTGACCGCAAGATGGCGCTACTTTTGTACAAGACATATGCCATCACATTTGTATGTGGGAATACAGCGTATTATTACTCTCTTATATATGATGGTTTATCGAGCAATTTTTTCCGTTCAATTATTACTTATTGCATCGCCCTTTTATGGTCGCTGCTTAATAAGAAGCACAATCGGATTAATTTGATTTCAATTTACTTGTTTCGATCGTTCTTTATAAAACACTTAATTTATTTGTTTCTATTTTATTCAGCGCAGTGAAACGTTGAATGTAATGTAAATCTCACATCTGATCTTGGGGGATTGATTTTATACGAAGAAAAGCATTAGAGAGAAGATTTTTAAAAAATACGATAACCCACTAATTATCCCATCGAAACAGCGCTATCCAAACATTGATCTTCCCCTTCACAGCAAAAGCACATATAACGAGAATAGCGCAGATAATGAAAATTATTCAAAGACGAGGTCAATGGAACTGGAGCTCGTGTTTGAGCGAGATTCCGTCGTTAAGTCGCGCGAGGATTTCGTCGGTAATTGAGTTTGGGAGTATAGTGCGAAGCCCTGCTCCGCAGTCGGGAGATAAAGCTTCGATAAGGCGTGATTTATTCATAAGACTGGCCGGCGTGGAAAAGCTCGGGTTTCCCGTTTCTTTCTTTCTCTCTCTCTCTTATACCGCGTATAAGCTTGACTTTTATTGCGCTTGTCTCGACTCGTTTTTGTCTCTTGGCGGTCGCCGAGGCTATAGTTGAGTTGTAGAGGGAAAACGAATTTTTCGCCTGTGTGTTGATTTAAATTTAACCAAATCAGATTTAATATTAAACGTGATTATATTTCGTAATTGGATGAATTTTCGTGAAATTTTAATGAAACTGTCGTAAATTCGTCATACATTTTGGTATGCTAATTATGCTCGTGAATCTTACGGACGTACAAAATGAGAATTTATTATTGTGCAGATTTAACGTCGATCAGGTTGTAATAGAAGATCAAATTATCCGTCATGATTAATGTTCAGTTAAAAAATAAACGTGATTACCGTGGAATATAACAAATATTTATGACTTGATGGAATATCGTAATTTTCCAGATACCAGGATTTCTCGGATATTCCTGTATAAAATGGCAAATAATATAAAATACAGTCGTTAATTGTCTCTTTACAAATTCGCAAAAATCCTATAATACAAATTTACAAAGACAATAACGTTCAGCCATAAACGAGCACAGTTTCATTATTGTACACAGTCTCCTATTTCGAGCAAACGCAGTTTTACCTTATACACCACATACCAACCTTCGCGCCAGTTCAGAGACTACGAGAATAACGGAGAATTCGTCGTTGGGATCGTTCTCACCTCGAAAATGCGGAGAGCTGCGCAGAGTAGAATTCGTCGACTAGTGGAATTAGGTGCAGCAGCGGCAGCAAGACCGGCTGCAATTAAAAGCCCGCTTAGGAGCGAGGGAAGCTGCTCTTGCGGCGAGAACGATCGAGCTGATTTCTCATTGACTAAAAACTTTTATCTCGTGGAAGGGCGAATCGGGAGCTGCACTTATATAGGGTGATCAATACGGAATCGGAACTGTTGCTGCTTTTGATGATTGTTGCCAATTAAAATTATTCGGAAGAGGTATATATATATAAATACACACTTTCGTATGAAACACGGCTATAAATGGCCATTTAGCGTGGATTTAACTTTCAAAGCTAAAGTATAGCGAAAAAGTCGATTTATGCGCTGTACGTATCGCGAATGTATTTATAAGAGAATTTATGCGACTGCGCGCATATCAATATAATGTATATCAGTGGCAGATATGGATGTATGCGTTCGAACGGACATTAAATATGCATTAGAGGACACATAGTACGTAATTTTTCCTAGAAATCTTTCGAGTATGCGCGACAAAATTTAAACCCATACGTGGCTATCTTGAATTTTCGAATTCGAATATTTTATCATAGTGAACATTTTTCAACTCGTAACCAAACTACGTGTGCAATGCTATTAAGCACTCGATCTACTTACCTAAAAAAAATCTTCTACTACTTGCAATCGACGGCAAATCCCATTAAAGTGCGCGATTGTACAATTCGATAAAGCCGTATAATAGATCGAAAGGTCAGCCGTGAGAGTTGTATATAAACGAGGCCCAAGGGAATTATTCTGTAATTTATATCGACGTTGTCGGTGCGTCAAATGCAGCCTCAACCAATCAAAGAACTATATACGCTGGGAAAAAAGGTATATCGCGTGACAGCGACAATATAAACGTCGAACGTATACAATATAACTTCTCGAGGCCGACGAGTCATAGGACCGATTTCGAATGAAAAATACAACAATAGTAGCCACAACGATTAATCGCGTTCGAAAAAAAAAATCGTCAACGTTTACAGAAATACACTACTCTCAGCTAAGAAACGATCCCCCTCACAATTGCGTATAGAACAACAGCGACGAATTACAGCGCGAAAGAGCACACGGCTCGCTCGTAAAAGCACAGTATTAAGTTTACATTGACGCTTGTCTGTGTGCACGTATATATATATATATAGAGTCAGAAGGGCCGTAGTAAGTTGATGTTTCCCGAGAGTGAGATCGCTAATCGCCATAAACGTAAATTCGCCGCGCGCCCCGCGTATTTATCTCGTTAGCAGTCCCAGCAGACGTCTCGATACATTATGTATAGTGTCCTCGAGCGCGTGAGCTGTCTCCCTTTTGAAATAATCAAGCCGAGCCCTAATGTCCCTACGACACTCTCGAGATGCGTTTCGCAGAGCTTTTGACAGCAGTAGATACTGTATATTACATATAGTATATATATATAACAGGTATATATAGATGACGGAGGTTCGAGTGGTGCGCGAAGGTGGATATGAAGGTCGAGCGCAAGATTGATGGATTGGTTTATTATGCCGGGAGAAGGATGTGTGGAGAGCGTCGATTTTTGCGACGTTGAGATTGATGGATGACTGAGAAATAAAAGTTTTTATACGATTAGCCGTGATTCTAATGACTTTCAATATGTACGTAAAGTGAGAGAATTTTTATTTGCGTCCCTCGTATAATTCGACGACGATAAAAGAAAGTTTGCATAACGGCTATAACAAAGGGGGTAAACGCGTGTATTATAAGCGAAAACAGAAGAGAGGAAGAATATTAAGCACATTAAACCGAGGCTGCACATACAGGTATATAGAGGTATAGCGGGATGGAAGAGAGATAATCCTTTAATTACATCGATGCGCTTAGCAAGCCTGTGGCAACTTCTCTCGGCGCGGTCTGATGGCTTGACATGCTCCGATCGTTAATTAAAACAGCTCCTTCTCTCTCACAGCCTCCGACGTCGTGCCTTTAATTCTATGAACTAATATGGCTGTCGAATAACAGGGCCTGTATACTTCCTCGCCGAAAAGACAATGAAAATTACGGCTCTTAATTCGCGCGCGCGATTAACCCACTTGCCGCGAATCCCTTTTCTTTTTTACTGTCTCAAGTGCAGATCGAGCGGATTGATAGGAACGTTTGCCTCGAGGATTTACGTTGTTATTCCGAATCGTAAAGATCTTTTTTTACCGTATATTCTCGAGCGTGTTTAATCCAGTATACACATACGCTTTAAGGGGAAAAAGGCGCCGTAAAAGTTTCGTTGCCTTATTTTTAGCGAGAGAAATGCATTTACCGAGTACGTATATGCTTATCCGCCACACGCGGGTTATAACAGTAAAGGTTGCGCGCGCGAGCATTGTTCGACAAAGGCCTTAAATCGCGGAAAGCTTATTCTGCAGCGAAATGTTCGAGCGCCGATAAAATCTTTAATCTGCCGGGCGTATATATATTCAAGGCTCTATTTCTCTACGTATACGTGCGTAGGTGCGCAATGTCTGGATCAGAAAGCTTTCGGGGGAGAGAGAGAGAGGAAAAAAATGGCTTGGATCGTTATAGGTCGTATAAAATCGGTTGTCACGTGCAAGACCCCGTGTGTATGTGTGTAATGTAGCTACGAAACTCGTTTTCTTTTTAATCGCGCTGGCGCCGAGTTTTCGAACTTTTTCGCGAATCTGGGTTATACGAGTGTCCCTGCAAAAGAGAAAATTCGCAAAGTGTGTGGCCTTCTTCGATTATTCGCATATTATAACATTTCGAAAGCTTTCTGCTTGATGAAAAAGCTTGCTTATAAAAATTTTCTTTATTTATACTTTACTTTCCTTCAAATGTCATATCTGCTGTACAACACTTTTCAAAATATAATATTTGAAAAAGCTCGAGCTTACGAGTCTCGAGCAGCAGCTGCACTCGAAAAGCAAAGAAAAATATTTGGATTCGAGGGTATACATATACATATATATATATATATATAACGTATAAGGCAAAAGAAGCTTCGAGATATAGAGCAAACTTACACAATATGCTTTGAAGAATCTCTCGCTGAAGCAGCTTTTTCTAATGGCGAGTATATGCGCACGGCTTATATATATATCCAGGTACGGCAGTGGCGAGGGTGGGAGCTTCGCCGAGTCAAGCTTGATCGACGACAGCCTCAATGGGAATCCCCGGACGGCCGAGGCATCAGTAGCTGCTACTAGATCCGAGGAGCGGCCAACCTCGAGCCAAACTTGCAGTACTACCTCAGCCAGTAGCGTCGATGACGACGCCATTGTCCGAAAGTACGTTATTCGCTCAGCCACAGCGCCAAGCAAGCTCTTGTATATAATACGCTGTGTGCGACGAGATAATTCTGTAATAATCGCTCTCTCTGATGCACTATCGTTATTCACTATACTCTTGTTATATATTTATATTATACTGTGTCTGCTGATGTGTGTATATATATCTCGAGAAAAATAAGCGCTATTGTTGTTGTTATTGTTTGTAATACTTTTGTGATGCGCGGGGTCGCTTGAATTATGCATCGTTTGTTTTTATTGCTTTTGGAAGAGCTTTTTGCGAAAATTGAAAATCGACGATGCATCATTCGAACTGGAAAAATTGAGAATATCTGCTTTTGTGCCACAATTATATATACTGCCCAAGCTTATGTACACTCCCTCGTATATCTCGTTGCAATCCAAAGATTCCATTGTATCCCGTGTATAACAGTGTATTGCTAAAATATTTGTAGACCTGTTTGTTATCTGCTTTATATTATACCAAAGACCATATTATATTATGATAAATATTGAAAATTTGCCGATATTCTCGGTATTACGCCCATTTGTGGATGAATTCTACGTCCGATGTGTGAATAAAGACACGCAAAATATGTATATTGGTATTATGCGCACATTGCACTGCAGGAAACCGGCTAAATATGCGATGTATGAAAGCTTGCACTCTGAAAGCGAATATTTTGGTATAGCTGTATAATAAATTTAATCGTCTGGGTCGAGTACAGCTCGATATCTGGTTAATCAAGCTTTAATCTAGAGTATATAATTATGTAAGCAAGTCGAGTTTGCCTGAATCAAGCCTTTTTCCTCTCGATATACACCGCTCAGTGTCTATATATGCTTAACGCTTAACAATTATTGACTTGCCTCATCGATGAAATAATCCAATACCGATTTTGACTAACGCAACTTGGTGACAAAATACGAAAATCGCACAACATCTCTTTTTTATACACACCGTATATATATTGAACGAAAAGCCGAGAAAGAGCGCCTTTTTTTAAACGAAACTTCAAACTATAAGTACATATATATAAGTTCCACTAGAAGCCGACAAGGACCAACTGAACGTACAACTATAAACACACTTAGACCATCCAGCCTGAAGTAGCTTCTTCTTCTCTCAACTTCGCACTCTATAGTGCAAACTCCGCACACCTTTTCTATTTTTCTTTTATAAACGCACACCACAAGCCTGCATATATACAGTATATATATATATATATACTCGTTCGCGCGCAGACAGAAGCGCGCAGCTCAAGTCCTTAATTAGAAGCCTTTCATCACAGAGCCGCAGCGTTTAGCTCGGCCGCTTTGAAACGAAGCGGGAAGCAAGTTTAGGGCAGTCGCTGAATTTTCGGGCGCGCGTTGCAACTGATTACCCTCCTGCGGCTGGACTCTGCGGAATATCTTAATAACGCTGGCGCGCAGAGCACATCGATCCCTACTGCGTGACTTATATTACACTCGCTCTGAAAGCGAGCGAGAGAGAGGAGAGAGAATTTCAGATAGTATGGAAGTTTTGCTGCGTCGTCGATCCTTGCGCGTATATATATATATACTGAGAATCTCGATATATACCGCGTTATATTGCGCGGCGATTTGATTCGGAATCCCGACGAGTTTGGAAACAATCGTATATCGGATATATATTCGAAACTTTATTCAATTTCGAGAATGAATAGTTGTCCCTCTGTCTGTTATTATATAAATTAGCTTCGAAACGACAGAGTTTCACTTAATTTGACATCAGAGCCAGAAAGTAGCGGCTAATATACCATGTAGTATATGAAGTATATTGTTCTGGAGATGGAGAAAGATATATTAAGAGATGTGAAAACGTGCTCTAACAGTCTCTGCTTCTATTTTGTCTGTGCAGCTACTGCGAGAAACCAGAGAACGTGACGACAGACATGGGCGGTGTGCCACACGTCGAGGGAATGAACAACGATCTGTACGCGAACGTACCGGTCAAACGGCGTCAGCACAAGGACAAGCAACAACAGCAGCTGCAGAACAACATCGAGAATCCGGACAAGAACGACGAGAACTCCGTTGACTCCGAGGACAAGGACGAGAATCTTCCGCCTGGCTGGGAGAAGCACGAGGGTGAGGATTTTTTTATGTATATGTTATTTCTTTGAGATCGAATTAATTATAAAAATATATAAAAAAGATTTTGAAATGAATCTCGACCGCGATTACCAGTGTGTGTGTGTTGAAAGAAGAAGAAGCAAGTATTATAGAAATTTTGGCTGAACCCTTATCTAATTTTCAGACAAAGATGGCCCGTACTACTGGCACATCAAGAGCGGCACAATCCAGCGCGAGCCACCGGAGGCTCGGATTTCCAAGCTCGAGTCTCGCAAGAGCTTCGTCAAGGATAACGATAGCGTAAGTATTATACGTATATATATACAATTCAGAAACGAGGATAGTTTGCATTTCAAAGAAGTCCTGAAACCCCTTAAATTATACCAACTCTCTTCCGGAAACTTTCCAGATAAACAATTTCAACTCACTGGGTGGCCTAGTCAATACGGTGACGCGCAGCAACACCAGTTCCGCTTTGGACCAGGATCTCGAGAACAAAAGGAGAGAGGAGCTAGCGCTAAAGTGAGTATACTTGGTTAGATATTTCCTTTGAATCTTGCATTTTCCCTCAAGGCGCTCTTATATACCAACTCCTCAATCCTCAGCAAATTCTCAAAGGAATATATTTGTGAAATGTATATCGTTATGTATAAACGTGTATTTCAGGAGAAGAAGTTATCCGGCACGAGCAGACTCCGAGGACAGAAACAAACCGATCAGGTTCGCTGTTCGATCGCTTGGCTGGACGGAAATCGCCGAGGAGGATCTTACGCCTGAGAGAAGCAGCAAAGCTGTCAACAAGTGCATCGTCGACTTGTCGCTCGGTAGGAACGACCTACTTGATGTCGTTGGGCGATGGGGCGATGTGAGTTTTGCTGTTTCTTTTTTTATGTAAAATACTCTTTTTTATATAGAAATTGAAGTATTAGGGCTGACGATCGATCTTGATTACAGGGTAAGGACCTGTTCATGGACCTGGACGAAGGCGCTTTGAAGCTCATCGATCCGGAGAACCTCACAGTGCTCAATACTCAGCCGATACATACTCTGCGAGTCTGGGGAGTTGGTCGAGATCACGGACGGTAATTATTCGAATTTAGGTTACATATGATGAAAGCTACGAAAAACAAGTACTACGTGATGGAAAAATTGATTGTTTGCAATAGCTCGTTAGAAGATAAGGGCTAAAGTAACAGAAAAGAGATTTAATATGGGCTAAGGTTTGTTAGAATTAAACGCTTAGGCAAAAAATCATCAGTAATCGGAAACGATAAAAAATGTAGGAAAAACTGCTGACATTAGGAAGCTGAAGTATCCAGCATTAAACAATGAAAAAAAATACTAGATAAGGTCTCGATAACAATCTCCGTCAATTGAGCTTACATATTCACACTTAGTCTAGAGATGAAAAATTCCATTCGAATGCAAAGGTCAAAGATATCGCTTTCAAAAAAAAATATTCAGATAGTATAACGTATAATTAGAAAAACATACTTTTCGTAGTAAACCCGCAATATCATTCGGCATCTCGTTAAATGTATATTATACCATGTTGAAATCACTAACCCCTCATTCTTCTTTCCAAATCGTGCTGCTCCTTCACCGCCCGCTACGAATCTTCATCGCGCAGAGAGAGGTAATTGCCGCATGAAAGTATATATAATAGAGCCCGACATCGGCGCTATTGTCTCCAACGTTGACTTTAACACAATTAATCATACCAATGTCCACAGGGATTTCGCTTACGTAGCGAGGGACCGCAGCACGCGGAAGCACATGTGCCACGTATTCCGTTGCGACATACCAGCCCGCACGATCGCCAACACGCTGCGCGACATCTGCAAGAAGATAATGATCGAGCGGTCGCTTCACCAGAACCTCGCCAAGCCCGTCGATATCAACGGCCGGACGAGCTTGGCAGCCAGACCTACCAACCTGCCCACCGAGCACAGACGCTTTCATAGGAACGGCCAGGCTCTCGTCAGTTAGTATCGTATACTGCTATATTAGATTGTGCATATTTTTCTGGCCTCCGTATGCTCACCACGCGCTTTATTGATATTTCAGCGCAATCCTTCCCGACGCCAATGGAAGAGCCGAAGAAGGTGCTGCGCGCCCAGTACCTCGGATCGATGCAAGTCACCCAGGCAACGGGCATGGAAATTCTCAACGACGCTATTGACCAGCTCGTCGGCAACACACCCATCAATCAGTGGCGGAACGTCAACGTCGCCATCGCGCCCAGCATGATTTCCATACTCACGCCAAACGTAATTCTCATACCATTGTTTTCCTCGTTAAAGCGCTTATACGGTCATGGTGTATATCTCTCTCGGTAAACTCTGCGTCTTACGTGTAATATAACCTACCTATGCATCATTATATACGCCACGGGTACATATTCAAATTTCGGGCTGATGAATACATTACCGCATCGCGATGAAGCTCTGTCTACTAATAATAACATAAGGAAATTCGCATGTTTCAGGACGACAAGCTGATAGCCGAGTGTCGAGTGCGCTACCTGTCGTTCCTTGGAATCGGTCAGAACGTCAAGCAGTGCGCTTTCATCATGCATACGGCACAGGATCTCTTCATAGCGCACGTCTTCAACTGCGAGCCCAGCAGCGGAGCACTCTGCAAAACAATCGAGGCCGCCTGCAAGGTACAACATACCGTTGTTATCATATCGTACATCCGGAATCTTGCCACTAACTCTATATAACGATCTTGTTGCAGCTGAGGTACCAAAAGTGTCTGGACGCTCACCCGCCGGGCTTCAGAAACGCGAGCAGCGTGAACACACCCAGTGGCCGGGGACTCGGCGCCACCCTCAAGTCTTTCGTCGGCTCGCTCACCGGCCGGAAAAACAAACAGAACGAATCCTGAGACGAGGCTCTCTCGCTGCAGGTGTGTAGTAAGACCAAATTACGTCATGGATGTGCGAATGCTAAGTGTAAGAAGCCGAGCATCGTAGGACGTTACATCGCAGCCGCCGCTCGGCCATGATGACGAGATGGCCGGCTCGAGGCGATTTTGCGCTAGGTTAGACACATAAGTAACAATGGCTTTTACAAAACGTTCAACACGGCCTTCGTGAGGTTTGCACTTTAACGCAACGTCGGCGAGCCAACCAAATGCTCGGACTCGAACTTGTATATATAACGATGTTCGATCGTGTTTGTATAGTACTGTGCATCGACTTTCTTTTCTAATTATCATTTTTTGTATGGATCAATGTTATAATACTTCGAAGGGAAATTTATCTCGTCGTGAGTTGTTGTAATTGTTTGTCGAATGTTTGCAGTTTAATTGGTAATGTCAACTGATTTTTGTCCTTGATTTTCAACGTAGAAGTGTACAATGTTGACAATCTCTATAAATGCATGACCACGCCGTTTGTTCACTCAAATGGAACAAAATTCCAAACCCAAATTCCATCTCATTTCCTAAATCAATATCACAGAAAGCGCTTCGATGCAGCTTTCAGTAGTAAGATTCAATTTCCAGCAAGTAAGAACGTTTCAGTCGGTGCAAACATTTCATGTTAACAAATGGAAAGTATCGTGCCAGATTCTGTTCATTCTAACTTTTGCAACTTCTACAAATGCATGCAAGCTCTACGATTCCTCGAAAAGTACATTATCAGCAAATTTTGACTTCATTCGATAAGCGTTTTACATGTTATATTCATCGCTAAATCAAACATTAGAGTGCAATCTCGCTTAGCGTCAATCCCATGCGGAGAAAGTATTACGTGAAACGTGATGAGACAAATATGTAATATCTTCTCCGTGTATTCACAAATCTTAATTAATAATACTGGTCAAAAATATTTTGTCTCTTTGAAATTTAAGAACGACGAACAAATTTCACAGCGACAGAGAATACTTTTGACCAGTACTGCAACAATATCGAGCAGATGAAGACTACGAAATCGTTAAGCAGTCTACCTTTATGTTCGCATGTCACTGAACGCAGGAACTCTGGCCACTGCCTGCCGAGCGAGAGGTCATCAGACACAGACACTTGCAGTCGCCCCTGACCCTCAAGTACTTCGGAGGATCGCCGCCGAGTGCCTCGCTCAGATCTCTACTCTCGCCCTCACTGGACACGAGGCGCATACAGCTCGCCCGCTGGGAGAGCAGCAACTCTTAAGACCTATCGATCGATTACCATTCGAAGAGCAAAAGAACAAGAGAGAGAGAATAGAAAGCTGATACTGTCCTGATGCACCTGCGAAGAGCGAGAGATGAGAATGATGAACGAATGAGACGAGAACGCTGGGATATGAGCTGCGTGTTTTTTTAGCTAAATCATAAAACAAAATGGACTACGCTTACGTGTCTCGTGTTAATGCATTAATGAAACAAAATAAGAGGATACGATGTTACGTGTTTAATCCTAAAATGAGGTAAAAGAGACGGAGCGGCGCGCGTTTCCTGAGCCCTCTAAAAAAAATCTAGTCGTACGCTGTATGAGGCTGCAAGGGAGCTCTCATTAGTTTCTGTACATACTCAAGACTATGTAAAAGAATCATCTTCGATTCTTCGCCATGCTTTAGAGATCGAATCGATTGCGTATATAGTCTGAAAACGTCGAGCGTCGAAATTGAAGTAAAACAGCGAGATATTATGCGGTGATGAGAACCATTCGAATCGACGTTTTGTAGAACAGATTAATATACAAGAGATAAAAACCAAAGTCCCGCCGGTCTTTGAAATAAACGCGTTTAGCTAATAGGGAATTTATTTTTTATGCCGAATGAGAGGAACGTCAAGGAGATATTGAGATATTTACGAAAAATAATGATGAAATAATGACGGATAGAGCGAAATTTGCGCGAACTCGGAGATATATGATGGGAAAGCTGTATAACGGGATGGAAATTATTGTTGTGTAGGAAAAAGAGGGTTCAAAGCAAAATTAAATGATTGAAAAGGAGAATAATAGAGTTGTACGGTAATACGACAAATGCCACAGTACGCGATCCCTAACGTTATCTCGTTTCAAAGTTGTGCGCTATACCGATATAAATATTGAATATATAAATATATATAAATATATAAATAAAATATACGTTTAATAGAGAGAGAAAGAGAAGAAAAACACGAAATGTACGACGCATCGAGAGCAGTGCAATCAGTCCTTGCGCGGAAGAGAAACTTAAAGATTAATAAATGGTGGATACTGTAGTAATCTTTCCTCATCTCTCTTCCTCTATCTTTAAATACGTACGTAAAAGCTTGAGCACTATAGAACAAATAAAATGTATTATAGAATGAGAGACTCTTAAGTTTTTCTTCGCGCGCGCGCAAGCAAAACAAATGTTCGACGAGATGTGCGATCGATGCACCCAAGTCACGCTTTGTACCCGAAACAGAAGGATAAAAAAAGAGATGCGACACTTGCGATTATTACACAATTACACACACATGTACGAACACGTGATCACAGACATTATATTATAATGACACACACACTGTATTAGAGAAAACAATAAAATAAATAGGTAAGCGTCGATGACGATGCGGACTCAGCGCTACAACCGCGTTAAATCTATGCTTGATTCGAACGTTAAAAATCAAGCGTTTTCACGAACTTTGGCTAAACCATTATAAATGCGTTAAGAATTTTTTTTGTAAATTTTCCTAATTAAAGATCATAACAGTAAGATATCTTTTTTACATTTTTGAAAATTCATTTCTTATATGCTATCTGTGATAGATAAACAAATGATGATTTTTTTTTCGTACCACTGCTACCATCAGTGAAAACATTTGATTTTGACGTTTGATCTGTTCGCGAGCGTTCCTATAGTTTTTGCAAATTTTACAAGCATAAAAAGAAAGTTATAGAGGAAAATAAATAAATTTGTGAAAAAAAATAGACGAAAAAAATTAATAAAAATCACATAGTCTGCGCAGGACGTCGAATTTACAGTGAAGGATGACAAACTTACGCGGGACCCAGGATGACGATTCCACAGTAGGATAGGGCTAAGAAAAAAGTGACATAAACCAGAAAAAATAGAGTGTGAACGATTGACGAATGCGTGACTACATGTGCAACGAGTGTGAAAAAATAATAGAGGCAAACGCAAGATTGAGTATCGGAAGATATATGTCGGCGTATAATTTTTACCTTTTTTATCCTTCGTTGTGAAATTCGAAATTACACTCGTGCAGGAAGAGCAAAGTGTTTTGGTATACCTATACAAGGAAATATAAAGGTAACACAAGTAAATTGGAAGAAATGTGTGAACCTCAAAGTGTGAAAGAGAAAAGATATACTTATAAAGCCATATAAGAAGATGCGATCCGCGTATATAGACGGAACAATGACTGCTAGCAAAAATGTTGTAAATATTTGACGTTTTGCCGGATCCAGCTTCAATGACTTGAATGTAAATACGTATAGTAAAAAAAAAGCTATAAACACAAACAGCATAGTACACACACGCGCGCGTGCTAACATAACGTGGTACAACAGTTCTCCAAGTCCCGTGTGAAATATACAACAAACCCGAACGATTTTCGTAGATGAAAGAATTATAAGAGAATAAGGAAGTGCCGTTTGCACCACATCAATACAGGGCCATAATGCATAAAAAAAACATACTCTTAAAAATACACTTATACGTCCCATGAACACTGAAACACGTAAACACGCGAAAAAATTAATAGGCGTTTTCGTCGTGCGAGCTTTGAACAGATAATAGTGCGTGCTACAATAATACTTATATCCCGTTGCGTTTGTTTCTTCCACTCTCATGTGTGGCTTCGTGCGTCTATTCTGAGAAACGTGAGAAATCGCTACGAAGCGTTCGGTTACAATAATAATGCATAAATCGTTATATCAATTTTTTGCGCGATACTGTTTATATAGTATCCGAGAGCGAGCTGCAGCATGGTACTAAATCCATTTTCAACGTTACTTTTCTCAGTGCAAATACAGACCATAAGAAAGTTTTGCTCATTTCCGAACAAAATTAAATTTTACACGCAGCGAGAGAAATTATTGAAAATAGTCGAGGATCAACGCTGGCTCGAATATATTTCTGATTAACATAAATTGTTATACGATTTCAGTCAAACGAAATGTATTACTGGACTTTATTCAATACTTTCTTCTAGTGTAAACATTAAGCTTTCCTAGTCAAGATTTTTTTATCTTTATATCATATCATAATTCTTAGAAATAAGATTTTTATTGTGTTCGATGTAAATATTACAGAGGTATTTTAATTTTCGATATTCTATAGAAATACAAGATGTAGGATGTGAATAGAATGCACTGTTTTTTTTTCTTAAAATGCAGATAAATGGATAATCGAGTACGAAGAATAACATATAAAGCAAGAAATCCACGTAAGAGTCCGAAGAAAAACGCCATCAAATTCACACACTTTGTCCCCTTTCTATAAGCAACAAGGTTCACCAAAAAGAAAATGATGTGACACTCTTAATATACACGAGCGTAGCTTAAAACGGTCTCTTCTAAAGCGTTGAGGTTCGCATGCCGACTACAGTGAAAAGAAAAACGAAACAAAACTCGTTTTTCTAACGTATAATGAACTTCTCGCACCACTGAAAACTAGCTTATAGCGACCTACTGTATTTAATGTGAGATGTATTATGTATACCTATTTGAAAAAAGGAAACAAAGCTGATACGATAGTGAAGAGTTGTTCTGCACAAAAAGGCAATGCTTTGTGGTGATTATAATCTTTCAAAAATGAAAATAACTATGACCTTATTCATTTATACCTCATGAATAGTTATCAAATTGAATGTGCGTTTCGTTAAGAAAAGCGAATTCTTGCAATAGGTCTTTCGAGTTTGGTGGATATTCTTACCGAAATACGCGTTCAGTTTGACATCGCGTTCGTTACATATAGGCATCAGCTCTCACGATCGTTTACACAATCATAAATGTCATATGCATACAAACTACTATCGCCCAACTGCGTGACCGCCGCTATATAAAATTAAAAAAAAAATGAATCTCATCTGTCATCGTTGAAATGCTGTTGTAATTGTTATACTATCATCTCGTCATTGTCGCGTTAAACTGAAATGTGTCGCGCCGCACCGTTGCTTTTTTCATCTTTATATCTATCATAAGAAAAAGAATATCGCAACCTAAACTGTTTCTTTTTTTCTTTTAATTTCAACTTTCGTTTAATGTAAACCTATTGGTCTCTGACATGGGATAGAGTTTGGAATTTGTTAATGGAGTATTCGATCATCTGACGATATCCAAACTTTATCAAAGTCCAGTGCAAGATCTCAATACGATCGTCTGCTCATCGCTAAATAAGACGATTACTTAAATAGAAAAAATATTAAGTCAATGCGTCAAGCTGAAAAAACTCGCGCCTGGTGAGCTTTTTTCTTTGTTATTATTTATTGTGATCGTTATTATCGACGATTAATGTTAACCAAATGGTTTCGCAGTACACATTCAAAGTGCTGTCAATGTTACCAAGAGGAGTTTCAACTCGTTGATAAAAACGAGTGAACGCTTGAGTTAACGAGAGATTATTAAGGTTTGCTAAGTGATAAAGTAAGAGAAATGTTTGCGAATTTCCGTTTTGACGCGCATTAATATACGAATAAAATATTGAAAAATGAAAAACGTCTTTTTTGAAAAAAAAAAGAAATAATAAATAATAATAATAACAGAGCTTGCACGCTCATTTATATGCATAGTCAAGACGATTATCGATGATTATCATAAGTTCGTAAGAGATCAAGTATTATTGTATGAAGCAACCGAATGAAATCACACAATGTAACTACACCTGCCTCTTGTGAATAAAAGTCTATTTGTTTCTTTTCAATAATTGTTTTCTGCTAAATTATTATACCAAGTAAACGAATTCTTTCATATTCTATTATTTTAAACCAAACCACACATGTCCAAAAACACCTTCTAAATTTTGGGTAACTTAGACAAAGTGTTAAAACCAATTTTTCAAAGTTTGTTTTTCAATAATTTTTTTTTTTTTTTTATTATTAATGCAATTTTAATTTTATGGTGGAGATTATTTTGCTACAAACATATATTACATTGTTTTCCTGTTTTTGGTTACATGATGATTACTTTATACAGTAGTTTTTAATTGGATATGTTCGAGATGGAACTATATATACATAACTATATAACAATTTTTCAAAGCTTGTTTTTCAATAATTTGGTTGGCAATCCCAATTTTTCATTTTACATATCACAAGTCTGAGGTTTGGATAGCAGTTTTAGAAAGTGTCAAAGATATATTATTATATTTTTTTAAAACTCTCTGGCGCCACCTTGAGTAAAAATTTTAATACAAATATATAATTATGTATAAAATAATTTAAAAGAAATTGGAATTATTTAGTGATTTTAGGTATTTAGAATAAGAATCATCAGGCACGAAGGTAGTGGTATTAAGTTGTACGAGAATCACCAGGTACGTAGTTATTGTTACTACCATCTAAAAATAAAAATAAATGATTAAAAATCTACTTGAATATTTACATACACTTATTCGATGATAAACTCATAAACATAATTATTTATTGACAGTTACCACTCGTATCAAACGGCAATCTATTTCAACAAATCCCCAAGCTGTAAATTTGCATGGTTTTTGAATCAGTTGCATGTTGAACTGTCGAATCTGAAAAACGAAAAATCAATTTTCAATTAAAACATGTCCGAGTTTATTATTTCGCAAATAATGCTTTTACGCAATTCACCATAAGTTTTGTTTCATTTGCAGTGCAAGGTTCGTCATAAAGTTCGTTGATAAAATCTCCCGTCTTTACGGACTAAAACATTATCTCTGTATTAGTTAAAAAAACTCTATACATTGTAAAAATAAGAATGTTAAGATTTAATTACGTTTTCTGTACAGTTGCTGCAAATAATACTGAAATAGCTTATCTTCATCCCATAGTAAACTATCCAAATCCCTGAGGCCGTCAACGTTTTTACTATGAAGTAATGAGGAGTACTAGGATTTTTTAATTTCATATAGCACATGTACATGTTTCCGGTTATCACTGCGAAGGCAAACATTATAGACAACAGTAGATGCAGTCCATAAATGTTGTTGATTTCCTCACATGCACTAATCAACTGTAAATGTATTTGTCTGTTGATGAAAAAGTGAATATTAATCTTTTTTTTTAAATATATTCTAAACCGCTTAGAAATGCATGACAATATATTTTTACTTGACAAGTTTAACTACAACTGCTGGATTATTTCTTTGACTGACGTTAACGATTACGAAATTAGGCCCTTGACCACTTGATTCAGATACTGTACCGATACATATCCTCTTATGCAGAGGAACAACGCTCGTACTCGTTAACATACTTTTCAACAGCTTGTTTAACTGAGCAAACCTATAGCATGTGCACCTGTCATAAATTTGAATACAAAAAGATCAGTTATATTTTGATACAGTTAAATCATACCTATGAAGACAATAGATCTAAAAACCGTTAACCAACCTGACACAGCTAGTGAACAATACACCAGAGACAAACATTGCGAGTATAGGAAAGCTCATTATTATCGATATTATTATTCTTATATGAAGCGGCGAATCCTCGGCGAAAACGATCACAGAGACAATTGCTATTATAAGTATAATTATGAAAAAACCTATAAGCACTTGTCCAGCTACAGCTCTAAGCATTTTTCCATAATTATTTGGGATGCCTATTTGCTCCATTAATTTATCTGCAATAGCTGTTTTAGCAACGTAACGGCGTAGTCCCTTCAATTTTAAAAATGTATAACGATATCAGTAACGTATAAGAATACACTTGTTGTCACGAAGATTGTGAAAGGAACAGAAAAAAATGATTAATTATATTATAATTTACCTTACTGCGATACCATCCGAGAGCGACAACACTGATGGTTAGAAAAATATTGGTGTAGAATACAATAGTCAATGGCGCGGTGTCGTGCTGCAGTAATATGCTTGCGTTAAAGATCTCGGATCGGATAATGATGGCGGATGTGCAATAAATTATGAGGAGAGTCGTTGAATAAATTAAACTGATAATTGGCCGTGGCGTTCCTATCGGATACTCGATTATTCCAATCCCGAAAATCCAATTGCATATTAATAGCGGAAGGATCGGTCTTGCGATTGGCTTTTTATCCATTTTTTTGTGTTATATATTGGTTAAGTATTTTTTTCTAGCAAAATTATAATCTATATTGTGTAGTAGTAATTACTTCTCGAATTCTGTCTTTTATAAGTGAAATTTTTTGCATACTTTTAAACTTGCTTGCAACTGAGTGTATAAACAGTACCCTCATGTTTTATAATAAGTGTATAAAGGCAACACCAAAATGCACTATTGTCTCACTAATTAAATGTTTTCCTTATAAATAAGAGATGGCCTGAAAAGTGAAGAGCCTTTTTTAATTTCATATGATTATTGATTGTACATAAAGAGAATGTGGTTAAATTTATAAAACTTTTTAAAGTTTATCGTCCTCGAGAAATTAAAATGATATTGCTTTACTTATTATATATAACTTTATTACGTATAAAACAGCGAATAAAAAAATATATTTAACTGATACATTACTGTAAATAAAAATTTAATGAAAATATTAGTAGCTTGAACAATAATGTTGTAAAATTACCTTGAACAGTTGAACCTTTATGACACAAATATAAGAACGCGCGTATAATTTTTGTTATAGTCACTTAAATCGACTATTATGATACACCACACCAACTGCTGTATAAGTATCTATTTATTTGTTTATTCAAGTTCAGCGTGATCTCCAGTAGTTGGTCTCAGCCTCAGTGATCTTCTAACTTATACGTATTATAAGACTCGCGTAAGACAAAAACGAACAGACTATAGCTAGACTATACGCACAGGACGCGAGTAAAATACAAACTCTAATATCGTTCTCCGCTGATTATAGCGAGTTGATCATACGCAGCCGAGGCGCGTGTCGGGAATGAAACTGTCACCGGAAGTGGGGACGCGAGTAGCAATTAACGAAATTACTAGTCACTCAGGGTAGGAATTCTAAGAATTTTTTATACGATCCTATTACAGCAGGGGTGGATAAGTAATTTGAAAATTGTAGGCGTATAAGGGTACACGTGGAAAACTGACGAAAATGTAGTGGAACAAGTGTTGAAAGTTGCTTATTCTAACAAACTATACGATCTTTTGTCAATTTGTAAGATTTTTAATTGTAAAAAAGTTAATGAGCGTAATTATGTAAGTGATGAATGATATGAATTGATATAGACTACATCATTATGCAGGAAACCTTGCTGGTTCTTGGTTCCTTACATTAGTCAGCATTTGAATCAGTCATTATTGGACACATAATGTGGTGATCGATCCTGCTGTCTAAAAATAAAAATTTACCTATGGTATGGAATACAATTTATACGATATGATACGTTAAGGTATTATTTGTACAATTATCTTATTGTATCGTAGTATAATCGAGGTCAGTATAAATCGAGAAACAGTGAACCGTTCATATACCTGTACTAGTATAGTAGCCTTCGAAATGTGGAAGTTCCAAACGAAATTATAATGACCGATCGTAAATATAAATATATATAGTTTTCATTTTCTGCCTCACTTTTAGTGTCGTGATTTATCTAATGTTCGTCGTACAGCTCAGTTTTTATCGCATATCCAGTTTTCAGATAGAAAAACACAATTTGTCTTTTACATCAACCATGACGTATCTACATTCGCCTCATATTCTCCCATATAACTAATGTATAATGCCTGTTTACTTCAATTATAATTTTCCCACCTCCTGTTTATATCAAATGTCAAAATGTTTGGCGATTGACTAAGTAGAAAAATAAAATATCTTAATCAATTATAATCATTACAATTTCATATTACAGGCAAACTCCTGTATCGAGTAAATAAGTACGATGTTGAACAACTTGCAGAAATTTATAAATGGGTGCAGCCACGTATCACGGGGATGATATTCCATTAAACTCGTTCTAATCAAGCAACGTTTATTAGATATGCACAAAGAAAGACTAAATGGATTTTTAATCATTCGTTTTAAGTAAAAAAAAAAGTTTTCACCTAATAGTCATTAATAAACTCCGCTGATTTAACTTGATAACTTAATTGCTATACTGTATATCGAGATACCGACAACAGTAGTGTCTATACTTACTAAGAATGCTCCGAGTTTTTTGATCGATGATCAAACAAATGAAAAATACTAACAATCTTATTTATTTTGCAAAAACTTTTTCTATTTTATTCAGTATATACGATTTACTTAATTATTTAAAAAAATACTATTATTGTACTTACCTACAAAACTTACAAATTCGAGATAAATTACTATATTCTTGATTCACTTATCATTGAACCGTTGAGTGTATGAAATACTAATTATGATTTTATATCTAATAATGAGCAATAAAGATGTTATATTTGTAGAAAAGATTTAAAAAATATAGAAATTTACTATTAAGTTTTAATTTTTAACTTTGAATTTACGGTTAAATATTCCACATGTATTAAATTGCATTTTTTCATATGCAATTTAGTTGTAATTTTATTATATTGATGTTAATTTATAATACAAAATCTAAGTTATAAAATTTTAGTTCAATGGAATTATATTAAATGAGTATCATTTTAAAATAGAAGATTATAATTTAATTGCAGGGAATCACAATGTGACAATAAAATTAAACAATTTTAGTTTTTGATAAATAAAGTACTTTACTAACAATATATTGTAATAATTTTTGTTTTCATTCGATAGTCCTAAATTTGCACAAAGTCCTTTCATTCACGAAGCAAAATCGTTAAAACTGTGAAAAGTGATATAACGAGCAGGATCGTCGAATAAAGTACTTTATCCCTATATTTTAATAATATTAATTTTTATATTATAATATATATATATTAACTATTACAATGATAAACTGCAATTATCATATCGCTCAATAATACAATCATTATCGTTATGTCTGATAGTACTCCATAGGGTTCTTAATTTTCTTTTCGCTTTGTGTTCTGTGTACATACATTGTGTTTTGTCGCTCGTGGTGTATCTGTGTATACATATTTTCGCATGTATTTTTCAAATTTCTCGCAATTTATATATATTCTTTCTCTTTAATTGATTGGCGTGCAAACATGCAACAAGAAAAATGACACGCATTTCAAGTGCCTTTCATTAGCTTATAAAATTTTCTCCCTTGGAGGACTAATAAAAAAATCTGTCAAAATAAAACACATTCAAAGCTTTCATATATAAACAATTTTCAACGACAATATAATACAAATTCATTGGGGCAGTCAAATTTTTTAAAACGAAAATCCTCGTTTGATCAAGACAATCTCGAATATTTTAAAAAATTAATAAAATAGGACGTTAACAACACAATTAGTTTTACGATCAGCTGATCGATTTCCGTGTAAAACGAAAGGCACTCGCAGCGAATAAATTTTTTTTAGGGGAGGAAGAGCGTTAATTCCATCCACGCACTTATTAATAAATCATTTACTTCATTTTTTTTCTCTGTACAAAGAAAATTAAAGACGTTTAAATCGTACATTCGCACATCGTCCGTCCCTAAGTCGTTAATTTAATATCAGTAATATCGATAAAAGCTAAACGACAGAACAATAAAAAATAAAATATATCGTCAATAAACGAACAGCGACAAGTCACATGGGTTTTATTCTTCAGCATTTACCCTATCGATTCGCTTCGATTGTTTACCCTCTATTCACTTAAAAATTCGCTGCATTCTCTGACTGGCTCTTTGCTTTATAACCGCTGACCTCTCTCTCTTGCAAGATATTCCTTGCAACGGAAAGTACGAGAGAGAAAAAGAGCAAAGTGATTAAAGACAATAGACGTAGAGGTTGAAGATAAAACGCGTTAAAAGCACTCTCACGGTTTCAATTTGCAAGCACAAGCATTCAAAAGCCGGATCGATCGAATTATACTAACGTCACTAAGACAGTTGCTCTTTCAACACACATAGCGCGGTTTACATTTTTTTTCTTTTTTTTTCTATCTTTCTTTATCAGTATTATTTTTTATAGTTTGCACAATTGATCTCTTTTCTTGAGTCGGTTCGTTCGTGAAATTCGGCTCTGCGAGCTTCACCGTGTCGAGAATATCGCGGCTTCTCAAGCCTCTCGGCGTTCGCTTTTTGGATTTTTGTCGAGCTTTTCATAGGCCGTTTCGGAGAAGAAGACTAAGTAGAAGAGCAAAAGACGGAAGGTGAATTAGTCTGTGTAATCGTTTTGTATTAGCGATTTTAAAAAGCTCACGAGAAATCGGCCTTCTCTCGTTTATCGATAGCGTGTATATATACACGGCGTAAACCACGGCATTTTTCCTTGTAAATCTCAATGTGTTGTCTAATAAATGACGGTTATATACGACATCTAACGTTAGTTTTCTTTTAGTTCAACGCTCATTAATAAAAGAGCTACTTGGTGATAGAGTATAATAAAAACATAAAAATCGCTAGTTCGCAATGTCCATGGATTGGCAGTCTTGAGCTTTAGAAAAATGCCGTACTGCTTGCCGTTATCTGGTTTGACTCTTCTAATGCTTTGTTTCCCCTCCTCCAGATTTTCCAAATTTAGCGCATCGCTTTTCGGCTGCTGCTGGTTGTTTTTTCTTCATTTAAATTAAGCTTTTTTTCTTTGTGGCAGTGGCTACAAAACAGAAATACAAAAAAGAATTACTTCTTTGCATTTACAATTTAAATAACATTTTAAACAGTGTGGTAAACACAGAAGATCACTAATAAAGTAAAGAGTGAAATGATTCTTTTATTATATATCATTCTCTTCATTAAACCTGATTATAATTGATCTATGTCTAGTTTAAATCAAATTCAGACTTTAAAATCATTTTATATGCACTGTCACAAGCAAATAAAAAAACTTATGACGGTAACCTAAGCAATCTGCAAATTAAGAGTAGCGCAGCAAGGCTCTATCTAAACTCAAGATTCACTTGCTTTTTCATATATTAAATTTCTATTTCTGATAGGTCTAATGAAAGTGGGCCGACAAATTTATTTGAATTAATTTTAAATTCTAATTCATTGGAAATTTTAAAGTAATCTATTTGTCACTTTTTCAAAAATTGTTCAGTCCACTCTACACTATGCACGCACTAATGATATTCTATATAATATGACATACGCATCAGAATGAACAAGCAAAACTGTACGTAATCAGTAACATTGAAATTAAATATTTTTCATCGATCGATTTCCTTCTTCTGACTGGGGAGAATTGACGAAGATTTGTTTGATAATGCAAATTCAAACTACGTACCTGAGCTTGAACTACCTACGCCTCGACAGGCTTCTTCTTCTCCTTCTTCTTCTTGAGGAAAGATGGTGTCCGCAGGCCCTTCTTTTTCTTCTTCTCCTTTTTGGGTGACTCCTCACTAACGCTCACATCCTGCGACATGGAACCCTTAACATGGAAGGTCCCAACCGTAACCATAAACCTCTTTTCATGCACATGCAAATGTTCACTCGCCTCTTGCATCAAGATGAGACAACAATCAACTTAACATCCCGATTCAACTTATATTCTATTTTGCCTCATAATATATTTTCTTTATATATTAATTATTTTATTCTCTTAATCAATAACATTAATTATACGTTAATTGTTGTCTCCTCTAACTTACTTTAATAGAAAAATTGAGAAATATCATGCAAGCAGCTTATGAGCATGAAAGCTTGGCTTTATTCAAATAAGACAGCAATCTAGTGAATAAATCAGTAGCTTTCTATTATACAAATATAAATTAATGAAATTTTAGTTAAATCATGATTGTAGAATACTTTTTTTGTGTGATTTCCATGACTGTGAATATTTTAATAAGATTTCCCATGTCTGTTAGCTTTAACTATACTGAACTTCAAATCTTAAAAATAATTTAGATATCAATTTTATAAATTAGAATAAAATATAAACAAGTTTAAAACAAATGAAAATAAAATTGTGCTGTTGAGCCTATAAATAATTAGAAATGCAATTAGTTAATTAATTAAAACTTAAAAACTGACTATATTTTGATAAAGACAATTTAAAAAAATGTAATTGGAAAATTCAGTATAGCCTTTGTATGATGATCAATAAAATATTTAATGCAATTACGGCATACCTCCTTACTACTGTGCGAGAAAGTGCTGTGGTGAGCATCCGAGTGGTCGCCATTGACGGTATTTTCACCTGTAACAGAGTTATTAAAATTAAAACTCTGAAAATAATTACAAACTATTTTTGTTTCGTGTTAGTTTTATGTGTGATTATGTTACCGCTCGTTTAGGGAGTTTGTGAGTACCAAAAAATGAAACCAAGCTTACCTGTTAGTTAAGGATTTTCTTCTCTTATGATGATTAGGTTATCTTGGGGTTATAGATAGCATGCTCTATTAAATATCAAACACCATGAAATAATTTTATCTAGAAGAAAATTCTTTTCTTGAAAGCTTAAAGCACTTTTGTTCCGAAATTCAGGATTTGTTCGATTACATACATATAAAGGATTTTCTTCTAGTAAAAAAACCAAATGAAAAAAAAAAGAAAAAAAAATTATGGAGATGAATAGAACTTAAATACAATGATGAATAAAAATAGAAAACACTTTTTTATTGTAAACTACAGCATAAAACATTCATTGTAGTTAGGCTCTACTTTCTAGTGATCGATAAAATGAAACTAAATAAAAACGAAAATGTGTATATATTATAATATGATGAAACATTTATTGCAATAACTATAAATATAAGAAATTCCATATAAAGCCAAAAATATGGATATTGAAAGAAATTACATATTAGAATTATTCACATAGAAATAGCCAATAATTTAAAAGCTTACAAAGCTAAATTATAGAGAAGCAGAACATTAATATCGCATATATAATACTTTTTGAATACTATTTGGTAACTCTAGGTAATTCAACTAAAGTAAAGTCTATATGTTTCTGTCATTCTCTCATTCAAATAATTTTAAATTGACCTTGTTCTACGATTAAATCTATTATCACCCTCAATATTATAAGAACAACTTTATTTATTAAAAAAGTTGAGCATATCGCTTTAAGACCTATTTATACGAAATAATTTTAAAAAACAGTCTCCACAATCCTGCTGCAGAGCGATTCTTATTCAATTATATACGTTATCATCTTCTTAATAACTAATATCCTATTTGTGAAATCCTCTGAAAATTCATATGACGTGATTTGACAACAACGAATTGAATTGCACAGTATCGACACACTTTACATCGTCACTGCTACACGCCTTTTCTAATTTTATAAATTCTTTCGTATCGTAAGAGTATGTCATGCATTCCAGAACAACTTCTTCATTGCTTTCAGCCTGAGAACTATCGCTTGATATGTCGGCCAAATTTCCCGTAATGTTAGCGCGCAGACTGATTAAATTTACATCCGAGATGCCATTTTCAGATGTGTAAGCTATTGTTGAAGTGGCTGAGACAGTCTCATTATTAGTCGAAATATCAGCACTGTAAGCTTTCTCGGAGTTACTTATCTCCTCTGCCGATACGGTAAATGTAGAATCAGTAAATTCTGGATCAGTGCATGATTTCATAGAGGTGGAATTTTGACATGAGTAAAATTCCATTGTTCGCGAATCGCTTTCCTCATCGAGAATATCGTCGTAAGAAGAACAAAACTCTGGTTCATCAAATATCGGCGGTAACGTTTTGAAAGAATTGATAGCATGTGATTCAGCTGTTTCCAACGACTCTAAATCAGGTTCTTCAGATATCGGTGACAAAATATGAGTTATAGTATTTTCTAATACTACTGTTTCATCGGTTGAACGGCAACAGGTACAATTAAATTTATCTACTTGCTCAAATCGCACATGAGTTTTCGCAATACCGCCAGGGTCATTTTCGTTGCAAATAAAAGATGTTGACTCCTCTTCTATGCCAGAAAAGATCGATGCAGCTTCAATCTCGATCTTTTGATGTAATTCACGTATATTTTCTTGGCAAACCATGATTCCTTTTTTGAGGTTTGAAATTTCACCAAGTCGTTCTGTCGCATATATTTTCTCTAATCTGTCTTCGCTCATTTGCCACATTTGATCGATTTCTTCTTGACAATTCATAAACCTTTCCATAAAATCTCTAATACTTTCTTCAGAATCTGTATCGCTGTCTTTTTTATCTACATGAATATCATTGTGCAAATCTATCCCTACATTTAAATTTTCTTCATTTGAACACTCTATTACACAAAAACTTATTTTATTTGATAGATCATTTGTTAAATTTTGACATTCTTGATCTTCTGAAAGTACTTGATAATTTGTATTATTTATATGATTTAAATGTAGATTAGCAGAAATGCACTGATTGTTTTTAATATTCCCGCTATCAGTGGGTTTTTCTTTGCTATTATCAGATTTTGTATCATTGTCCGTTGATTCAGAAGTAACTTCTTGCTCTGCAAAATTTTGAGATTCTGTTGAAGGAGAAGAATGGGACGATACAGCTGTGTCTGAACTTTGTTGACTTTTTGAACTTGCTGTAACGTTGTCCTCATTAATTTCATTATGATTTTCAGTATCATTTTCAAGGTTCATTAAAATGTGCTCTTCGGACAAACTATTGTTTCTAGACCGACTAGGTGATAATAACATTTTTGGAGTTGAACACTTCAAACTCTGTTCGTCTTCAACATCATATTCATCTTTGAGACCCTTCAATTCTATATTCATAGACTCTTTGACTTTCTTGTCGGTTACTGTTTTTTTTGACTTAAAGTCCCACTTACCTAAGCTATCCTTATCAACTACATGATGAATGATTTCACGAATGACATAAATATTTTGGTCTAATGATTCTAACCTGCTTGATTCATCAGTATTACTAACCTTTGAATTTGTAGAATTGTTGGCATCGTAACATGGTAAATTTCCAACTAAGTCCTTAGCTAATTTTCTGGCGAAGTTCAACGAAGAAACTTTTTTTTGAATAAAATTGTTTAATTCTTCTTTCGAGTATATTTCAGTGTTACGTGTTAGGTCTAAACAGGCAACATAATCAACTATTTGATTAACAAAATTTTCAGCAGTAACAAAGACTTCAGCACGATTTAACTCTGTCAAAATTTGGTTGACAGACGTACTCATATTTTTATGAAAGATCTCATCACTGGATTTTTGTATATCAAGATATGTGTGACTTGGTAATTCTAAGAGATCTGAACCCTGGTTCGAAAAATTTGATAAAAAGGAAGCTTCGGACAGTTCTGTAGTTTTATTCATATTTACTAATTCTTTTTTATCAGTATTATCTAAAAGATTAATCCAATTCACGTCTTCATTGTTGACATCGTTCTCGACATCGTTGTCGAATGTCTCATATTCTTCCTCATTATCCTCAAGGATATCTTCTGTGATAGTGGTATCTTTACTAGAATCGCCTATATCATTTGGTGGAGTGATACTATAAATAAGGCTCATATTCTGAGAATCTAAATTATATTTTACAGAATTTTCAGTGTCTGCTAAAGTATCCACTATGAGTTTATTAGAGGGTTTCATATCCACATTTATACTGCTGACGACCTCCACAATGCTGTCACGTCGTGAGATTCGCTTCACGACTAATTCATCATCGCTAAAAAAGCTGCATTGTGTTGTTGATGCAGGACTGTAATCTTCACTATATTTGTCGATTTCAGAATAAGTGAAATCCAAACAATTAGGTTCTGATTTTAATATTTCTCTCGATTCATCAAAAGTATCTTCTATAAAGTTAGAACTGTCATTGATCATTGATAACCAAAGATTTCCATTTTCGTCAGATTTCTTTTTGCAAGAATCAATGCTTAAATTATTTATATCCCTTTCTTTAATTGTTATATTGTCAAGAGATTTTTCGGATACAGAGTCTTTTTCATTTGCTAAAAATATCTTCAGACTAACATCTAGAGGATTTTTTTCAATATCATCTGCGTCGAGCGGCGTAGAATGTTTTTCAGGTATCTGATTTATTTCGCAATCTTCTTTCTCATTAAATTGCCATTTTTCGGATATATCCTCAGCAGATGCCAAATTGACTTTTTCTATATAACTACCAGTTTCTTGTCTGGTATTATCTGCACTATTGATTGCTCTATTTTTTAATGATAATTTTAAAGGGTCTTCTGTGATATTATCTACTGTTATATCACTTTCAAGAAAATTAGAATGATCGCAAATTAAAAATTCTACTTCGTTAACATAGTTAGTCGCTTCTAAACTATCTTTATCATCCAAATTATTAATAATTTCTACTTGAATAAACTTCGAATCTATAGCGTTATTAATATTACAATTATTGTTATCGCAGTCCTCTTTTTCTATAATTATAAGTTTTGGTTTCGAATATTCTTCTTGTTCTTCATTACTGCTATCATCAGAATACTGATATACAGGTACCTCTAATTCATTTACATATCTATTAATGTTTTCACACATATCGGAATCCATAACGCATGAACATTCATTTTCATTGTATTCGTTTAATTCTTGTTTATTTTGGTGACAATCAGTTTCATTTGAAGGAGGTTTCAAAGTACTATCTAATGAATTTTCTTTACTGCTATTAAAATTAAACTGATGTTCTTCAGTATCATCATTCTTCATTTGCAATTCAATAGTCTGATAAAAAGCAGCTTTTGGTGATTCATCGGTACAACTGATTGTTTGTGTTTGTATATCCTGATGAACGTTATTTACGAAAAATTCTAATTCGTTCACATAGTTTGTTACTTCATCACTATTTTTATAATGACAATTGCAGTTTGCGCTTTCTGTTTGGAACAAAGATCTGTTATTAATGATATCTTGTGAGAGTGTAGCTGTGCTTGGTATTCTTTTAATGTACGATTTTTCGTCGTTATCGTAAATTTTAAAATCGGCAAACTGATTATTATTACTCATACTCCTTTGGACTTCAGCTGGAGAATGCAGCAGATTATGGTTTTGCTCATAATTGACGTTGTAAATATTTCTTTCCATACTCTTACACTCTTCTGGCAAGTGAATTTTTTCAGCGAAACTTATATCTGCTGTTTTCGAATACTGTACGTCACGCACTAGCTCTTTCTCATTCATTTCTCCTTGGAGTTGTCTTCTAGCCTTACAAAGTTTATTACTATCTTCACAAATGTCTACGTTACTCATCGACTTGATCGTATTAGCTTCTGATTCGTTTTTTATATGCATATGAGCATTATTTTTAAATCGTTTCTCATAGTTGTCGAAAAACTCTCGTTTTTTCATCTTGCGTTTTATCGCTGAAACATTATGAACATCAGTAATAAAGGCCTTCATCGGTTGCGCCAGTTTTTCGACTCTCGTTTTTTCAATATAACAAGGCTGATAGTTTTCGCCCCACGGGCCAATATGTTCGTTGATGCTGTTGCTGCTGACACTTCTGCTGCTACTGAGCCTCGACACACCGGAAATTCCTGCAACCACACACCCGCCAAACACACATACACGACTAAAGTATAAAATAAAATAAAATAAAAGAAAACAATCAAGTTGGACAAGACGCAGCACGTGCGAGCTCCTCGCACCCCTGGCGATTGATCATTCATTCTTTTTTTCTTTCCTAGTTTTTCTCAACTTACAGTAAGATAATTTTATAAACACGAGCTACTAAAATTCAAACGTCCTAAATTAAATATTTTAACAAGCCTTAATAATACATTACTGAGACTTATTTTTCAACAATATCCAATAGAAAATATAGTTTTTGTTGAAATAAAAAGTGACTTATAAATGCAAATATTTCGTTAGTTAATTTGTTTATACAAAGTTGCATGCACATTTAAAAAAACTTTCATTAGTTTCAATTTCATAATTAGATATCAAACAATTTTGATAGTTTTTTTAAGTTTAACTTTGAGATTGTGATTTGATATCCAATTACGATGAAGAATAAAGCTTTGTAAATATCGCTTATAAAAACATTGGATATAATGAAAGTTTTTGACATAACAATTTTTAATGCATTAATAAAATGTTCTTGTCATACAAATAACAGCAAATTCAAGTTAAAAATATCAATTAACTTATGCTAATGCATAAGGCTTAAAATATTTTTTATGAGATATTGCTTAGTTAATAATGTTCAATCTGTATTATACTTAGCGTGTTATTTCTGTTGCTAATAACAACAGAATAAGGAATATCAAGGTAGAGGTTAAAAAGGATAAAATCGAAATCCTGAAACTTTGATGATTGAAAGATAATGAAAAGCAAATTAATGCGTGACGAGGAATGTGTGCCCAATAGCGAGAGGTGCGAGTGCTGTATAAAAAATATTATATATGTTAAAGCAACTGTTAAGGTTAGCAAGGATTACACATTGGGAGGAGCAATTTTTAGCATATAGAAGCATATGAAAGCTTTAAAGCAGTTTTTAGTTCTATGGAATTTTACTCCACAGAACTTACCTCGTCCGTTGGCATTCCTACGGGTCAACATCTCGGAGCGACGTTGCTCATTGAGAAAATCAGCATTCACTGTGTCATATGAATTGAATTTAAATTGACATTATGGCATGTGGTACACATTCATAGATAAAAAAGGCACTACTAAGTCAACATCATCAAAGTATTTAAATTTAATAAATTTCTAAGTTTCATGTTAACAAACAATAAAGTGTACACTGTACGTTATTTGTAAATGAATGATAACTAATAAGACTATTTTTCATATATCAAAGCTTAGTTCTTTTAAGATAACTATTGTTAAGCTAATTTTTCATTATCTTTTTGTACATATTCTATATTTTATCTAAGAATGTTTCAAAAATCAAATATTTAACAATAAAAACAAATTTTTTAGACTAAATGTTAGTTTGGTAAAATAAAAATAAAATACGTGATTAAAATGAAAATCATATACAAATTATGCAGATAATATTTGAAACTGACTAGTGATTAAGAAAACACAAATTGGGTATACAACATATATGTATCATTTGCGTACAATGAAAATGGGTGTGTCTCATTGATTTCAGGTGATATCCAAATCTCACCTGTTCTAACGTTTGTTGCACGTTGAGGTTTTGAGTATTCTGAGTTTACATCCTCCCGCCGTGCAACTGAATTCCCCGCCACCGAAATTTTGACTGATCGTTCTGCGTCACAAATATTCATGCTCATGCATCAATTTTCATGCACCGTATTTTTTAAAGATTATAACTATCCGACATTTTCTCAAATGGATAATGGCGTATAGAATACAACTCGAGATTTAAAGATTGTTAAAACAAATCAACATGAAATCGTTTTTAAAACGATTGTTATGTACAACACTTTTACTCACCATCGCTTAGTACAACTTCCGGTTGACTCGGTGCAGGCACTTGTTTAGTTTCTATCCGTAATACTTTTGGCTCTGTTAGGATAAATATAACACATATATATATATATATTTGAATTGATGTCAAAGGGTAAACATGGACAAAGATTAAACAAATATTTCTTTACCGTCTCTGCTTTCTTCTTCGGTCTCCGAGGTTACAGACACTGGAGACTGAATTGGACTTTTGGCAGTGCTGGATTCATGGGTGGCGCGACTTATATTAAAGGATGAAAGTGCCTCAGATTCCGATTGCGATTCGTCATCTAGAAAATAAAAGATACTTTTAATATAAATATTTTTCAGATAAAATTAGATAATTCAAGTAAAAAATATAAAGTAGGCTTTAAAATTATATATTTTATCACGTACAAGGATCTCCTTTAGTTTTACGTTCAATTTCTTTCTTGTACTGATCCAACTCTTGATCCGTAACTGCATCGAAGGGATTCTTTGCATATGGAGTTTTGTACACCATTGCGTTGTGTTGGAATCCTCTCTGGATAATACCTTTGCTAGCAGCTCCAACAAGAACAACTTGTTCACCAGTGCCGCTTATTGTTGCATCCTTAAAGTATTACAACATTATTAAGGGTCCATTTTAAACATTATGTTTTGAAACAAATTCATTTTTATACTCCAGATTTGTTATCTTTCACTCACATTATGAAGAGAGACAATATAATAAATGTAGAAAAATATTGAAACTGCTATTAATAATTTTCGTACACTATTTTATAATTAAGAACACAATAATTAAAAACTTACCTGCATCTTTTTCGCCTCCTCCCACGTGACACCTTCAAGAATATGTGACTGAGGACCAGCGGAAATTTTGTCAGCTCTTCGATAATCTTTTATCTATAAATAGTAATATTTCATTAAGATTTGCTCTTTTTACAATGTACTCAAGTATACCAATATACTAGAAAATGTACGAACCTGTTGCTGAAGTTGCTTAAATTCTTTTGGATTAGTATTTTTCGGTACAAACTGGAGAGCGCCCTCAATCTTGACTGGTGTGCTGCTGTGCGTCGGCGAGCCATCGGACACCCACTGCGCACAAAACCAGAGCATTATAGACGGCCCGACCACGCAAATCATTATTGTTTTAATTTCAAATTCAGTCTCATTATGAAAAACAAAAACTCTTCCAATGTCATCGCAATACAATCACAACTAATTTTGGCCACTCTGTCAACGCGAGCTGTGTGCCTGCTAGTCTCCAATAAAGCTTGCTGAGCCGTTTCGTCGATGTTTTAATTTTTTCTACTTCTTTATTAAATTCGCAATGCGTTCCACGATATTAAATTTCTAAAAATTCAATATTTATTGTCACTTTAGTCGACGAATCTGGTTTTGTGGATGCAGTGGATGTTTGATGCCGAGGCCACCGAAAGCTTTGATGATGACCAACAGGCACACATTTTTTTGAAGAGTTATATTTTTAGAAGTATAGTAAGAGACTATTTCATGCTCTATTATTCTAAGAATCTAAATTATACTAGTGATTGATTGGGAGATACTGAAGTAGTTTTGTGATGACGATTGAGCAATATTTGCTTTTATTGAAATATTGAAAAGCTACAATAGACATTACTTTTCACGCTAAAAACAATATATATATATGTATATGAGTTGTTACCAGCACTGTGCTGAGGAACTAGGCTATGAGTTTCAGCGCTTTGATCATTAACGGCACTGTTGAATTGCACAACATTTAAAAAACATCAAAACTACTTAACAGATAAGGCGAGAAGATATAGTTTAATTAAAAATGGAATGCATTACTTGGAATGCTCGAAGAGTTTCTATAAAATTCGAAGCAAGCTCAAAGAGCATCGAAGCAGAGAACAATGATTTGTCGATCGTTAATATCATTTCTTAAATTTCATCATAATAACGTCTATATATATTATATCATATTCTTAAATTTGATCTTTATAAATTCATTCATAAATTCTATATTAAAAGCGACGCCGATAAACATAGTTAACGACTTTTTAAGCGTCATGACAATTGAGTTATTTTTTGTTTATATTACGTTTATGCGAGTAAAAATAATAAAAAGTATTTTCGATTTAATAAAAATTAATCGGTCTTATCTTCAAAAGTTATGACTTCTACCTTAGTAATCTTCTTTGGGTCTGGTGTGCCAGTCTCGAGGATTTCTACTTTCTGGTAAACATTTGGTGAATTAAGCCAACGCGTTCTGTCAGTTCCTTTCCGTCCACCTTTCCACAAGCTAAAACATGAATTTATGTTCAATTTCGATGTATGTACTTCATTAATGCAAATTCAATGAAGATAACTAATAAGAAAGAAAAATATTTATATATTGGACGCAAAATTGTGCGCTAACTTACCCTTGTTTGTATAATTCTTCTTCCTCGAGCAAATAACCAAGAGAAGAAACAGCTGGCGGTACTTCAACGTCATTTCTTGGCCTAGGAGGTTCGCTTTTGACTAAAGGATGTCTATAGATGTATCCTGTGCGGAAGCCCTGTTAAAAGTAATTATCGAGTTATATTGTGAATATCTGATTAATTTAGATTTAAAATATAATCTATTTTTCATAAGTTTGATATTGAAGTGCCTTTCATTTTTATATATAAATAGTTCTATTTGATTTTTTTAATCGCGAACAGTCTCAACTTTCAGTATATCTAATACAGCCACTAAAATTAAATACTCACTGCATTGTCGAGCATGCGCATTAAAGCCTCGAATTCCGTGCCACCGATGCGCCAGCGCTTCTCAAGCTTCTCGGCGAGAGGCGAGGGTTCAGCCACACTGCTTTGCTGCGGTACTGGAGCCTTTCGCGAGGCCTCATAGATAGCCTTTCGTGCCTCATCTGATATCAAATTAAGATTATCGACACCCAAAGGCATCAGTTTGAGTTGCGTCTCGCAGGCCAGCACCGTGTTGTAGACGTTGTAGAAGGCTTCCTCGACAGTTTCACCACAGCACAACGCACCTCGATTCGTCAGCAGCATTACCTTATTAATGGGACCGAAGTTTCGGGCTAGCTTTTCACGCTCCTCTGGATCCAAATTGGCGCCACTGATGTAATGATGGTTGCTAACCTCACCGATCACGATACTTTCTTGACCAAGAGGTAGAATACCACACTTCGTCGCCGATATCTGTAAAATAAAAGATTCTATAAATAAGGATTCAAGCATCAAGCATTTTAGTATTGCAATGCAACAATATTGTTTTCACTTTGCGAACAATGCAACACTGTATTCAACTAGGTTTAGCACACTCACGGCTGTGACGGAGGGCGTCGCAATGTGTACGATGCACTTGATGTCGGGTCGCGCTGCATGAATTGTCGAGTGCAATTGATAGCTGGCGATATGTACGCCGAAATTCGTCGTGCCCTGCTCGACGATGCCACCCTGCATGTCAGCCTTGACGAGACTCGAGGCCGTGGTCTCGTGATAGAGAAGTCCGTAGGGATTGACAAGGAAGTGCTCTTGGTCCTGGTTGAGTCGCGCAGTTATCATGCCACCGACTCCTTGCGTCCAGCCATACAAGTCGAGCAGCCGGAAGACTGCGGCGAGCTTGCATCGAAGCAATTTCTCGCCCTTGGCATAGCCCATGCTCTCCACTCCACGTATGTCGTTTATCGGGACGACGCAATTCGAGTCTGAAAAATTGAAATTTAATGAGTATTCATGATTTTTTTATAGGTTGACAAATAGCAAAGCAAATATCAAATTTCGAGTATGTTAAATATATTTAATCACATAAATATTAAGTCGTTGGTATTTGTTAAACGCAAATGTAGATCTTTATCAAAATATTAACACGCAAGTTATTTCATTGAATTACTAAATAACTTAAAATCTATAACGAAAATTCTGTGCTCTTCCGGTGAATAAATTATGGTCAATAAAAATGTGAAGATCACTTACTTCTGAACACATTGGCATTGAAACGAGCTCCTTGAGGGCCCATCATTTCAGAGATCTGCTGCAACAGTCCAGAGGGACCAGCGCCATCCTTCATTTGTGTTTCTATGATACGTTCGAGCTCTTCCCTGAATAGCCGTGAGTTCATCATCATCTCCACACGCTTTCTCCTTTCCATTTCTCTCATGTCCTGCAAACATTAATTTTTTTTTATTAATTATTATTATTATTAATGCCTTGACACTTTCTTCAAGAAGAAAATAGGTTGGTACACGTTAAGCAAGCTTTTTCGAAACGAAAAATTGACGATAGAAAAAATGGCGCAAGCTTCATCGTTTTTGGCGTCTTTCCAATATCGAACCTAGTTTAAGGTCAGAGACTCTAAATATATGTATATAGAAATTCACTATCGGGCGTAAAATAAACATAGCGATATATATGCATTGCATTGATTGCAAAGTGTCTGCACCGAAGAACCAGTGGTTGTCCTCATTGAAAGTACGTCACTCCCGCCAAACAAAAATAAGACTCCGCAAAGTCTAGTGGTCATTCATTGTATCAACAAGTGCTGCAGGAGGATGCAGTGCCAGAAGTGTATTATATAGAGCGTCGAAATAATGCCGAGTGTTGTATACTGTAATACTCACAGCGTCAATATCCGCGGGCCTCCTTTTGCTCTTCTCCTCTTCCGTGAGTCCGTCAACGGCGCCATTGGTCTGAGGTGGTTCCGGCGCCTCCTGCTGCTGTTGACTTGTGTCGGCCATTTTATCGTCGTTGTTGCCGTCCTCTAGAACCGTCTGTAAGCAAAAAATAAAAGGAGAAATCGACGTTAGTATACGTGCGTTATATTTTTCTGGAGTTACTTTAGCTCGATAATGGTCTCTTATCTGTATCTGTCTCTCTCGCGCGCGCGTGCGATGATGTCCCGAGACCGGCAAAGATAACGTCGCGGAATCGGAATTTTATTACGGACTATGCGTGTTTGGTCGTATATACGCCGGTGCGATTGTATGCATCATCGAGAGGAGGATATTATGTAAGTTAATACCGTCGATGCATTATGCAGGCATCTTATATGCATTATTACAGGACTAATGCCGATGATCGCTTTTATTATTAGTATATAGCGACCATTGGTATCGACAATGCCTCTTTAATTTGTTTTATTGCAATGCAATGAAGAGCGGAGCAAATTGAATGAGGAAAAATGAACATTTTTAGAATAATTTATGCTCTAGTGATTTTTTATCAACACTTTTCTGAATTAATTACTTGGTATTTCATACAAGTACCTCAGTACTTTTCAGAATACCTATACGATCGAGCTTTTGCTAATTATCTCCGAACCGTGTAATTCGTTGATTTAAAAGAAGAATCAACAGGTGCCTAACTCAATTTAACCAAACTCTCAAGATACCTATTTCTCAACACTCAATGACAGTGAGAAAAATCGAAAAATATACGAATGGAGTTTGGATGATAAATGTTCAGTGTGCCTATATACATGATAATAAGTCACTGAAGTTTGACGTTTAGAATAATGAAAGAGGATTCGTCGCTTTTCTGCCGAGTCTGTGTATTACCCAACCTAAATAAACGAACTGTGTTTGCAGAGCACGTAAACCCAAATAATTTATTCAGACTTACCAGGTCGACTCTACTCGATATAGAAGTGATCAGCGCCTTATTAATGACGTTGGCGATCAACGTTAAATGTAACATAGCCATAATTGAATGCTCGTAAATGAATTAACGCGAGTAAGAATAAGCACAAAAGCCAGATTGACTCATTAACCTAAAGCACACCTTACATAACAGGTGTAATTCAACGTTCGAACAAGAAAATTATAACACACCAAAGTCAACGTAAACGATAACACGCGTAAAGCATTAACAGAACGATATTATCAACTGTTCGTAAACATTAACACAACGATCAATCGCATGTATATCAGCGCGTTTATAACAGGTCGCAGCACATATGGACATACGCGTACGGCGACACACAAAACGACACATAACACACGTCGCGCAGCCAGCTGCAATGAGAGCTGCAGCAGCACCTGGGTCCCATTTACTCCGGAATTATCACCGAACGCTCGAGGCGCCCGTTGCTTTACGAGCTCGACGTTCCATCTTCGACGACTGCAGTTTCTCCGCTCTCTCGTGCACTGGCAAAGCAGCGTTACGTAAAACAGCAGCAATTGATGTGTGTGCTCGTTCCAGTGGCTCTTCGTTCGCAGCTCACGAATTCGCGTTTTTTTTTTCTTCACTCGACTGCGAGGTAATACCGTCTCCAACTTCAGAGCTCGACTGAGACTAGTCTTTTGTTGGATAGGTATAGGAAGTTCCAGTGAGATATGCGATCGAGCCCGAACCGAAATGAACTAGTAGTAGGTCAGACGAGGTGCGAAGAAGACCCGGGACTATTCTGGCGAGCCAGTAGGTTGTCGAAGAAAATAGAACGACTTGTGTCTTTTTTTTTTCTTCTTCGTCTTAATAGCAGCTCGAACCGTGACTGACGCGATCGCGCTTCGACCTCGAAAAGCTCCGCGGTGTGACTGAGAGAGATAAGCGCTTTTGCGGCCGGCAAAAAGCACGTTATACAAAAGAAGTCTGTAGTACACATACATACTACACACACAGCCGTTGCATCATATATGTACTGATTGACCCACTGCTGGTCACATAGGAAGTATGAGAGAAAGAGCGCGCGCGCTAATCAATTTGAATATAAACGTAGACGGAGTGACGATGAGGAGCGAAGCTAAAAGAGGCGGCAAAAAGTTGAGACTCGGTGATATAGGTGGCGAAGCTAGGCTCGCGTGCAGCTGGATCAATCTGACTTTCTAATTAACGACTACAGCCTTCCTCGAGAGAGAGAGAGAGAGAGAGAGATTTTCGCATATTCATGTATGTAGGTGGAGGCGCTTGTTGTTGTTGCGAGCTTTTACGGACGGGAGAACGATAAGAAAACGAGCCTGGATAAACAGAGGCTCGACGATGGATCTTTTTTTCTTTTTATGCAGTGCACATGAATTATTGAGTGCAGCTGTGTGTGCTTCGAGTTTTTATATAGGGCGGTATACTAAAATTCCTTTTTTTCTACTGCGTATTTATATACATGAGTAATACAGATATATAGAAGCTATACTGTAGATTTTTATAACGCGACGTTCATTACGGCATTATAGTCTCCTATCGGCATTGGAAGATAATTACAGACCGCTTCTGTTTATTCATCAGACGGGGCAAAAATCCGTCAGTCCTAAAATTAAGTCTCGAGAGCCGAAGCTATATCGTGTAATTCAGAGCAATCCCGGAGAGTCTCTGCAGAATGAGAAGAGAGAGAAGGAGGCCGTTCATGATTTACCATTCAGCTCTCTCTCTCTCTCTCTCTCAATCGGCGTAATTCGCGTGACTCCCGAGTTATCTCTCTCGAGCCAACACTCCTTTTCCTTCCTCTCTTTGCTACCGCTCACGTACATAATACGTGCATGCGCGTCTAGCTGACGTCTCTCTTTACCCCGACTCTGTTTTTAAATGATCGGATTTGCATTTTCAAACGGTTTTTCCATGCTAATATGAGAGAGAGTTATATTAATAACTTGCATCGCATACTTGAAGATTCGGTCATCGTAGACAGTCTAATTTTATTGTAGCTTCAATTCAGAATCAGCGGACATGATGTCAACGTTTCCTTCTCGGCATCAAGCGAAGCGCATCAAAGGTCGATATTGTCATATATGCCATTGCACTTGAACCCTTATATATTCCTCTCGTTTCGCAAAACTAACGGGCTTTCTGGCAAACTGTCAATCTCTCGAGAGGCCGCTCACTCTCTGAGCAAATCGCATTCATAAAGATAATATGGAGTTTACCTACGTCAAGAGCTCACTTCGCGGACTAACGCGCGGAGCATAAAGGAGCTTTTGTCCTCGAGTTAAATGCATTGAATCTTTGTATATTAGCATAAACTCTAGTCGGTTATACGTAGATCGAGTAATAAAATTGAATTTTTTAACTAGAAATTATTCAAGCCGCCCGAATATTAGAATAAAAATCCAGTATAATATACACCGGGCACCCACGTGTAATTCAATACGATCATCGTCTCGTAATAACGCCATCGTCAGCCTTGCGTAAACGAAAAAAAAAGGTATAGTGTCATCGTTACACTTCGCACGTAATTACAGTACATATACATAGATCCACGATCCAGTGCATTTACGCGTGTAAACAGCATAAAAACACGGTGTGTCTGTGGCGCGGCAGAATCTACACACATCAGAGTTTCGCGCGCGGAGTCAGCGGCCTACGTAGGCGTGGCATCGCGAGCAAGCGAGCGAGCGAGAGCGCGGTGGTTTATTATTAGCCCAGACGGATAATTTCCCGTATGAACCGACGTATATGTGCTGCGCACGGAAAGCATAAACGACCGCGGCCGCCTTCCTCCTTCCTCCCAATATCTATCTTCTCGCGTCATACACTCACATACAGACTAGCAGCTGTAGGTCGAACGCCGGATTCACGTAATCGCGCTTTCGTGTGTCAGTTACATTGTCGGAAGAAGATGGCTTTTGTAGTATTGGCTGATGTTTGAAAAAGGCTCTTTTATTTATTTTTCTCTGACATTTATTGGCCATACCGCATGTTCATTTTGTCAAAGTTTATCGCAAGCGAGAGTTTATATACGAAAACAAAAGGCGGTTTCGCTTTCGAGAGAACGCCCGTCGTCGGCTCTCGATCGATCGGTATATATTACACCTGCTGCGCGCGAATTACGCTTCGTTCATTATAGAGTCGTTGCAGCCGAGATAGAGTAGGCGATGAGAAACAGGGTCACCTGATTAATAACGCGAGCGTGCGAATTTTTCCGATTAATCAGCGAAGAAAATAAGAGCGAGCGATAAGCGTTGAGAAGTTAATTGAAAAGTGCCTATGCGTTATACCTTTCCCATCGTGAAGAGTATGCATCTCGCTAAATGGCACAGTATATAAGCTACTTCACTATATAGTTTGTAATAAAATTTATTCGTCTTCGTCGGTATCCGATTTTAAAACTACAGTTGTATAAGGAAGTGAAAGAACAGTACAGAGCAAAAAAAAGAAGAAGGGACGAGAAGCACAGAGTACGAGAGGAACGGAAAGAGACAACAACGAGAGGAAGGGCAAAGAGAGAAAGGCTCGTCGCGGAAGCCAGGAGGAGTACACACAGAGGCGAGAAAGACGAAAGTACGGGCCGCACTGCTGTGTGGAAAGACGGGCGTCGGGTTAGCGACCCCGCGACGTCGCCGGCAGTAGCAGCAGCGTGCGTATATACACTATGCGGTGTGTGTGGCTTCGTTTCAATGCCGGCTGCAGCGGCGCGCTTCGCTGCTCTCGTTGCTTCTCTCTATCTGTCTCCGCCAACGCCGCTGATGCTCTATTTTAGTGTTTCGTCCCATTCTTTTAGGATCAACGATTTTTTTTTTATCGAGTATACTCTATTGTCTATAGAATTGTTGATTATTGAATCGTTTGGGTTTTAAATACTTTATTGGCCCCGGGGACGTGATTTTGAAAAGTTGACTTACTCTGCAGCTGCTGGTCTTGTTTGAAATTGCCCCGAATTTCACTTTTGATTCGGAAACTAAGTTTAGACTCACTCTTACGGCTTTAGCTCTTGGTTATATATACGATTCTCGTAAATTATATATAAATACAAACACATACTATGTCATACCAACAAATCAAAAACCAATTACGTTATTACAGAGATCGACGCGAACGCTATTATATATATACACACACACACACGTCGACGATCTACGCGTCGATGCACATCAGGCAGAGAGAGAGAATCAAGCCCTGCGAATATCAGGCACTTTTCCGGTTTCACCAACGTCGCTATAATACTCGCGGTTGCGGTGCGTGTATAGCTCCGCGGAGAAACGAAGAGCCGTGTATATGCACAACACACACCGGCTGCATCAGCCAGAAGGTACCGCAAGGTCACGCTTGAAAAAGTGCCGACGACGTGTCTGCACTGTATATATACGGCGACAATGGCAGCGAATGTATTTCCGTCCATCTAAGAGCGTATATATACACTTTTTTTCTTTTTGCTTTGAATCAGAGACGGAAACGCTTTATTATTCGATGTAGCGCGAGCGAGAATTCGGGTTAGTGGTGGAATCAGCGAGAGAACACGTGAGGAATTCACGCTCTTTTGTTTGTAAATCTGACGACGGGATGAGAGAAAACACAGAAATATAGTGATAGTTGTTGATTCACTGTGTATTATACGCGCTGGATTCTGGAGATGCTGGCAATTGGGGCTATATAATTTTGAAGGAAAAAAATGTACGTGCAGAGCCTCTCTTATATTTTCTAGGTCTAAGCTCGCAGGTCATAGACGAGAGCGACGACGACGACGACAATAAAGGCGTTGAATAGCCGGCATCAATTTCGAACGGTTAAAGCACTTGCCGTAACGGTACCTATTGTCGGTCTTATGCAGGCGTTCGTATTTCGACCATTGTAATGCCAAATACTTCTCACAGCTCACAATCAGTGTGGCGTGAAGATATAATATTTCTACACCGCAATATAGACTCTGATACGATTTTTCTCTATAAAACATTTGTTTGAAACTAGTCATTTGTGACAGCTCTTGCGAGGAAAACGAGCCGAGATTGGTCCGGGTGAAAAGATCGTAAAAAAGTATATAGTCGATTTAGAAAGAAACATTATTCAAATCGTTGTACAAAAGCGGCACCACGGTAACTATCCAAAAACAACAGCTTTCCAAGTCCATCGACAACAAAAAGAGACGTCTCTAAAAACCGCATCCCGGACAAAATTACATAAGAGACAGATCGGCGGGGGACCGCATGACTCATTCGTGGAATTTTTTGCGCGCAAAATGCCCGATCGCAGCGAACGGAGATTTAGCCTCGATTTCCACACATCTGCAGCGTCGATTGCTTTTCCTCAGTATACATACAAACACGCGCAGCTTCGGCTTATACCGTAGTCTCTCAGCTCGAGAGCGAAAATGTGCATTTCGCAACGAGTTTTTCGCGCGAGCTGCACCTAACGACTCTCTCTCTCTCTCTCTAGTGATGTGGCGCAACGCACACACGGAGAGCGCCGCTTGTATAATACGTGGTGTAGCGCGAGTTCTGCATATTCGCCGCTCATCTCGCTTTTCTTCCACTTCTCTCCGCAGCACCTCGTTATTCTTCTTCTTCTTCTTCTTCGCCTATATCCCGCTTCTTTATGTCGGCGAGAGAGCGTATACTATCGTGGGCGGACGCCGGCCTTTTCTTTACCGACGAGAGTGCTAAGTTTTCACCGATGCTCAACTCCGCGCTTAGTGCCATTAGCTCTCTTAGCGAGTTTGTACTAGATTTTATTAAAATACCACCTCCGGCTTATACATTGCGTTTCCGAGAAATAATAACTTTTTTTGCCAGAGTGTTCTCGTTTGAAATTTTAGTGTAATACCTTGATCTTTATTTCACTGGTGTATATGCATATTGGTGTCTTGAGAAAGCTATATACTTGTGTATAAAGCGAGTTCTATCGTCGCCCTCGCTTTTACTCGCTCGACTGACTCATCCCCTCGAAAAGTGTGAGAGAGAGAGACTAACAATGGCCTCTTGACGCGCGAGTCTTAGGTGAATAAAGGCGACACAGTAGCTCTCGGTTTCTTCCATGCTCGAGTTTTTGTTTCTCGTGCATCCGAGCGAGACTGCACCCTCTGTCTTTCCAAGGTCACAATCGATTGAAGCCCCCCGCGGTGGTGGCTTTCCGAATAACCCAAAGAAGTTACATTTCTTTTTAAACACGAACAGCGTTTTTGCGCTGCGCCAATATTTCTTACGTATAAGCTGCTGCTCCAGTTGGTATAACTTATGATGACTATCACATGCGATATGAGAAAGTTCGAGGCTTAAAATACGAGCTTTCGTTTCTATATCTTGTATTACAAGCATTAAAAACAGACGAAATGAAATCGTTTAGATACTAGAAAGCCGTTACGCGTTAAAAAGAAAAAATTCGCAGTGGTCTTTAATTACGCGAGCGAGCAAATCGATCAACGCCTCGGCTATTGTGTTCAGACTCGGGGATCGACAGCCGGATGTTGTCGACGCGCTAGAGTTATCGACACGACAAGGAGGGAAAAAGCGAGCTGCCGCTGCAGCAGGCGCGATAAAAAGCGCTGTGCCAACGAGGAAGAAGAAAGCGAGAGAGAGGGGAGAGGAAAAAGAAGACTGCTACTGCACTGGCTATCACATCGAGAGCTTTAACTATAAATGCATCTTGTTACAATAAACGGCCGAGGGAATAAGGGGGTCAGCCGATATTCTACATTATCTTTCGCAGCGCTCATTTTTATCAACGGCCAACGCCTACGGATTCTTCTACGGAACGTTTTTTGCTTTGATTTTTTTTCTCTTGGTTATAGATATAGTGTGAGATATACTTTCTATTGCGTTAATAAAGGGAAGTAGTAGTAGTAGGTTATATAGTAGACTTTCGTTTCATGTTTTAAGTTTGCATTACAAAGTGAGATTCCGATGCGAATTTAGAAAGAAAAACTTAGATCTCTTCAATATTTCGATAAGAAATATTGTGACAACGAAGCTTTGAGGGTGATTGCACGAAGGCTGCGATCGCCACAGGTCAAGTCGTTGATCCGATTTGTACGTGTGTCGTGTATAAAGGCTATTACTTTCCTCGCCAGCCTATAAGCCGCTCGTTTTTTTCTCTCTCTTACTTTCTCTCTTTTTAATTCTCGATAAAAAGACTAGCTCGACGAGCTAATCTGCGCTTACGAACGCAGATGAAAAACCATAGAGGATTATTTCATTTCTATATACGCCTTAAAAAGTCTGTTTTACTAACGTGTTTGCATTTACTTTTAAAAAATATAAAATCTTTGTTAATCTTTGTTATTTATTATACGTATAAAAAAGCTATGTATAGTAACAAACGTTATTATTCGTAGTGCAAAAGAAATATTATAAAAACAGATAAAATTTGTATTCCGTTACCATGCTGACTATGGCATTTTATACAAAAGCATTCGATAAAAAAAATTCAAGCCAAATGATACAGAGAATAATAATAATAGTAAAACGAGCAGGATATTATAAGTTTATAGCCGAAGCTATAAGCTTTTTATCAAGCAGAATCTTCCAAGCTAAAACGGAAGTCATACCCGGCGAATAATGACGACCCGTTATTTCCTTCTGCATAATGAAAAAAATACCTTTCAGCGACAACTGTAAAATAAATTAAAAGCGCGCGTGCTTGTATCTCGCGCCGTTTTAAATTTATTATCGCAAAGGGAAAAAAAGATAAGATATAGATATCTATATAAAAAAGCGAATGACTCAATAAGACAATGGTATAAAAGATAATTCTTGAATTGCATGGTGCATCATTAAAATGCGAAAAAATAAAGCCGACTATAATACAGCGACTACACGTGTACAGTCCAATAGATCAGCATATTCGTACATCATATACTTCGACGTGCACGAGACACGAGAAGCGCTTGACGTAAGCGAAGAATTCTTGGAGAAAGAAGAGGGGGTGAAAAATAAACAGGCCGAGGCGCGCGACTCTGTCAGTCATTGTGGCGAATTATGACGTTGTAAATTCTGTACAAGAGATTCGCGTTGAATTCTGCCAAGCCCTTTAAAGGTTCATCACCACATTTTCCACCATTAAATATTCTTTAATATACACATGGTTCGTCGTGTTTAAGTTTAATTTTTTCCAAGTCTTCACAGTGCTACAAAACAACGATATTTTGTGAAATTTATACCTACTAAGACGAGTAGTTAACAATATTATAGCAAAATATGATCATTTTAAATGTAGTTGCCTATCAAAGATAGCAAATTAAGTCATACCTATACGTTCATTTCTATTAATCCCGTAAGACTTTATAATTTTTGTTTTTCTCGTATACTTGTTCAAAGAGTCCAAGAGCTCCCATCGCTCGCGTAGGGTGAGTTTTTACAAGTCGACTGACCTCGAGGAGTGGAGAGAGAGAGAGAGAGAGAGAGAGCTACGCAGCCGACTAGCCAATTAGAGACGCGACTCGAGGTGTAATTCAAAGCTCCCGCTCTCTGCAAGCGAGGAGTATATATACGTATATTATACACTCGATGAAGAAGAAGCTGAGCCATCGATTCTCTTTTATCTCGTCTTCTCCTTCTCTGGAGCGAGAGAGAACTTTTTCCTTCAGACATTCATGAATTTTTAAAGTGCATCCTCTCGGTGTAATAAACTGAAGTATCGATTATATATACTGCAGCGATACATCAAGGCGCATGCTATGGAGACATAAAACGTATATAAGTTTGAAACTTTGCAGAAGAAAATCACGCGATCAAATAATACCGAGTTATAATTTTCCAGAGCACTGCGTTCTTTGCGGCACGACTATAATTCAAAGAAGCCAGATGATTCAGAATTATTTGCTGTATTTTTAAATCTAAAATGAATCATAACAGGTTGCTAACAAAAAAGCACGAGATGAAAGAGAGGAGAAGGAAAAGATTTGACCAGTTTCGAGTCTTGTACAGCAGCTCGCCCGAGTATACTCGATCGAGGTGGCGCCCACGCGTTAATGTTCGATGAAGCGCGTGGGCCACTCGCGTGAATCTCGCTCGGAATATATCCACTCTTCTATCCTTATTAAGGCCCTATAATGGCTGCGGAAATCAACGTGGCAACTGGTAACAGCGAATGTGTGTGAGCGCGAGCTAAGAGCCTCGTTTAAAGTGGTGGTTTCGTGATAATGACGCTCGTGAGATGCTATCATGTAATTAAGGACATACGCCATTGATACTCAAGGATTCTTAGTTGTGCCTATTAAAAATCTCTTTTTTACTGGAATTTTACTTTATACTACACAGTTTATTGTAGATTTTACTTAAGAGAACTGGATTTCAGCACTGTATACTAATGACTCAAGTGCTACAGAATTTATAAGTTCTGTAGGCGTATACACAATTTGTATCTTAAGGACTGTAGCAGTTGTCGTATCTGCATGGGCATTAAGAAATTAAGATTGAATATGAAAAGGTTTTGATAAGGCTTATTATGAACGCTTAATGACTCTGAATTGTTGGTGATACATTGTCCGAATACAATCTTTCCATAATTAAGAATTGAACTTTGGAAAAATATGTATTGTATAGGATGGCTTGTTGAAACTATATAGAATTTCATTATACAGAATCCTTTTGATATCAAGAAGAAAAGGAATATTTTTTAATTATTAGGATCACGCAGACGTAGTGCTCATTAAAATTCCGTATAATATAATTTATTATTGACATACATTAATAAGCAATATTATTGAAATAATCGAATCAGTAATTAACGTCAGTAATTATCTTATTCATAAACATTCATAATTTATTGAAATTTATTAAAACTAATCAATCCATTTAACATACAAATTCTTAGAAAATATCGCATTCGCAGCGTGTAACACTTGACCACCATGCGCGATTAAAAATTTCACTCTTTCGTATTAAAGCATCAAAGTAAAAGGCACAGCTGCATAAAATTTCCAACAATTAGACTTCCTCGCAATTAAAAATACTCCCGCGAATCGGCTCAATTAACCAGTGCAAATACGAAATTACGCTCTATTAGAGGGAACTTTCTCTTATTAGTCATCGCGAACGAGAGAGGAAACGTCGAGAGAGAACCTCGCTACATGCGAAAAAAGGGGAAAAAGATGTGCTCGTTTTCAAAGTCGATTAAGCCGCCGCCGCGTCTGCAGCATCGCTGTAGTTTGTGCGTGCATAGAGCAGATCAATTTATGGGTTTCGCGAACGCTCGCACTCCCATATACACACATGATAGCGGCGCGTGTATACATGTTCCACGCTTGGCTGGCCAAAGTAAACGATGCCCCGTTAAAGGAGACGCTATGCGTCGTGAACTTGCGTGCGTTGCACGCGCGCGGCTGTACACCTGCTACCGCTATGTAGCGTGCGATTTATTTTTGAAACTCTCGCACGAGAGAGAGAGAGGCGCGGATTTCTGAATGGATAAGACAATGCGTCGTCGCTCTCCTTTTTCCCTTTCTGTGTCGACATCTTTAGTGGACTGGTAATTACACGCAATGCTGGCTCCTCTTGTTTTGTTTTTTTAAGGAATGATAGTGTTTACGAGCGGAATTATACAGCTGCGACGACGAGCTGGTATTTAAACACGTCTCTTGTTTGTTGTTATGTCGGTGTTTTCTAATTAGCTGCGATTTAGCTTGGGCTTTAACGGGCTTTAACGAGTAGTTGAGCTCTTTAACGCGTAGCGTGTTGCTAAATAATATAACTTTTTATAAATTGGTATTTATTGGAACATTTATCTTGTTTCTAACTGAAAATATAGGTTTTAAAGAGATTCATCTCATCTCCCCATACTTACATCAGTCTACCGCTAGAGAACACAAAAATTTTGCAAATAGTTATTTTCATCAAAAACTCGAGTGCGACATGGACGTTGTCAAGTTCGAAGCGCGTGCGTAAATCGTGACACGGCGGCGCGTTGATCCATAGTGATCGATGCGCGCGTTCTGTTGCCGGAAGCGCGCACTTAACCCGAATACGCGGCTTCCGGGTCATATGGGCCTCGGCTGATCCGAGCGACGCGATGGCCAGCTGGGCTGAACCCCGCCACCGACGACGCCGCAAACGCTATGCACGCACACCGCAATTATGCAACGCGACGCTTTAGCGAAACCGACGCTCCTCTCAACTCGCACTATATACTATCTCTCTGCTGTCCCACCGTTCTCCTCTTTACTTCTGACGGCTGCACGCTTCTGGTGTCTCTTTCTGAACACTAACGATTGAAAAAAGTTCTACGTGTTGTATAGTGTCTGGAGATTTAGGAGCAATTTTCGTTTGCGGATATATATAGTAGCCCAGCAGGTTTGATATCAATATAGGTTGCACTCAAATGTAATTAACTTTAACCATTCCTATTCCCTTTAACGCACAAAGATCCAGGTTTCGGTAGAAACGCTACCAATCATAACTGATTAAGGAATTTGACTTCAATAGCAACCACATACCGCGAAGTCGCAACAAGAGAACCTAGTTTTCGATGCAGACCCTTTACATCTAAGTATACAAGGACACATACACTCAAAACTTTAATATAAAACAAAAACAAAAAAAGTAATTAAAATCCACGACTAACATGTATCCATAACCATCCACATGTTTCTTTTTTTTTGTCGATACGTGCGCACGTGCACGAGCGGCAGCAGCGCGAGAAACAATGCCCTGTGAATGTACATATACATAGATATAGTACTATGTCTGTATACAGGAGGGGAAAAGGATTCGCCTCGCGGGCTCAGTCGTCGGAGGGTCGCCGCCAATCGGAGGGCGGGCAAGCAGGCAGGCACACACGCATCAGACCGTCGCGACGTCCTGCGAGGAGATTCGATCAATACCGAAATGCTGTGTGCGCCGCCGTTAGTCTCACAGTCGCTGTGTATATACTGGTGGAGCCAGCAGCGCCGGCAAGAGAAGCTCGAGGGGACGTGCGCTCGTGCTCTGGCTGAATCCACACACACACACACACACTCGTTTTGATCGTAAAACCATGAGCTTTTTTTCTCCGATATTGATACTTTTTTTGGCTGGGGTGGACTACACTTTTTTGCATCCGCTTTTATGGGCTGAATTGAATTTTAACACGCTAATCGACTGTCAACTGTTTTTTTTTCCTATTGAAGATAGTATTTTTTAATTATGAAGTGTAGTTGATTTTTTACGCCTACATTGCTCAGATATTGTCTGGCTTGCGAGTGGTATGAGATAATATCCATGAAGCGTTGTTAAAAAAAACGTTATGTCACAGAATGCATCATCGTGATTAAGTGGGTTTATTAAACTTTGTTATGACATTATGCGGTGCAGTGGAGGTACGACATGCGTGAACCCGTAGCGTCATGATTTTAAAATAGCTTTATTTTTATGACTGCTTCAACCGTGAAAAAATTCTAATGAACTAGGTCAAGATTCATATGAATATAACGTTAAAACATATTAAGTACTTTTAAACAAAATCGTAACCACTTAAATTTGCGTAACAACAGAGTTCAACAAAAAAAAAAAAAGAAAAAATTATCCCAAAAGATTGCAGAATCGAAATTAAAAAGAAAAAAAAATATTGCGCGGTGTTCGCAAATCCTAGCGAGAGCACACACACATTCCTGTAGCAGCGAGTACATACCTAACTATATGCAAAGCCTGTACTATTGTTACCGCTGGAGTTACGGGAGAGACGGCCAAGGACACAGCAGCGGACCTTTCAATTACTTTTTTTTAGCCTTTGTGCGAATGTCATTAAACGGACGAAGTTCTCTTTTTTTCCTGTACGCCAACTCTGGCACGAGTTTACCGATTGTTCTGGGAGTGGGTGTTTGTTATTCATTAGCTTAATGGATTGCCGCTTATTTTTAGTTAATGATCCATTAAAGCAGTTATGCCCGGGTTTTTCGAGAATTCCGCATTGCATAATACGCATTGCGTAACGAAATAAAAAATAAAGTACCAATAATACACCTATTAGCAGTTCTGAATTTTCAAAAAATTCAGTCGACAATAGATCGTTGAAACGAGCGAGCCTTGAACGTCTGACCCAAAAGTCACACACAGCGTCGCACTGCTTCCGGCAGACAACGCTAAATTCTCGCACCTCTCGCAGAGCAGAAGCTTTCGAATCATCCGACGCGCTCGATCGTGAAAATCACACTCGAAGCTGACCTTGCTCTCATTAGCAGAACAAAAAGAGGTGCGAGTGGCTGAGCTGTGTATAGCAAAGCACGAGGAATCAAGCCGATTAACTGCCCTCGAGTACTCGTCGCATTACGTGCGCTCATATAAAAATGTCAATCCAAGCGATCAGCTGCAATTTCACTCTCAACATACACACACACACACACCTTAAACATAGATTTTCGCTCGCTCTTGCAATTATCAACGCAGTATAACACAGGTATATATGCAACGCGTTTTTAAAGCCGATGCGTCGTTGCTCCGAAGCGTAAAGCACATAGCGGCGCAGCAGTAGTGCGGAGAGAGCGAGGTCAGGCAAACGTAGCCTACTTTTTTCCACCGCGCAGCATCAGCGAAGCACAAACTCATCTCGAGCGACTCTTTGACTGGCGCAACAGCCGGAAGAGGACGGTCGCACAAAATGAATGTTTTTACAGGGTGAAGGGAAGCTCGGACACCGGAAACTTTGCCTCAAAGAAGATGCATGAAAAAATCAGGGTATACTCCACAGCGCCTGCAGACACTCGAGTCTCTTGCTGCGATTATGTGCAACGATTAGAATTTTTATGCTCTCCTGCCAACACTTCGTTGGGTATTACGATGATGACTTTGTCGAAGGCTGTAGACCCCAGCCTGAATGTAAAACAACAAATACGTAGTGAAACTACAGTATTGGAAATTTAAACATTCCACAAAAATCAAAGTATTTTTGTCGATAGCAATCTCTTTAATCCGGTTCTGCTTTAGTTTGAGTTAAAAATACCTCTGTACAAACTTGTATTTATATATACCGGAGTAAATAACACAAAGAAATAGCAGACACTGTCAATAAAAAAGTTCACCGACAAAGTGAACAAAAAGAAAGTGTTGCGAATTGGCCCAGCCAGTGCACAATTCTGTTGTTGTATACACAGTTAGATAGAGTCAACGATGGTTTCTGTTTGTTGCGAGTGCATCGACCCAAACTAAAGTGTCGACGCGATACAAGCCAAAGTTCGCCTTCAAGACGTCGACGTCCTCAAAACTGAGTCTCATAGAAAGAGCAAAGAGGGAGAGAGGGAAGGAATTACAGGCTGTCTATTTCCGGCGCGGGAATGCCCGAAATGCCGCGTGAGCTGAAGGAGACGAGCAACAAGAGACCAAAATTTCTCGGTCTGTACCCCTCCCCCCTATCTCTGACGATACGAAAATGTATATGCGCGCGTGCCGGTGAACAATTTGTATACGAATGCGCGGCTGCTCTTCAAAATTTTACCGACTATATTTAGATAGAGGTCTCGTGTCCCCTCTCGAGTTGCTTTCCCTGATATATATAATACATTATAGGCATGTGTCGAGATGAATTTTTTAAAAGTTGATTTACTCACCTAAGTGAGGTTAGGCTTGATGCTTCCGTAGCAACCTGAAATCAGATAAATTTGTATTAAAATTTATGTATAAGTTATAAATTTATACTATTCGCAGTTTGGACTTAGTTCGGGTATTTATTATACCACTATATTTGCTGTCAATTCGTAAAAGAGGCAAGTACAGTTTGTATATTTTAACATTGGCATTTGTTTCTTTTTTCACAACATCGAATTGTTTCTTATGAAACTTCTTTTAAAAAGGATATCGCATAAGTACAGTAATTATAACAGCTGTTTATCGAATTACATGTTCCGGCTAACGAAGTGTCTGAATGAAATGTAAGTATATGAAATTGAACGTGTATAATGAGCGCATTCACTGAATACTGTCGACCAAATTTTATTGCGGGACGAACACTCATTGTGTTCGACTGCGCAGGAAAACCGGAAGCAGCGGAGGCGCGATCTATTGTACTCTTGTACAGGTGACGAGAAAAATAAAATGCATATGATAACTTTGTCGCACTGGAACAAGAGAAACTTTCGATTTATGTATTTATGTATAGAAACGAAGTTCGAGATGCGGAACGTAAGGAAACAAGATTGTTTTACTTTGATAATGTATAATGAATTATTTTTTGTATTATGTTTGTTTAGGAATATAATAATAAAAAAACTCTAATAAACGATAACCCAATAAATATAAAACAAGAGTAACTAAAAGTTGTAAAATTGTCATCTATTTACATTTATTCAATACGATTGATTTCAGGTAACGAGGGAATCGAGATAGATAAATGCTATAGGAGTGGACAAGTCTTCACAAATAGACCGCTGACTATGGGACTACACTAGCTTTTTATCGAGTCTCGATAAATAGAGAGTCGAAGTGCTGAGCAAACATTCCATTCATGAATCCCAGCAAAAACTTTTTTTTTCTATTAAATTTCCTTGAGCAAAAGGAAGCTCTTTTCTTAGCGACTGATCAATATTTCAGCGCGAACGTTACCCACTTTCCATTTTTACCCTCCCGAACACACACGCATGCGTAAGCACATACGAAGTAAGAATGGAAAAGAGCGTAAAACGTAAATCACACACGAGTTCTCTCCAACACATGCTCGCACTTATTGATCCTTTACGCGGAGATTCGTGGAAAAAGTCCTTAGGGTCTTTATAGGCCTCATTCCCCTAGCCTTTCGTTCTTTAGCTTGTGCCGCCGCAACTTTCATTATGGCCTGAAGCATGTAATTTGCGTTTGTTCTTACTACAGTATATTACAGCTTTTATTATTGCTATATAACAGAAAAAATATTTAAAAAAAGAACGTTTTATCTTTCACTAAAACCTGCATTAACTTTATTATTCTAAATAAAATATCTTGGTTGTTTATTATAGATTCGGAAGCTACTCAACTACGGATCAATAACTTCTACACAAAGTGTTCTAACGTACGACTAATAATAATTGCAGTAAAGCTATTATAACCCTGTGTACACGATTACAAGAGATCAAACTAATTTTTCCACGACAAACTTTACTTCAATTCCGAAAGCCAGGGGACGTAAATCGATCGTCGCCCAACAGCTCAGGCAAACAAAAACTTCCCCATTATACGAAAGAAGCACAAGGAAAAAGCTCTACCCTCTCTCGCTTTTCAGCCGCAGCCAATATTCTTGTATGCCTTATACAGGCTATACACGCGTGCCGACGAACAGGTAAGATTACGAGTACGCACGCGACATATAATATACACCTATCGAACCGGCGCGGTTCGAGTCCAATCCTAATGGTGAAGCGAGAATAGAGCATCCGAGACACAGAAGGCAAGAGCTGCCCCAGGGCACACAAAACGCGCGTAGCCAACGTTGTCTTGTTTGCCGCGCGACGCAAAGCGTGCACTGACCTCGCGAGCGCGTGCCATGTGCAGTCGGCAACGCCAGTATATATATCTATTATATACTGGCAAACGAGAGGATCTGTGGCTTGTCGAGAAACGTCTCCAAGAGCTCCAACCACCGACTGCACCGCAGACGATATATGAAAAGATATGAGGAATATTGGTCGCGGTTGTATGCACGTTTTTTCTTCAACAGGCTTCTTAGGTCTAGGATGTTTTATTTTTTGATGGCGAGATGTACGAGATTTTATTTTGATTTTGATTTTTTTATACATCGCTAGTAGATATTCATAGATTCTTATAGAAAGATATAGTATACGATCAGTTTTAATTTAAGCCTTTCACAATTCAATACAACTTGCGGTAATAATCGTATTTGGATCTGGATCATAAGATGCTCATCAGTCAGTCTTGCCTAGTCCGGTCTAAAATTTATGCAGGAATCTCGTATCTCAGATCTCGAGTCAATATTAACTTTCGATTCCATTTGTAATCCTTGCTCAAGTGTATACTAACACCCAAAAGTAGAATAATTTGTCTTTCAGACATAGCTTTACGTGTTAGAATTTATTTATTAAAATAAATAATAACAGAAACATTGTAACGTAAAATATGTTTTATCCAACAATACTGCAACACTGTCTTTGAATATTTCAAAAAATTTTCACAAAAGCACGACTTCATTCTATAACCGTAAATCATGAATCAGTGACATAAATCCCCTTTAACACTATATTTTATATTCATTCGGAAACCAAACCCATTAATTTCTTTCGCTCCATCAGGACAGCAACATCGACTAAAACGATTCCATCCACGGCGCAGTCTTTCCCTCTCGACTCGACTATTATACAAAGTCGTCAGGTAAACAGAGCGAGGCAATCAATTAAGAAAAACAAACTTTACTCTGCCATCCGGCTCACTCGTGATAATCTTCGTCTCAGACTCCATAGTATTCCACGACGAATATTCCCCTTCGCGCGCATTTAACGCCGACGACTGGTTATTCTCGTGTCTTCGGTTACGAAGCGCAAATATAGTCGCGACGGCGACAGCAGCGAATGACAAGAGTGACAGGTGAGACCGCAGCCGTCGATTGTCGCCTCCCCTCTATATACGCGTTCGTTTCTGCGGTACGCAGTCTCGTATCTGCCTCCCTTGTTCCCGACGGTCTTCGACGAGGATATACACGCCTAGAGCCGATAGGAATGTGAACGTTATCGTATGTTACTATTAATTCGTGTAAATATAACTCAAACATATTATATATCTCGTGGCAAATACTTTTTCAACAGTAGAAAAAAAAGGAGCTTGAAAAAAAATCTGTTATACATAGATATCTTTTAACAGATGATGAAAAACGTAATCGAAAAAGTGACTCGGCAGAGTACACAAGATTAGATTTCACACCGAGCCACGATAAAGAAGCTTCAAAGGCTCTTTAATCGTGAGAGAGTTCAAATTCGATCTCTACGGATAATATATACATATAGTGAGCTGTGTCCGTCAGTCTTCGTTTTCGGCTTTGTATTGCACCTTATTGATCGCGGCCATTCGCTTTTCCATCCTTCTCTATATATATATATACCAGGCAGCGAGTGGAAAGCCAAGCTATTCCTCGCAAGCCCTATATGTGATGTACACACCCATATCGGAGCTCTTATCAACTCGTAAAAGGCCGTGCGCGCGCCGTAAAGAAACACAAGGCTCGCCTAGTTAAGGCAATTTCGTCGTTGAAAAGCTCGACTTGCTGCTGTGGCGAGCAACGCGTGCGCGACCTAATTTTTCGGGCGTGCGCGAATGCGCCGCAACACACTCTCCTGCGAGCTATACCCATACATATACTTCTTGGATGTGAGGTGAGAGAATTAACTGACGAGTGGTTCGGGCTCAACAGCGACGTTTGGGATTTTCTGTGATACTTTACCGGAAATCGATTGCTTGCGAATGTATCGATTTTTTGCTTACAATGTAATGAAATGCAGTGAATTAAAGGGAGGTACAGCAGTCAATATTTGTGTATGATATACGTCAAAGCATACTAACGAAATTCTCTCAAAACTTCAACGAGCTGAAAAATCTCGTCTCCCGACACATGGAATTTCGGCCGGCTGCTCTCCCCCACTTTCTGACTCACTTCTTATCCGGACTAGTCTCGGGAGAGAGAGAGAGAGAATTATGACGGTGACCCCGCCCTCCTACACCCTTATCGTGCATAGCGATATAGAGGATGAGTCGTCGCAGCTCAGTCGAGCTAGAAACAAGGAAACTGACGGGGGATATAGACAACGGAGGAAGACGCTGTATAGTCTAATTAGAGCTAATTGACGCTCGATTGACGATCGATTGAAGCGGCGTGCGGTAGGCGAGTGTGTATATATGCTGGGGGGCTTATCGGATTCGTTTGGCGGCAGCGTTGAGACATCGAGACTCGGCAACGATCGTGCGCCTGATGATTCTGATTTATCTCTCTACGGTTTACGACTGACTTGGCGCGTGCGGATTGAAAGATTTGTCGCGACGGATACTCTCTTAGTCATACTTGGACTCACAGTTTTGTTTGATCGATTACGAATTTTACCATTGTTAGATGTATTTTTTCATTGTTATTCGATCGGTGACTGTAGAATGATGTTCTGTTTGTTGGGTGTTAGTGCTTTAATGTTCAATTTGGCCAGCTGTGAACTTTATTATCAACATACGTAAATAAAATTTGAAAATTCACTGAAGAATGCTGTACAGATATAAGGTTGTTGTATTTGAATTTTAGGAGAGCAGAATATTAATAAGCAAATAGTAAAATTCTAACTGTCAAAGTCGTCATGCGCTAACAAGAGACAAGGCTATTTTGATGGATTACGTTAGAACCTGATGTATGCCGTTAATTTTTGAAACGTACGAGATGGCCTAGATGCCACGAATTAGTGCTCGAATATAAAAGCCTACCGTTCTATTAAGCATCGACGTTTAACATGACATACATTAACTCCTGGATTAACATTTCAACAATAACAATATTATTTAATTTTTTTTTTTTTTAATCAACCGAAAGTTATTCACATAACATCACTACTTTTACTACTATTTATCTTCGGGTGTACCTCATTACTTATCTTGACAAGAACAGAGTGTTACAGTGTTCAGCTAAGTCGATGACTTGACTTACTTTCGTGATCGAAATAGATTGGATCATCCCTTAGATCATCAGAAGTAAAATTGTAAACCGTTCCACAGTGAAGCAAGAAACATTTTAATAGACCAACTTCCACGAACACGCCACCGTTTTTCAAACTATTAACCACGCAACTTACAAGATCGCGGACAATGTTATTAGAAATCAATTTATTTAGTCAAGCTTAAACCACTTTCTTATCAAATAATACGATTACCAATTGATAAACAAAGATACAACGATAAGGAATTGCCGAATGTGAAGCTTCGGTAGCGAGAAATGTTTTTGCGAATCCCTGATAGAAACGCCGAATATGAGAAGTATCGATAACCATGAGGGAAATGCTGTGAGTGATGAGTGAAAACATTCATGTTTTGCAAATTCACGTTGGCCGAGTTCCAAAGTGGCAGATTGCGTGCTGGACGAAAATAATTGAATTCACCAGTCGTTTTCCGAAATAGAGCGGTTCAATTCTTCGTGGAAATGAATCGAGTCCAGCTGTTTTTACGCAGACTAACTAGATTTTCAACGGATACATATTTAAAAAAAAAAAAAAAAAATTATTTATAAATATAAACACGTTTGAATAGTACGCTTTGAATACTTGTAACATGAAACCGTGACGTGTAACAAAATGTTGAAATAAAACAATACAAATGAATTTTAAATTACAATTATCGTGCAACTTGTTTAACAGCATACACAGAGCAGATTTATCACTGTCAATCGAAAAACATCAACAGGCACAAGTGTGTAAAGTCTCGTTCACGTTATAGTAAATCATACGAGATTGATCAATTCACAAGTCCTATCGTATAATCGAATGCAAATGAGGACGTACGTGCGGGCGCAAGGATAATTTACGAATAAAAGTATAAATACGGAAGTGAAGTCATGCTTTTTGTGGTGGCACATATATACAGGATTGGATAATAGTCTTGCATCATGCTCAATTTTAGCGAGCGAAAAAGAGACGGACAAATCAGAAAAGAGGAAATTTTCGTAGCGGACAATGGTGAGAAAACAAGTATCTCTCCCGGTTCCTCCACCTATCCCAGTGCGCGTGCACCGATGCTTTGCGTAATCATGCGTATACAAGTGCTGAGAGACCAGTCCAGCAGCAGCAAGGCGTGTCGAAATTTTCATTAATGTCGGAGTTCCTATTATAACGAAATTACAAAACTGTATAACGGCTCCGTTTATTCAGAAACCTTTTTGTTTGTTACAATGAACTTTATTATATACGACTGGTAGTTTATATAAACAATCTCTTTTACAACAAGACGTTTTAAAAATAGCCTCGATTCAAAGCTTTTTACAACCGCAATAAATCATAAAAAATATATATGGTATATACAAGCCATATGAGACGTTCTTTCGTAACGTCATTAATAACGAGTAGCTCTGGGGCGACCGAATCAAAAGCTACGCCCGTATAAATGATGAGCCTCGAAAAAAGAGAGCTCTGGAACCAGCCATTAAAACCACTCGTAATCCTTTCTCCCTTTCCCTCTCTCTCTCTCTCTCTCTCTCTTGCGGTCGACGCTATGTAGCACAACGGACACCCAGTGAAAAATAATATAAAGCAGCGTGGTATAGCAGCATCGACATCTTTTCGACAAAAGGAGGAGCAGGGACTTCACCGAACGAGATTCAAAATTTCTAAGCGTCGTCGTCGTCGACAAGCTCACGCGCGCTCTCTCGAAGCTGTGGTGGCGGCTAGCGTTGGCATCTCGATGATGTCACGGTTTAAACATAGATTATCGCGCGCATCGTACGTTGGGTATAGTGTGTGTGCCTCGCCGCACGGCTAAATGCCATTCGTAACTTTTTTCATAACGCCAGTGAGCTTTGCTTTGTCATATATTTTAAAAAAGATCACGAGCGTTGCCAGTCGCGTGCTGGTGTTTGACGAATAGATTATTGCTAGTTTTTTTTTTCTTTTTTAAATTAGTTGACGAATAATTTTTGTAAGCGTGACAAATTTGATGGTTTGATATTATGCCTTGAATTTTAGAAAGAGTTTAATATTAATTGAATTAACAAATTATTTTAACGTGAGAAGTAATCTCGATATCTCGTTATTAATTTAACGTTTATTTACTAACGCAGGATTTAATTTTGAATGTGTAAAACACTGCAGCGTCAATTACAAATCTCAATCGAAACAGTGCACGGCGAGAAAGCAATCGATTGTATATGTTTCATTTTTTAATTAATCAGTGTCCTCATTATAAAGCGCGTTATCTGAAGTACTTTCATTCTTAGCACTCAATGAGATTGCTCTTCACACGTGTGAATCGAGAAGTGATTAAAATTTGAAATGAGAAGCTTTCACTATAACATGGTCTACTCACCGCTGCTTACAGTGTCAGAAACCGTGCACGGAGAACATTTGTCATTGCACTTGCGTCAGAATCATCGGTATAGATATCACACATAAACAAAACTTCTGCTTTCTTCGTCGACAATAAGTCACTCTGCTATATCATTTAGCAATAAACTCGTCCCCTTCTGCACTACAGCAAAGAAGAGAAAACAATATTTATCACCGAGCAGTGAAAATATCACCATATACAGCTACTATTTTTGGCTTCAAGGTCGCTTTGGAGAATCGCCCAGGCGAGCAGTATAACATCAGAGGCGTCCCTCTCTTTCTCTCTTTTACCTAACCTCAAATTGCGCGCGATATCAAAGGGTATACACTCGTATATAAACACACGCATACAGCAACACAGCGAGTACAGCAGGGATATTTCTCCCTCGTTTCACGTGCGCAACCCTCGCGTTTTTCTTTCACACACACACGCGCGCGTGGATCGTGTTCCGTCCCTCTTGATTTCGCTGCGCGTTCTTTTGTTTTAACGAGAAAGAACACGGGGGCGCGGAGAAAAGAAAGCTGCAGGAACGTTCACAGCAAGAAGGGAGTTGACGAACGAACGGTGCGTGTCTCGAGGCACTCGACGCCCTGTTCGCGAGTCAAGCGAGAGTAAACCCCCCACGGACGACGACGATGACGGCGGCTGATGGCTCTCCGCGCGCACAGTATTCCACAGAAACACACACATATATACACACACACAAACTCGCGGTTCTCCCTCTCTCGCTCCGCTGTTACTGCTAGTCTTTCGCGCGAAGCCGGTTGAAATGAAGCGAGGAGGCGCGAGGGCCAATCGGAAGCGAGACGTCGCTGAGACGCCGGTTTTTGTGTGCACCGAGAACCCCGCATGCAACTCGCTCTGTTGCGTTTGCACTGTTCTCGCGGTCACGATCGGTCGACGGTCATAATCGAAGACGCGAACTTGGATATAGGATGACGATGACTGTTGCTTGTTTTTCTTCAGAGGATTGGAGATTCCATACTGATTATATACTTAAATCGTCTATGTTTATAGACAAATTTCGGTGTAAACACAACAAGCTCGAACGTTATTGAACTCGTCAACAAACGGATACATATACCGAGCGAGCTATATAGAGGAGTATTCGATTGTTTAGAATCGTCGTATTGGAGTTGTCGGAGAATCGTTTTAAAACTAAATATCTATAGAGGAACAGATAAGCTTCGCTCGTTATTTGTGCAACAAGGCTTTTGTTTCGTTACGGTGTACAGATCTCAACTTAGATTTCCGTGAAGAGCCACGAGCACTCGTCCAGTTGGTTTTTCGCGGAAAGTAGCGGCTGCTGCTGCTGGAGAAGAGCCGGGATAAGTCGAGTGTATATACGCAGAGCACTTTAGATTACGAGGCACCAGCACATCTCGCTTTCACTGCAGTCGATTAATAAGCGTGACTTAAATAAACTCCGTGTATTTACTGCGAACCTTCGGAATCGCTCGATCTTTAATAGGAAACTTACGCGAGATTTTGTGTGTAAACAGTGGAAACCTTTTATTTAATACCGCTTTATGTATATCTATAGATACACACATAAGTATCTCAGCCGACTCGACTGCATAACTGCCGGCACCTGATCTAAAAAACTCGCGAGTACACTCGTACACGAGCACACAGAGGAGCCGCCCAAAATGAGGCAACAAACTCTTTTTCGCGGCCCGATCTTCCTTCCGATCGAGAAAATGGCGGCGGCGGCGAATTTCGAGGCAGCGAGAGAGATATCATGAACACACTCACACTGGCACATGCAGAGTATACACAGCAAACACAAAAGTGAGAGAGAGAGACGAAGAGTATACGAGAGTAGAGAGATAAAGTGAGAGCGACGCCGCGAGCGCCCGGTGCAATAATCAATCGCCGTGGCAACGCGTCTGCAATAACCTTCCGGTCGCGAACAACATATCAGAGAGTGAGATAGAAAGAGAGAGAGAGACACCTACGAGGCTAACCTGCACGACACTCCGGGGAACTCTGGCCTCACAACCGTCCGGGCGCAAGCTACACTGTGAACTACACTCCGATGGGTTTTCGGCTTTTCGGGCGCTGTTAGCGGCGAGAACCGAGAGCGACACACCCCTAGCTTCGACGTCACGCTGCCGAGAGAGCGCTCGCGGCGGCAGCCCGCGATAGTAGCTGCGCTATACTCTCACTCACACACCTATCTCTCCTTTCCCTCCGTATATGCGTACGAGAGAGAGCGATGATGATTTCGGAGAAGAGTAAAAACCGATTCACACCGTCCCGTGCTTGAGTCCCGAGGACGTAGGAGTGGATTCCGAGATTAGGGTGGGACGCGAAATGCTAGGTTAGGAACGAACACCGCGCGCGAGCGAGAGATAAGGCCATCAAGGGCGTTCGACGAGTAGGTAGAGTAGGCTGCATTTGTATATGTGTGTGTGGATATGGACTCACCAGAAAGCCGTTGGACTCGGCTGTGTTAAAGCTGGCTGGCTCTGTGCGGCGAACAGCCTCCCTCTTTGAACGATGGATATAATTCGGCTCTGCGAAAGCGCTCTTTCTCGTTTTCTCTCTCCTCTCTCTTTCTTGCTCACACGGTCGAACGAAGGCGTCGTCCAGTTGTGTCTCCTCCAGTCGAGCCGCTCGGGCGTTGCGCTCTGACTCGCTTCTTTCCCACTTGTCTCACCTTCCTCAGGAGGTGCTACTGCTGATAGGCGAACTACTGCTGCTACTACTACTCGGCAATGGCATTATAGCCGCGACTTTGGACGGCTCGTTCCTGGAGGACATGCACAGTCGGCGCACCACGTCCGAAATCAATCGCCGCTCGCGAAGCACTGGCCACCACTATAATATTTCAGTGCGCCTAGTCTCACACTCTCGCACACACCGCGGCCTGCGCCTGAACTGAGACTGCGGCTGAGAGGCTCGCTGATACGCTGATTCGGCTCGGTCTGCGTTACCCGCGACACACACGCGAGGGCGCCTAACTGCAGTCTTCGATATATATTACCTGGGCAAGCCGCCGGGTCGTCTCGCTTTTTTCCGTAAGAAACGTTTTTTGCAAGAGACTTTTTTTATCGAGAACTCTTTATTCTCTCTTTTGGCTTCGCTGCACAACAAGTTTATCACAGAAAGCTGGCGTTCTCTTTATCTCACTCAGCTCGCGTCGTGCAACCCACGCGCACCACTGACGCGCATCTGCTGATGTTGCCGTCGTGCCCGTATATACTTGCAACGATATATGAGAAATAGAATCGAGAGGATTCTACTATCTCTCTTTCTTATACTTGTAGCTCCGTCTCTCTTGCACTTGTATTGTGATGATCGGGGCGTATACACTTGATGTAGGTTCTCCGAACGGCAGTTGGAGGTTTATTGTAAAGTGTATATCGGGCAGTGAGCGACATCTGCTGTCTATGCGAATAAACAACTTCGAAGGAACAGGTGGCGCTTGTTTTGAAAAGGGGAATCCTAATTTTTGTATAATTTGATTCGCGTATTGATTTTCTCTCGCTCATGCGAATTTCTTCCATGTAATACATTTTTATGCGTTTGAGCATGTACTGTGCATACTATAAGCTGTTAAAAGTAGGAGCTTTTTAAAAACACGCGTATCAAACATCAAGCGCCATGTAATATAATAACAATGAATTAAACAAAGGCTAAAAGCTGTATAAAAACGAGTATAAGAAATGTATAAAGTAATAGAATTATCATAGTTATTAAAATTTGAATAAAGTTAATCAATGTTGATAGTCTTATATAATGCCATAATAATTGCTATAAAAACAGTGCAGCATGAATTTCAGATAACACTTCTTTTTAATAATTTTACTCATTTCATAGATTCAGAATGTTAAATTGTTGATGCTCATTTCGGTGATACATTACGTCTGTAGCTTCGATACATAAAGGCTTAAATCCACTTTTCGAAGTTTGCATCGTTACGAAATAAAGCAGAGCCTAATATGAAACTTCACATAATACGCATATTATAGGCTTTTCAGTGTTCAATGAATCAAATTCAAATTTTTATATTTCTAGAATTGAAGTACTTAGAAGATCTTCAATTTTTAAAAAAGATTGCTTAAAAATTGATGCTTTGAGAAAAAGTGAAAGGGCATGGAAAAAAGGTATACATGAATACATCAAGTAAAAGTATATGCAGAATAACAAATAACAATCATTTGTTAATACTTTTTGAAACAGACACTTTAATATGCGTCAACTGCAAGAAGCAGCAATTATTTTTGGATTTAATTATGTCCGGGATAGCGCGAACGCAGTCCCGACTAACAAAAATTATACGCCCGAGATATCCACATTAGGGATATTCGCAAGGGTCAGCTCGACCGTAGTGCAATGGAAG